>WBMV01006435.1:61284-91862 GCA_013396655.1 Campylorhamphus procurvoides
TAAGTTCACTGACATGAAAAAAAACGGGCTCGACATTCAAAAGAATAAAACACTTTTTGTAAGTAGAGGAAAAGTACAGTTGGATCAAATGGTACAAGTTTATAAAAGTTTAAAATTCAAGGGACTTTTAAGATGCACCCTTTGAAACTCTGGGTGGATCATCCCAATCTGTTAATTCAATAAGGGGACACCAAACATTGGCAGTAACTGTGTGCAGACTGTAAAAGACGTGATCTAAATTTTTTTTTACAAACCCCACTCATGACAAATCCTGCCCTCTTTTTTGACCGAACTGTTCACAAAGAAACTATTACTTCCTATATAATCTACACATATTAAATCCTGATTTTGTGTCTTTCGTTGGTGTCCAGTTGCATGGCCTCCATTTAAGGTGGATCCTGCTCCTGTTGGACTATGAAACACAGTAAGCAGCTTAACTGAAAACAGTGAAGCTCCTAGAAATTCACAGTACTTTGAACAATCATTTCATGCTGATATTTGTATAGACACAGAGGGCTGAAATAATTACATAATTTTTCCAGAAAGAAAGGCTGAGCCAGTGCTTTGGCAACTGTCATTTTACCAGATCTGAAGGACGCTTTCTTTGGTTAACTACTTCCATATGTAAAGGAACAACAAGCTATCTACATCAACCTAATACCCTATTATATTAGTTAATATACTTTACTGTACATGTTAGTAGCAAATCTGTATTAATGTATAAATATTTTTAAATATATTTATTTCCAACATACAAATGCTTAGACTTCCAGCTAATTGTGACTAAAGAAAATATAAAATTTTTATCTTTATTGACAATATACTCTTCTTTATAGTACATTATGCTAACTAACTACATCTGCATTTTAAAAAAGTAATCATTCTAGTATTTGCACCATGCAACTTCTTTGTTGAATTATTGCAAAGAAATCCTTGGGATATAGGGAAAACGTGCTTTCTATCTGCATAGTTTACCCTGGAATATTTAATCCCCCTTGTTGGCATAGAGACATGAATATTTTTCACTAAGATCATATTTACGCTGAAAGATAACTGTAAGATGTAAGACTTCTCTACAGAAACACACACATTTATGTGTATTTATAAAAACCTCTCTCAGAAAGGTTTAGGAAGTAGTCCACTTCAGTTTTAAATGTTATCTTTTACAGTGCGGTGCTGCAGGATTACTCCTGCGTATCATAAATAACTGGCAGTATCAGGGAATTTTAAACACATGTAGCAGAAAAAAAAGACAGAGTGCTGATAAAAACCCCTAAAAAAATTCAAGGCAGAATAAGACACTTAGAGAGAAATCTAACCATCCATGTAAACATCAGTGTTTCCTACCAAAAAAAATAAAAAAAAAAAGACAAAAAAAAGAGCCAGTATCAAACAAATAGAAGAAGACTGCATTTCAGTTGTTTGTTTTGGTATTAAGCTCAAAACCAAAAGAAATCTCTTTAGAAGCAAATTTGAAAGTAAATATGCATAAAGTTAAACAATCAATTTGCATTAATCTCAGAACAGAATCGAGACCACTACTAAAATAATGCCTGGACCACATTGTGATGCCTACAACTGGATTTTAATTGACATGAAGACTGTCATAGTCCTATTATCATAAAACCTGTAATGCACTTCCAGCATGGAGGACCCATCTGTGCCCACCATCAATCTGTTTAGACATGATTGGCAAAGTGGTAGGGAACTCGCAGTGGTTGCCTCTGCCTGAAAGGAATAAACCACAGGATCTTCCAGTGAGTGCCAAAAACTTCTGAGAAGGTCTGCTGCCATGGCTTTCGGGGCCTCGATCTACAGAAGACAGCATTATTAGTGAAAAACAGCATGCCCACAGTGCACTTCAGTCAACTAGAACAATGCAGGTTGGCTGGGGATCCACTACTGGACTCTGATGAATTGTCTCCCAGCATCACAAATACAACTTTTCTTTCATTACAGCACGCAGTCAAGACTCAGCTTTGGAGAACAGAAACTTTCTGTGTCATCAATGAAACAAAAGCAACTTTTGAAGTAGAATCAGAATGAAATGAATCAGAATCAATGAAAGCTATTGCAAAACACAGTAGAAAGTATCTTTTGATCCATACTTTTGAAAGAAAATATAGTTCCACTGGTTTGGGGTTGGGAAAGAACAGGAACAATGTAAGGCTACTTTGTGTACAACCCGTATTAAAAGATTAGTGAGCTGCTGCTATTGATTGGAAGTACAAGGCACAGTACTATGCAAAATCATCTAACAAAGTGCCTTCAGTTTCTTTACTCTCTCACCCATTTAAAAAAAACCCAGCTACTCCTTTAGCATTTCATCAGCGTAGAAATTTTACAGAACTTACGTGTCTTCACAACAGTTTGACATTTTTTCTATACTTGTAGTATCCTGTTGAAGAAAACACAATGAAAAAGTATTTATTTATATTCCTACTTGTTAAAATGTCATTATGAAAGCAACTAAGTAAAGCAGGGGATCAATTATTAGTATACAATGCTTTGACAACAGTTCACTAGGCTGGATATTACTCATATGCCATATTAGTTTTAAATGAATGTGAGATAACACAAATTTTACTCATTCTGTTAAATGATTTTTACAAACACAAAGTGAAACTATACTGTGTAGTTTGATCACAATACCAATGAATGTCAACAGAAACTTATAGCATTATTATGGCAAAAATTAATTCAGGTATTACAATTAATTCATGGGACACTGAGGAACAATGTGTATAAAGTATGGTTTTGCCATACTTTTCACAGGAACCCATTCCATACTTGAAGTAGTTTGCTCAGATAACCACAGGAAAATTTAGTAAAATACAACTATTAACAAAATATAATAGTATTTTGAAAAGAGGGAGCTAATAACAGCTTTTAAAACTGTTATCCTCATGAGTACTATAATGCAAACAGCACCACTGAAAATATGAGTTTCCACAGTAGCTACAGTTAAATACCAAATATAAAATTTATTCTCTTAAAATGTAACAAAACATTTAGTAACAAAATGTGCAGAGTGAAGGCAACTCTGCAGCTAACAGCAACTTAAATTCATACTTTACTTTTCTTAATATGTTTTGATAAGTCACCAAGTTTTTAATATTAACACATCAATTTTAGCTTGGACTATCCCCAAGTAAAACTTTTAAAACTACCAAAAGTACTTTTTTGTCACTTTTCACTATATATTTCATAAAAAATCTTGCTTTGTAAGTGAGCATTACTTAGGGTTTTCAATACATGTTCACAGTTTGATATGTCCCAAAATCACTCTGGAAGTCCAAAATACCATAACTGAAATATTTCTTATGGTTTTAACTCCTGTTTTCTGGCAGTTTGGTATTTCCCTTTACTGTTCCTTGGTTCAGGCATGCACATAATGTACCTGTCAGATTACACTAGCATTTGACTAAGATCAAGGGCAGCCTCAAGTGTCCCAAGCATACAGAGACACAAGGACTGTGGTACAATTAGGCTGCAACTTCACTGTCACCTGGAAACACTACCTAAGCAATAAAAACCCTACTGTGTTCCTTGATTGTTCCTACCATCAGTGCATGCTATTCAGTGCTGGGATTCTTACCCTTTTTCATAAAGTTTTAAGGAGGAAGGATGAATGTGAGTGGGAAATAATGTACAGGAAGCTGCTTCCCTGCTCCACCAGACATGAGGGGCCTCAACTTCCCTTGCCAAATTTTGTCCTTTGAAATTCCACTTCCCAGCTCTGATGAGTTTCGGAACAGAATCCCTTACTACACGCCAAATGGCAAAAATCTTGACTTTGCCTGTGACCTATCCAGCTGAATTCCAGATACATTATGGCAAAGGAGAGAAATCTGCTCTTCTCACTCCAACCCACGAGGATGCACAAGATCTTCCCTGTTTGTGCACAGTGCACATAAATCATTCCGATCCCATCATGAGGTGGATTTGAACTCCCACTTAGCAGTGAGGGAGGAAAGACTGGAGGCAGCAGACTGTAAATACTATCTGTTGTTTTGATTTCCACAGATAAACTGCTGCTCCTCTCACCTTACAGGCCTATCTAGCATATCTTCCCTCACCTGTCACAAGTGGCAGGAAAGCATCACAAGACACAAGTCAATTCCAGTTAGGGCATGACTTGACTGCACAGCAAAGGGATATTCTGCTTCCTTGGACTGGCCTTTTGTCTGGCTCTTGTCAGAATAAACACCACCTTTGCTGACCACAGAAATTCATACACAGCTTTCTGAATTAAAAGGACTGAGTAAACACAAAGATTACTTCCATGGCATTTTAACAAGGTCGTAACAGCATTTTCATGAGATGCTATAGCTCCTGCTGTAACTACAAAATTATCTCAGCTTTAGGAATTGTTCACTAGTCAACTCAAAGCTGTTTTGTCCCCAATAGTACAAAACAATACTGGCATATTTGAAAGCAACGATGACAAATTATTTTTTCGTAACAGAGTAACATGCTAGTCCAGACTCTAAATTCATTTGTAGCTATAAAAGATTTATGCTATCATTCCACAAAAGGAGCCTTAAACCAGCTTCAGGTGCAGAAGTAACATGACCAAACAACTTAAATATGGCTATGTTTCTGTATATTGCTTATTTACTAATACACTTGTACTGCTCTCTAGAATACTGTGTTTGAGATTTTTGGAGGAATTCCCTGGCTGGGAACTGAAGGGTGTATTTTAATTTTTCTCATGGCATGTTATCAAGATGTGAAAGATCCTCATCAGGGAACTGCAGAAAATGACTCTAAGAAAAAACTGTCAACCTTCCACACCTTTAAAAGACATTAAGGACCTTCCTTTCCTCCCCGCCTCCTTCCCTCCCTCTCTCCGTCCCTCCCTCCCCTTAAAATGCCAATATATACTATAGATTACTTTTGCTTTACAGGAAAGGAATTGGGATTGAGCAGTGAGTCCTTTGCTTCTGGGATATTTTTCAGAATGAAAAAAGCTTTAGAGACACATTTTTAAAGCTGCAAACTAGGGCTGGAGGGAATACGAAGAAACATTGATCTGAAGCTTACCCACTTAACAAGTGCTGCTGACTGAACTTAAGAAAGAAATGCCCCTCATAGCTTCCCTCCCCCAACACTGCTGCCAAACAGGCTCATTTGAAATGTACTTTCATTTGAGAGGGAACCAATTTACCTTTTCACATGAAAGTGAAACTTCACAGCACCCCAGGAAAGTCAGTAGCCCCTCTGGAGACAGGAGATGAAGGAAAAGGAGAGGACCAGAGTTCAGTTTTGACCTGTTATTTAAGGTTTTCTTCTCAGACATGAATTTCTCTTCTTTTGGAGAGAGAGGATCAGAATAACCACTATTCTGAATGACAAGGTGTTCTGCTTATTAACACATCTCAAAATGGCTTTCAGCTAGAATATCATCTCTCTTAACTATGAATTTGATGCATACCAAGGTTTCGCTACAGCATCAGAATTACTGTGTTCAGCCTAAGAGGCTTTGGCTGTCTGCATCTACTATCAGCTTGGATTACTATTAATACAAACAGAACTCTGCTAAGACCTTTTTTTTCCCCCCCGATTCACAGCTAATGCTAATGTTAAAACCGCTTGGAGAATTAGCACTTATCCAAAAGTTAAAAAAATATGCAAATGTATTTATCGAGTCTCAGTAACCTCTAACTCTAAAACTCCCTTAAAATTTGCAACTCGATTAAGACAAAATTGACAAACACACAACTGATTCATTTCATATGATGGACCATCTGGACCCCCAAAGTCATCATCCAGATTGGAAATGACTATTGCTTCTGCACCTGGTTATTCAGAAATACATACTCACTGATAAACATCTTAAAGCATTTAGAGAAAAATATTATACGTCAGTGAGAAATTCAGAAGAAATTAGATGAAATAAATATAGGAATAATTAAAAACATACCAATTTAAAACAACAGGAAAAAGGTAAAGTGTTCAGATTCTCCTGAGGGGAGAAGGAATATTTTTTTTTCACTTTGAGGACCTACTTGTTTAAGTTAAGTAAGCTACTGCCACTAAGATGGCTATAAATGAAAGTATAGGAATAGAGAGACATATGTAAGAGCACTGGCTGAGTTTTGCAGACCACCTTCAGATTCACTTGAAAATGAATGCACCAACATCAGCTCCTACAAGAAATATATCTTTCACATCTATGTTTTTGATCAGCATAACAACTGCCTGAAAAAAAAAATTAAAAGATCGCATGCATGTAACAAACTGTGCTACAGGATGGGTTTCGTCATTAACTCATTTATCAGGAAAAACAGCACATGCAAAGAATATTTTTCTCTTACTGATTCATGTTTTCCAAAGGGGAAGTTGTAATTTGTAATTTACAGAACTAACTCCAAAGCATGCAGCCACAATCCCTGGCTCAATTTTTATTCTGTGTTTCCATGAAGTGACTTACAATCAATACAGCTCTACTTAATACTTGCAACAGAAGAATGTAAGCATTATGCTATGCTTTTAGTATTTTCAAAACCATGGTATAGATGAATCATCAGAAAAGCATTATTAAGCAGAAAAAGAAAAAACAAAACCTGCAAGCCTTCCAGAATTTGCAGACATTGCCTTTATCTGAAAGTTCAAGACGTACCCTCTATATGAACAATATACATATCCTCTATATGAACAATACATTTTTTCATTCCTTCTACCTCATAGCCTTTCATTGTATGTATGAAAGTGACAGGTGAGCATTTGAAGAATATAAAATACTGAACACAGAAAAAATACTTAATCTTTCAGAAATTTTCTCCTTTTTTTGGCATTGAATACAGTTTGCATTGGGCCTCTTTTTAGCATTGCTTTCTTAATCCACACTTATCATATAAGGTGATATGATTAATTTTATCAATTACTATTATGTACAGCCTGAAAATTACTAGTTCTAACTATAAAACTCTGCTAAATTAAAAATGAAACTATACTATGTAATATCTAGGGAATAGTCCTGCTCTCCTCTATGCTTTGATTAATTTAGATAAATAGGTTTCCAACATACACATCAGGTATCAGAAAATGATTCCATGAAAAGAAAACCTCTGGTAACAAATGATGGACATATCTACAAAGGAGGCAATACAAACAGATCTCTTAATTTCATCCTATTTCAAATCCAGGGTGTGTTTGGTGTAGCATGACAAGACGACATATGACAAAACATACTATTTTTCTTCATACATACAAATGCCTTCTTGAGATAAAAATATGAGGGGAAAAAACACAAGGCTAGCTGCTGATCACATTTTAATGAAGATCATTTTAATGGTCTGATGGCTAAATCTGACAAGCAATATGTAAACAAAATGTATTCAGTATGCAGAACACTCAAACAATTTTAAAGTTACTTATTTTCAACTGGTTAAAGGTACTTTCTTTACTATTAGAAACTAATTGAGTTGTAAAAGGACTTCCTCCTTGAGTGATGAACAGGGGATACTTTTGGTATGACATTCTATGGTATTTTATACTGCTGGCACAGTATAAAATCTCTTTGATTATGTTTTCTAACTTATACTGTTTCTTTATAATATTGTAAATAATTTCAATAAAAGTACTCACATTTCCCTAAGATCTTGTAATGACCTAAATAAAACAGATGAGATCTTTTGCTACCTAAGCGTGTCTTACACTTGAATTTATTTTTATATTTCATATAGGTCATGAAAGAGTTTTTTAAAAATAAACTACTATTTTCTTTTTATGGTAAAAGTGTTAAGATTGTCAGAATACATTCATAAAAAATGTTAAACAAATTGATGGTCTATTTGAGAAAAGACACAAAAGAATTTATACAGTTAACAAAATTGTAATCAAAGACCAGAACATTAGTAATTCCTCATAATTTAATTATAGGACTTTATGCAGTCTTCTGATGGGAGATGTAGAGACAGGAAAAGGGGAATGGTTAAGAATAATGTGGAAGAAGAAGACAGGCAATGTTAACATGAACTCACTTTCTGTTACATCTCTAATTTCCAACTACTGTATGGGTGTATAGTTTATATACCCTTTGCTCGCTCTCTACAATTGCTTTGTCTCTTATATTTTATTATAGCTAGGTAAAGAATATGCTTGCCTAGAAATCCTAATTTCTCCTACCAATCCTAATTTTTAATATGCTAGACTTAATTACAAGGATTAATAGTTCCTTGATTACACTTCTGCCATGTTTGAAAAAACAGGAAAAGCCCTTAGTAGTCACTAATCAAAATAGTATTTAATAGATTATCTGATTAAAGATATGATTACAAATATTTTTAATTATGAATACTTATTTTTAAAGACAAAAAGCATTTCAGCACAACTAGATCACTTGTGCACTCTGCATATTAAATCAGCAATGGATCAATACTATAAAACATCCAAAGAATTAAAAAGCCTTTGATTTTATTAACAGAGTAACTGCAGCTACATTTTCATTATTTTGCAATTCGACCTTTGGGAAAAAGTTTTAAAAATACTTCATAAAATACATTTGCTAATTTAAGATGAAAAGGAGAATCACTGCAACAACAGAAAACAAATATCACCATTTTAAAGTGGTCCTAAGGGGCAAAATTTATGTGGTAGGCATCATATTGTGCACCACAGGAGGCTGAACACCATTTTTCCCTTCCATCCTCCCCAAAGCAAATAAAGGGAAATTTCTCTTTTCCACATCCACACAGTACTGATGCAAAAGGATACTGGCATATCACTGTACACCATTCAAACAGTTAATTAACAGGAAACCCCGGTAGCATTAATTAAATTAATAAAGTTACTGTCATCTTGGTTTATGATAATACATCCACTACCTGCACAAAGACCACATGGTATCTACTGAATTTATAAAAGCCCATCCATTAAATAGTTCTGCCCCACTGAAACAAGTTCATTACTAAATAATTTAAATGAATATTTTTTCTTTGCAACACTAGCAGTGGACTATAGCGTAAAAATTTTTTAAAAATTCTTTTCTTCCATAGAAATAGTTTTAGAACATATGGAAAAATGAAAACACTGTTTAGTGTTTGAAATAAAAACAATCAAAGGTAATCCTTTAAAATTAGGGTTCAGATTAGTCTCTGCAAAGGATGCTGTTTAACTGAAACATCTGGTAGTGTTATGTTGAGAGACAGGCCTTTTTTAACTTTGAAAATGAGATTAGTAGATCAGTTATTTGTAAGTGTCCAAGTAATTTCTAATTATTTTATCTGGGTCACAGATAATCCGCTTTTACAGGGCTCCCACAATGACATCAGAGGATCACTGCTGAACTGATTATCCTGTTACCTTCCACCATCCATGGGAAGACTGGATTTTCCTTTTGTACAGAGAAAGAGAAAGAAGTGGCTGATTGCTTCAGACAGGTGGCAGCCCACAACATAAAGAACACCACAGATCTTGAGAGGAAGAAAACCTCACATATGCAAAAGGTACCAGCCTTAAAAAACTAGATATGGAAAAAATATCAAAATAATCAGACAAGCCATTTTTTTAAAAACAGCATATTATTGTATGTTCTATAGTAGTACCTTATAGATCAAATATAATTGATAAAAGAATCTCACAGTATAAATAGAAAAACTGGGTTTTACCATCATTTAACTGTTGAAGGGATATGAAAGAAATACTGAAGTACTTTCTTAAAGTGACAATGGAATATGAGTGAAAGAAATTCAAATGCCAAGGGTTAGTCTAATAACCTATACACACACGCATCCTGATCACCTTTTTAAAAGGCCTGAAAAAAAGAGCTCTTTTTAGAAGAGCTGTTTACCTCCAACAACCATACATCAGAAAGAATCTGAGGCTGATAAAAGAAACTTTTTTTCCCCACGTGAATTTTCTATGCCTTTTCCTACGAATAAGTGATTAAATAGGCTAGTTATGGTTTTTTAGGAAAACAAACATCTGTTACATATAAAAATGAGAGAGGAATTCTTAAAAAATACATAAAGGAAATACGTCTTGAGAAAGCAAATTTCTGGGTACTATTTGATTTAGATACCAAATAAATTTTATATATATATACACTTCATAAAAAGTAGTTGGAAATAGAAATTAGTAACACAGATACATCCTTCTCAATACTTTCTTCTAGCTTAAGTATAAAATACTAGATAAACTTTGCATTTGCCATTGCAATACAATGTCATTAATAGGTGTAGGCAGAGTTGCACAAGACAGGTGGTTTGGATTTTTTGGGGGAAAATTTTAAAACTTTCCGAAATAGACAAAGTATAATTTACCTATAAATCAGACGTTTACTACTTATGAAAATACACCAAAAAAAAGCACCTCTCTACCTTCACAGAGTTTTAAAGTGTCTATACTAGAGCTATCTTGTTACTCTGTAGTGATTGAGGCAAAAGACAAATAATTGCTTCTGGAGTACAAGCAACTAGAAAAGGTCTGAAGTAAAGGGAACAATAATTTTTAAAAGCACTACTGTCAGTAGGAGACTACTGAGCTTTTCTAGGGTGCAAAAGCCAAAATTCTTTGTGATATGTTTTTGGGGTTTTGTTTGTTTTACTTAAATTTTATGCAAAGATTGTTTCCACTTCATTTCAAACAACGCCATTAAAAAATGACGCCTGAGAATGTAGAATACAGGCCCATTTCCAGTCAAGGAACATAAAATTCAAAATTGCACCACTAGAAATGACAGGGAATAGAGGACTGTAAAGCAAGTAGCAAGCATTGAAGACAAGCAGGCCTTCAACATAAATGAACAATCATTTTGGAAATTACATCAGAGACGATGTTCCCTTCATGAGTAAAACATATTTTTTCTATCCAGTTCTTTAGAAACTTGAAATTCGTAAGTAAGAAGACTAATTGTTATGCTGAGATTTTAAGACTATCATCTTTGGATCCCAGAGTTCCAAAATTACAAATTTAAATTTCTCCCTATTTCAGAGGCTTATAAATTAGAGAGAACTTAAGATACTTCTATTTCCGAATTATCTAAATTAAACTTCCCCAAGAGTAATGTCAGGTAGATACTGGAAGAAGTGTTAAAATTCAGCATGATTACAAAATCAGGGGCAGAGATTGAGGAAAGCAACTGGAGAAGAAGGATGAAAAGAGCCATGTGCCACTTCTGCTAGAAGTGTGCTTCACATATGCTAGTTTCTAGGGAGAAAGCACTAATCCCGTATACAGAGGCCACCTCAGCTGCTCCCCTCTTCATCAGAACAATTCATGTCAAAAGTTCCTCTAAGGACAGTTTTTGCCAACCAGCTGTTCTCCTCTCATTGTAGGAAGTCACCTCCTTTGCTCTTTGGCTTCTTGGACCTCCAAATGAGTTCTGAATAGCCTTACGCTAATGATACCCTAACAGTGATACCACAATAAGAGAGGGGGTAAAAGTATGCTGAGAAATTACCATGTGGTAGGTTACTTGGTCTATTTGTCACCTTCTCAAGCAGTACAACCTTAAAAACATTCTCTCTTTAAGAGCCAAGTCATAGTACACAAGTTACAATCTTTTAATTTTTACTTAAGAGCACATTTTTTCAAAGCACTTGAGAATTTGTTGAACACACAAGAAGCAGGATAACAGAATACATGCATATTTTTCTTAAATAAATTTTACATAATTGTTCTACTGTTATAACCGATGATAGTTAGGCAATGATAAGCACAGATTAGTCAACTGCACAACAAACCTGAATTTTGCAAAGTGCCAGCACAGAATGCAGAATACATCACCAGCACTTCATCATACACTGCTTTGCTCTTCTGTTTAAGCTACTACGCTGTTCCAAAAAATCCTTTCCATGATGCATTCAGCTGGACACTTTTTGACTTCTGAAAAAATTTATCAAAGAGGAGACAATGCCAATTCTGTGAAAATCCTATGAAAAACTTCTGCTCATTCTTACAGTCTGTCAATCTACCTCTTAGCTCAATTCTAGTAAAAAGTAACTCTGTTTCTAAAAATACTGCATAAAGACCAAGAATTTGGAAATTTTTTAATATGCATGTCCAATACTTCTAGGAAAAGTGAGTCATAGCTTTATATTACTAAGATGAAATAAAAACTATTGCCTTGATTTCTGGAAAATTTATAATGATGGTCAGGCAAGTTTACCTTATAGAGAATGAGGAAATTTTGTTATAAAAGGGTTAGTTTGATAAATCTTAGGTTTATTTTTCTTTCAAAAAATACATTTTTTTCAGCATTGAAATACAGGTAAATAGTGATGTTAAAACCCAATAAACCTTGCTGGACTCATTTAACAACTATTTGTATTCACCAGAGTTTAGATCACAGAGCAGCAATGTTGATTGTCTCTACTGTTTAAAAATAGCTTTTACCCAGGATCTGTGGAATTAATCTTGGTTTACATTAAACTGCAAACACAGGCACAGAGCATGAACTAGGAAAATATGTATTACAGTTCTCCTGTACAAGCACAAGCAAAGAATTGCTTTGCCTTTTTCCAAAGGCCTGTGCTCTTGCCCACCTCTCTTGCACACATCTCTCGGCAGCTTCAGCAATCACTGAAATTAATGCTCATTTCAGACACAATTTTTTTTCACTTATACAGGAAGCTTAGATGCCAAAGAGTAACTCCAGCACAGTACACAGCAGAAACATCACTGCTCCTTAGTGATCATGGTTCACTGATGCTACAGGACTTAAATGTCTTCCACACTCAGTGAGCTCAGCACTATGGGTGGGTATATCCAATTTCTTTTTTTTCCCTATTTTATGCATTCCAGGTGTGTCTTTGGGGACCCTGCAGAGAAACTAATCGCTCACCTGCTGCCCTCTCCTCTGCCTTTTCACTGGCTAGACAAAGCTGTTACTGCTTATGGAGCAAGCAAGTCCTCATACTACAATGCTGGCAATCAAAAATCATTTGTACAGAAAAATTTTCTGACACTACTTGCAGACCAAGCACAACCTCACCAAACAGACTCACTTTGTTCGTTTGAAGTCTAGTTGTTGCCAAGCAGACTTCCTCAAAATGATTGTACTGTTTATTCTTGCCAATTCTGTATTTATGAAGAAAGGAATGAAAAGGGAGAAGACGACTGTGCTGCTGGTATGGAAATGCTTTGAGTGTGGGATAGACTACACAACCTACATTCTGCAACGAGTCAATTCAATAGCATCCACGTGGTGTGAATTAATTAGTATCTGGAGATCCTAGTAACGGATTTCTACTTCCCCAGCAATCCCAACAAGCCTAAAAACTTGTCCATATGAAGCAAGCAGAACAACCCCTCTTATTGGTGGGCAGGTAGCATGCAAGGAAAGGCTTAATGCAGGTCTGTACTTTCCAGCATCTGCCTCTCATGGACCATCCATATCCACAATTACTGTACTGTGTTTATTTCATATTGGCAAACACAAGAGAGTACGCAGGCATACTGCAGCTCAGTGATACTCAGAATTATGATTTGAGCACAAAAAAGGGGGCTGAACTTCAAAATGCTATTAGCCCACACCTGTTCCAATGTAGTTGCCAGCTCTGTAAGTGAATGGGATGTATTCCACAATATATTATACAACTGACATACAAAGAAAGGGCTTTACAGCAGTTTATATGAGTGCTGTGTTGGCAATAGCCTGACAATGTTAAGGCTCAGGACAGTAAAGCAACAACTGGGTATTCATGCCTGTTGCAGAGGCAGCACAATTGGTAGCCTGTGTCAGAACAGAAACATCTGAGGTTTCAGATGTATCTGATAGAAACAGGTTCAGACTGAGAGGTTTTATTTCATATATAGTAATAGTACCTGAATGGATGCCGATGGTCACTACTAAAATTTAGTCCAGCTTCTGGAAGCCCACAGAACAGATTGATAGACTTAGGGTCTGTTCCTTGTTTTCTTCTCTACCATCTCTGTGGTTTAGTGTAGTACTGATCACATGGGGTTTTGTTCCTTCTCATATGTATCCATTTAACAGAAACTAAAAAGACATCCATATGTCGGTATCAGAACAATTAGGCTCTCTGAGTTTCTGCCTCTCCCATTACTGGACATGAGAGTGAGCAGAATTCAGGTGTCTGAGCCACTTCAGCTAGGTACCAAACAAGCCATAGTAGTAGTTTAGAAAATCATCCCAACTCCAGAGGATGCAGACACAAAGGTGGTATGCCTGCATTTAAACAGGGAAGAGAGAACCTGTCAGCAAGACCCCAGAACAGAAATCCAGTACATACTAAAGGTGCACAAATGCAAATCTGTTGACCTGGGGGTTGAGAGAAAGTGCAGAAAGAGATGTGGTAGAGCAGGTGAAGAATGGGAAAAATAATGCACAGCATAGCTACAGCCACAAAAGAGCAAAAGGCAATAAACTTACACAAAAGTAATACAATAAGACCAAAAAGCAATATTATTGTTTTACCTAACAGAAGGAAAAATTACACAGTAATTTTTGTCCTTTATTCCATACGAAAGAGTTACACAATACAGTTAAGAGGTTTTCCATTATGCAGCTATAACAGTTAATACTGTGCAAACCTTTGTAATTCCAAAACAAAATCTCAGGCAGATCTCAATCAGTTGAAGTCACAAAGATGCAGTCATCTTGTACTTTATTGTCTTTTAAAAATAAGTTCACCAGGCAAGATCATACACCCTTTTCAGACACGTACAGATCCAACTAATATACTGTCTCTGTTCAATATTTTAAACATTTATATAGATTCTCAAGATAACTTTAAAAAACTTGCTGGAAGTTATTAACTACTAATATACAGAACAGGATGTTACACCAAAAAAAACTTGTTTCTTGTACATATTTATTACAATACTAAATTCATCTAACTGGAAAATTTTTCCATGCAAAGATTTTTTTTCTGTATCTTTAAATATAGAATATGCATTTGGACTGTAAATTGCACATGATTGCATTCCACATTTTAATAATTAAAAGGATATGAACATAAGTATATTTATTAAAATACTTAACAAAAAGTCTCTATTCTCAGAATGTATGATTTATCAGTGGGCCTGTCACATAATTCAGACCAGGACACATGAGAGTTTAAAATTAAAATAAAAAAATAAAAACTCATGAATACTTACCTTGTACACTGCCCAATTCCAGGACAATGTATGGGTTTATTTTACTAATACAAATCAGGACATTGACTTCATAGATGGAATTATTAGACACTTGTTTGTTAGAAAGCTCCTTAAGACTTCCTGGTGTCAAAAGTCTTAACAGACCACATACCAAACAGCCTCATCGTGCAAGTGTTTTTCTATTCTCCCCTTAGATGCAATCCTGCTTTTCTTAACTGTAACCAAAATACAATTAATATATACTTCTAAAATTAGATACTTACAGTGAAAATACCCATTAGCTGAGTGTAAAAGAGTCGACTTATTCCACCTAAAATTATTAGACCCATGAAGGCAGATATTCTTAGGAGAGCAAGTTCATGTCTAAACACAAAAACGTCCTAGAATAAGACAGAAAGAAGAGAGAGACTTTAGCAATTATAAATTAATTATAGTCTTTGAACCAAGTGTGAATACTAGATAAGGCTTACAGGTGAAGGCAAATACTGGATTTTAAGCTACATTCCAAATCATTGATACACTTATGTATTAAAAGTAGAAACCAATAATCTTTCATTTACACATGTAATTAGGGGTTTATTTTGCCAGATTGTTAAAAAAAACTTCCAAGTATTTAAGGTTTTGGCAACAGATCAAGCTCAAATGGGTCATTTCTGAATCTTTCACTACATACAAGCCACATAACCTAGTAAAACCATTTTGTTAAACAGCCCTATTTATTAAGGCTCCTATACCTCAGCTACCAGCCACAGAATATTTCATTTTTACATCACCCTTTTTGTAATTAAAAAACCCTAACATTCCAAGCTTTACTCTTGAAGATGGTACCTACAAAATCCAAACATTTGTACTGGATTCTTCTCACTGAAAAGCTGTCTATTATCCAACATAAACTTATCTTCACCTTTTAAATTTTGGCCTTGAGTAGATTGCGGTAACTCTGGATAAGGTTGCACAATAAAGATTCTTCAAGGTACAGGAAAGTAGGGATATATTGGATCAGCTACACTGGCAAGCCTGTTCTCACCAAGCAGAAAATTTGGAAAGTGTTAGAGAGTGTTACAGAACATCTTCAAAGGATAAAACACCTTGTTTTTATCACAGGAAAACATTTCTATGTGGCAGTTACATTAGATGTACTGTGAGTTCACACCCCATCTTATCCTTGGTTACTGAGTTAACACATCCCTTCTCTTATTTGTAAGTTACAGTTATGTTCTCAAGGCTGTCTTTTGAATACACACATCTGTTTTCCCACTTAGAAAAGCTTAGTCACAGCAGGAAACTATTAAAACCTTTCAAGTAAACTTTAAATTGCAACCAGAACATAAAAATAAACTGAATGAAAAAAAAAAACAACAAAACAAAACCAAACATTGCTTTTGAACACTCCTTATTTACATTCAACCAGCAGGATTTAAGGAGGAGCAATTCTTAGATACTGGGTTTTAATTAAATGGAGAATAGTTAAAGTAAATTATGTTTAGCAAAAAAAATACGATTTTCTCATTTCATTTATTTTCATTAAGGTTCAAAATATAAACCCAGGAAAAAAAGTTATACGGCCTACCTACTAAAGCTGTGAAGAAAGTAAAAATTTAATGAACAAGTAGAAATCACTAGTCAGGTAAAACAAAAAGCAATCCCCAATTGCCTTTCCTGAATGATTGTGATGGTGCAGACCCTTTCCCCCTTGTTAATCTTGGCCTTTCTTGCTGCTGTAGAAAATATATTCTTCATTTTTAAACCCTCCCTACTCATTTAATGAGCTAATTTAAAGTTAAATAATCTCCAAATAAAAGCAGTCATACTAATCGTATTTCCCTTTCCATTAGCCCATGAGAGCTTTAAAGAAAAGCAAGATTAGACACAACTTCTACTAGTAGTCCGTATCTTCATAGGTAAGCTGCTTTATCATATATCTTTTGATGTATTCAAACTCAACTTCACAGAAAACATCAAAACGTCAGAGAAGAGTACCAACAGCAAAGTTACATTCTGGATCTGACATCACACTCCCACATTAGCACTACCTGCAACTCTGATTTAGAAGAGTTCCTTTTCTTGAGCATCAGCTTCAGCATGAAAAGATAGATCAACCAACACATAACAACAGAAAACTGTAGCATTTTCATCTGACCCTTCTAATGCTTGTTAAACCCAGAAGAGGAAAAACCTCAAAATCACAGAATGGCCTGGGTTGGAAGAGACCTTAAAGATCACGCAGTCCCAATACCCCTACTGTGAGTAGGATACCTTTCACTAGCAGGTTGCTCAGAGCTCCATCAAACCTGGCTTTAAGCACCTCCAGCGACAGGGCATCCACAAATTCCCTATGCAACCTGCTCCAGTGTCTCCTTATCGTCTGAATAAAGATTTTCTTCCTAATATGCAGTGTAAACTTACTCTCTTTCAGTCTGAAGCAATTCCCCCTTGTGCCACTACATACTTTTGTAAATAGTCCCTTTCCATCTTTGTAGGTTTCATCCAGGTAATGGAAGGCTCCAAGTAGATTACCCCAAAGCCTTCCCTTTTCCAGGCTGAACAAACCCAATACACAGAATCACAGAATTGTTATAGTTGGAAGGGACCTCTGGAGTTACATAGGAACATGTCCAAATGGGTTTTGAATGCTCCAGAGAGGGAGACTCCACAACCTTCCTGAGCAGCCTGTTCCAGTGCTCTGCCATCTTCAGTGTAAAATTCTTTCTCACACTGAGGTGGAACTTGTGTTCTAGTTTATGTTCATTGTTCCTTTTCCTGCCACTGGACACCTGACTTTGAGATATTTCCATGTATTGATGAGATCCCCTTTCANCAGTCCCAATACCCCTACTGTGAGTAGGATACCTTTCACTAGCAGGTTGCTCAGAGCTCCATCAAACCTGGCTTTAAGCACCTCCAGCGACAGGGCATCCACAAATTCCCTATGCAACCTGCTCCAGTGTCTCCTTATCGTCTGAATAAAGATTTTCTTCCTAATATGCAGTGTAAACTTACTCTCTTTCAGTCTGAAGCAATTCCCCCTTGTGCCACTACATACTTTTGTAAATAGTCCCTTTCCATCTTTGTAGGTTTCATCCAGGTAATGGAAGGCTCCAAGTAGATTACCCCAAAGCCTTCCCTTTTCCAGGCTGAACAAACCCAATACACAGAATCACAGAATTGTTATAGTTGGAAGGGACCTCTGGAGTTACATAGGAACATGTCCAAATGGGTTTTGAATGCTCCAGAGAGGGAGACTCCACAACCTTCCTGAGCAGCCTGTTCCAGTGCTCTGCCATCTTCAGTGTAAAATTCTTTCTCACACTGAGGTGGAACTTGTGTTCTAGTTTATGTTCATTGTTCCTTTTCCTGCCACTGGACACCTGACTTTGAGATATTTCCATGTATTGATGAGATCCCCTTTCAGTCTTCTCTAGACTAAACAGGCCCACCTCCCACAGTCTCTTCTCATTAGAGAGAGGATGTTATGGGAGACAGTGTCAAAAGCCCTGCTGAAGTCAAAGCAGACATCCACTGCTCTTGCCTCTTCATTCATTTTACCATGCCATCACAGAAGGCTATGAGATAGGTCAAACATGATTTTTCCTTGGTGAATCCATCATGACTACTCCAGATGACATTCTTTTGTTTTACATGCTTGGTGACGACATCCAGAATTATCTGCTCCATCACCNACAGAATCACAGAATTGTTATAGTTGGAAGGGACCTCTGGAGTTACATAGGAACATGTCCAAATGGGTTTTGAATGCTCCAGAGAGGGAGACTCCACAACCTTCCTGAGCAGCCTGTTCCAGTGCTCTGCCATCTTCAGTGTAAAATTCTTTCTCACACTGAGGTGGAACTTGTGTTCTAGTTTATGTTCATTGTTCCTTTTCCTGCCACTGGACACCTGACTTTGAGATATTTCCATGTATTGATGAGATCCCCTTTCAGTCTTCTCTAGACTAAACAGGCCCACCTCCCACAGTCTCTTCTCATTAGAGAGAGGATGTTATGGGAGACAGTGTCAAAAGCCCTGCTGAAGTCAAAGCAGACATCCACTGCTCTTGCCTCTTCATTCATTTTACCATGCCATCACAGAAGGCTATGAGATAGGTCAAACATGATTTTTCCTTGGTGAATCCATCATGACTACTCCAGATGACATTCTTTTGTTTTACATGCTTGGTGACGACATCCAGAATTATCTGCTCCATCACCTTTCCAGGGACTGAGCTAAGGCTGACTGGCGAGTAGTTTCTCAAATTCTCTTCTTGCCCTTTTAGAAGATGGGAGTAACACTGGCTTTTCTCCAGTCATCAGGCACCTCTCCTTTCTCCATGATTTTGCAAAGATGATGCAGAGTGACTTAGCAACAACATCTGCCAGCTCCCTTAGAACCCACGGGTGCATCCCATTAGGGCCCATGGATTTACAGGTGTTAAGTCTCCCTAGTTGATCTCTAACACAACTCTCTACAACCAAGTGGAAGTATTCCTTTCTCCAGCCTTCCTCTCCTACCACTAAGGTCTGGGATTCCTGAGGGCTGGCCTTCAGTAAAGACTGAAGCGAAGAAGGCGTTCAGTTACTGCACCTTCTCTGTGTCTTCTGTCACCAGGACATACATCTGTCTGATTCAGCAGCAGCCCCACATTTTCCTCAATCTTCCTTTTGCTGCTGACATACTTTAGAAGCCCTTCTGGTCCTTGATGTCCCTTGACAGACTCAATTCCAAGGGGCCATGATTTTCCTCGTCGCATCCCTGCATACCCTACTGATGTTCCTATAGTCCTTTCATATGCCCTCTTTTTCCACATCCTGTAAATTTCTTTCTTCCATTTGAGATTTGCTAGAAGGTTCCTGCCTATCCATGCAGGTCTCCTGCCACTTTGCTTGATTTCTTCCTCATAGGGATACACTGGTCATGAGTTTGGGGGAAGTGATGCTGAGTCTTCCTACACCACTCAGACAGGCATGCCGCCCAGGCTGCTGCCTGCTTTAAATGTCTTTAAGTTCCATTTGCTGATACTTCTATCCACCCAGTCAAACTGCAAGTATCCTTAGCTACCCATAAAAATGGATCAAGATGTGTATGATAGAAACTTGCCACAAAATACGTGTAGGTTTATNGTTACTGCACCTTCTCTGTGTCTTCTGTCACCAGGACATACATCTGTCTGATTCAGCAGCAGCCCCACATTTTCCTCAATCTTCCTTTTGCTGCTGACATACTTTAGAAGCCCTTCTGGTCCTTGATGTCCCTTGACAGACTCAATTCCAAGGGGCCATGATTTTCCTCGTCGCATCCCTGCATACCCTACTGATGTTCCTATAGTCCTTTCATATGCCCTCTTTTTCCACATCCTGTAAATTTCTTTCTTCCATTTGAGATTTGCTAGAAGGTTCCTGCCTATCCATGCAGGTCTCCTGCCACTTTGCTTGATTTCTTCCTCATAGGGATACACTGGTCATGAGTTTGGGGGAAGTGATGCTGAGTCTTCCTACACCACTCAGACAGGCATGCCGCCCAGGCTGCTGCCTGCTTTAAATGTCTTTAAGTTCCATTTGCTGATACTTCTATCCACCCAGTCAAACTGCAAGTATCCTTAGCTACCCATAAAAATGGATCAAGATGTGTATGATAGAAACTTGCCACAAAATACGTGTAGGTTTATAGGATTATGTTAAAAAATGGATTATAAACCACAAGATCTGGCATCTTTATCTTAACAGGCAATACCCAAACATTCTACAGAAAACAAGTCTCTGTGGCAGATTAACAAGATTTCTTCAACCCCATTGCAGAATATATGCCATGTCTTCATTTGCGAGCATCAACCATTATGGACGATCTTTACAATGAACGTTACCACTGACTAGAACAACAGCTATTACAGCCTTATCCTATCATACAGGAGAGAAGCCAAAAACAATGATGGGTCCACTTCCAGATCATACTCGACTATATGATCACTGTTTCCAAATTCCGTTTTCTTTTTTATCCTGCTAACAATAACAGCAACAAAACAAACAAAAACCAAAACAAACCAACAAAAAAGGTACAAAAGCATGTAATAGGTCCCTGCCATTTGCAGTATTGTGTTGTTATTTTCAAGCATTTATACTATTTCTTTAGAAACAGCACACCATACTGAGGACAGAGTTTTCAGCAGGAAACACAAGACCATATCTGGTCTTGTATCCGTTCCAGAAGAAACAAAGTGAAAAAACACCTTTGTAATTTTTCAATTACAACAGAAGATTCATTTATTCAATATTTATTCTTTACTGAAATATGTATCACACAGAAATTAATGTACTAACAAAATGTATTAAGACACCTCCCTTTCTCTTGGCAAACAATCTTCATGTAATACATGTTAACCTCCTTGTCTATTCTCAGTTACAAATGTCTGGGATGTCTGTCCAAGTCTGGTGATGAAGTTAGTTTATCAACTCACCTATCATAAAAACACTGTAGCATACAGAACAAAGCCAAGTTGTCAGATTCCCAAAAACAAACTCAAAAATACAGCCTGCAGGTTTCGTAGGAAGAAAGAGGAAGGACAGGTCCAAGGGGAAAAATTCAACCATGTCAATACCAAAAAGAAAGAAAATTAATTCACAGAACATAAGCTGCATTCTAATAAGTCCTTTTTTAATTATCAATAATGACTGATCTTTATGTAAAACACTTTTGGACTCTGGACTACTTCAGGTCAACTAGACAAGTAATTTTTCATTCTTATTCATTACTGATTTAGTTTAAAGTAAAAATGGGAATAGTTTAATATAATTGAATTATTTCAATAATTCAGAAAAAATTTGATACTAGATTTTAAGAAAAGGCCATACAATCTTTATAGAAAAATTACAGTACTAATACATTAAGTTTTAACAAAACATTATCCTCTTAGTATTTCCTACCTTTTTTCTAGAAACCATGTATTTACTTTCTAGACTTAATTCAGTATTCACATACCCTCCTTATAACTATACTGGAGGAGAGCCAGGCTGAGTTGGTTATGCAGAACAATGAGAAAAAAAATGTCAGTATTTTCTTAACTCTCAAATCCTGTATATCATTTCATGATTCTAAGAGAAGAAGTTCCCTTTGGATTCTCTTTATAATATAAATGAACTTTGGATGATCCATACTTCCAGAATTTAATTAATGTTAGTTAATGCATAATACTGGAATAAATATTACTGCAAGAAATCTTTTCACAAAGTCCAACAAATGCTTCCTAGCACCCATTATTATTTGGAATTGGGAATGCTGAGTCCCAGACAGAGCATTGATATTGCCAGATTGCATCCTCCATGTTCTTTCCTCAGAACACTAAAAACTAGGTGACAATATTTTCAGAATTTCAGACAATAGATAACTGCAGAAATGAGAACAAAATAAAACAGCAAAAAGGAATAGTTTCTATATGTCATGGAGTTTTGCTATGACAATCATTCTAGCAACATTTGTAGCAAATAGAATGTATCACCAGAATTTCTTTCTCTTAAAAGATTAAAGGCCTTCTATAAACCAGGTAATATATTCTGCCAAAGAATTTACTTTTGCTTCAATTTGACCAGCTGCGTCTAGAATCTGTGCCAGCACTGGAGAAAGTAACAGCTAAATTATGAGAAGACCAGTATTTATTCTTATCTGGCTATTACAAGATTGAGTACTTCCTAAAAGAAAAAAGTCAGGCTTCCTGACTGATAATTTTTAAGGAAGATGCAAAATTAAAAATGTTCCTGTGGGAGCCTCTGAAAACCACCAAAGCTTGGGGAGGAACTAATATGCTGTTTTATTCAAACTATATATTTTCATTCTGCTATGATCCCACATAGACAATTTACCATCTCCTTAATTTCTAACAGTAATTGCACTCCTCCTGCTGGACAAACAGAGGCAACAGCCACAATCCATCTTTCTGGCAGTGTATCAATTACAAGAGCCAAGACTACTATACAGCAAGAAGAGATGAAGCTAAAAGATTGAATCTATAGGAATGGCTTCATCCATTACCTCTAAAGCTATGATCCATACTTCAGTATACTTAATTAAAATGCTTTTTCTTGACCCTTTAAAAATAAAAGCACAAGTTTTAATTCAGAAGGAATACATTGATCAGTACCATAATAAAATTATTTCACAACAGCACTAAAAGCAATTTTAATTTTGCAGCTTCTGTGTTATGTACTATTTTACATCCAAACAATAAAAAGTAAGGTAAAGGTACACCACCAAAAAATTCACAAGTATTTTTAATGAGCAAGAATAAGCTTATTCCTGATGGCTGTTTAGAAAAAAATTATCCACTTTCAATCTGTGCTAAACACTAGTCCCTGTCAATTCAGAAAATACAAGCTCTTGGCTACAGCCAAAATTTCAACAAAGCACAGTGCTTCTGTGAAACACTCTCTGGAATGCTGTGGTTCTTCAGTTTTAATTGAATACAAAAAGAATTTTCCAGGATGCTTGTCTAAAACCCAACTAATAATAAGCCTATCTTCTCACTGGTCCTGTTCATTTGATGCCAAAATGACATAGTTCTGACAAATTATTCTGTGGCATGAAGTTATATGGCACGACATCCTCAGCAACACTTTAAAAAATCAGCTTC
The DNA here is from genome assembly GCA_013396655.1 of Campylorhamphus procurvoides. Taxonomy (NCBI): domain Eukaryota; kingdom Metazoa; phylum Chordata; class Aves; order Passeriformes; family Dendrocolaptidae; genus Campylorhamphus; species Campylorhamphus procurvoides. The sequence goes on from WBMV01006435.1 coordinate 84,968, forward strand.
ATGGGGCTCTGGTATCATCTTCCAGGTAGATATATTGACTAGGTACAATAATTTTCTGTACTTCAGTGTGTACCTCCGCATCCTGCAGCTAAAAAACTCAGAAAGTTAAATACTATTCAGTGTAACACTGTACTTAACAAAGGTCTGAACAGACCAGACCTGCTGCGTCGACTGTTTACTGTATATTGTGTAAATATATTTATCTCTCTGGGGCGCAGAATACTACATACTGTAACACAAAGCCAGTTTTTAAAAGGAAGAGTGTCATTTAAAGTGTCCACATAGGCAAACTGATAAAGCCAAAAGCATCACAACTAAAACTAAGCAAAAATAAACAGAACAGAATACTCAATTTCTTTCATGACTCTCTGTAGGCTTAAGCAGCCAAACACAGGAACCTGATCCACTCTTCAGGCAAACACATTAAAACAGATTAAAATAATTGTTGCACATGTATTCTACCTCCTAACCTATCACCTGTCAAAGGCTAGATAGTAGAAGTAGGCCTCTCTCCAAAAGACTTGAAATTAATCCAGTTGTATCAGTGAGAAAAAGTTTTATACATACTAATTTTTTTGAACTGTCATCATTAATAACTATTTATTATTATCTCTTTAGAGATTGTAAAACGTCTGAAGTAAACATGATTTCCCTTTTCCACTCTTGCACAGATCACCTGCAAGCAAATAATCTGGATACCTTTCATACTACTTTCAAAAAGCAAGGCTAACAGAAAGACCTTATGTTTGTTATCTAAACAGCGTAATTACCAAAGTAAGTCAGTCCATTCAGAGAACTCTCACAATAAAAAGGAAATACTCTACCATGATATGACACTATTAGAAGCTTACAGGTCTGTCTCAGTGTCTATGGAAAGATGCTCCAGGCAGACAGCAAATTCTTCTCTGTTCCGTATTTCTAGAGTCCCTTAAATAATTTAAATGGAAATATTGATATAGATGAAAAAAAAATCCTTTAGAATATAAGCCTTTTTAAGAAAGATTTACAAAAATCCTCAACGTTGGTACATTCCATATAAAAAAATGTTGGTATCTATGAATGCACAAATAGCACTTTTCTTACTTTTGGATTATCCAAGCAGTACATCCTTCATTTTCAGCTGTCCTTTGAAACATCACCTTCACATACACGTTCATGGGAACATCACATTCATTTCAGACTGGTACAGGGGCAAATAAGAAGCTTGGAAGGCTATGCTCCATTCTTTTGTAGGAGTAGAATCTTCCATGAAGTTTAATATTCTTATTTTATATCATTTAGGACACAAAATTATACAACAAACTTTAGTTGTTCAACAAAATGGAAAATGGGACTTGCCATACCCACAAGAAAAGGTCAGTCTCCAGTAGCCTTGAAAGAGTGTGAAACCACCAGTGGACAGTATGCTGGGATGTCAAAATCACACAGAACTAAAAAGTCCACTGCACCTCAGGATTTGGCAAAAATCTCAACAAAATTTAGAGCACACTATCAATACCTGAGATAATCTTAGTCTCTTCACCTACAACATCTGGAATGTTATCTAATTTTGAACATGTTTTAAATTTGTTTTCTAGGTTTCTTCAGTGTATGTGAGACACTGGATTATTATAATGGGTCAGAAGAGCTCAGGGTTGGGCGAATGGACAAGTCCAATCTCACAAAGGTGAGGCCATGCCTTGCCCCATATGCTGGCCCCTCAAAACTCATCAACCCCAGAGCTGCTGCCAGTCAAAGGCACTCCAGGAGCACACCCTGGAGCCCCTAATCCAGCCTTGTACTGGTTGACAGAAGGAGCACCACCCCTCAGCCCACCCTGGAGCCCCAGCGTGGCCAGTGGGCTGGAAATCCCACCTGGGAGGGGTGATCATAGCAGGCCACGGCAGATAAAACAAAGACACATGATCCCCACATGTTCAAACCCACCATTTCTAGACTTGCAACTGGACCTAGGAATGGTAGCTGTATCTCCCCTTTTATCCCTCTTTCTTTTCTTCTTCTCATACTCTTTCTTAGTATTTTGGATAACTGGATATTGGATGGGTTGCTTTTCACTAGGTTGTATGGGTTAGCATGTATGGGTTAGCTAAGTCAATGCTCTGTGGAATGCTTTGTTTTGGTTGAATGCTACCCTTTAAACTTTAGCCAAGTAGTTTTATTTTTTCTAATGTTTACCTGTAAAAGTACCCCCAGAGAAAATGTGTGCAGGTTTTCTCTTTTGCACTCTCTCTTAAGGTGTTGAAAGAACCAAGGGCTCTTATAATACAGAGGACAGATATGGCTGGAGCCTTGTAAATTTTTAAAGTAAAACTCCCTTGGTGAGCTAGTAGCTCTGGTGCTGGGATCTTACAGTGTACTTGCATTTGTCACAGTCCAGTACAAATAAAAAGTCTATTTCAGATTTTAGGTAGAGGTTTTTATGCATCTTCATAAGAAAGATCTCATAACATTTTCTTCGAAAGAAAGAGTACTAGTTTTGCTGTTCTTTTCCTGACACTTTTGAGCACTGAGCAACTTTCAAGCAAACCTCTTAAATAATCTGAACAGATAATAGACATAAATGAGCACCAGACATAGAGACTTTACTTAAGTTTCAAAATGGAAGAAATTCCATAATTTTTTACTTGATTCCAATCCATTTTCTCTCTTTGTGTGTTCAACTCCCTTTTACTGATGACAAGATGTGGAAATATGATAACTCTTTATATGTAGGTCCAAGTAAAACAAACCAAACCTAATTATCCCTTAACCCACATAACCTTTTCAAAGCACCACAAAATATTGCTTCAAAACCAATGTATATTTTCCTCCTTGCAGAATGAGCATGTTTCTCTCATTTCTTTATGGCAGTATCAGCATTTTTAAATGGGGTATTGGGATAGATATATCCGCTGCATAAATATACTGTGGAGAAGGTAAGAGGAAATTTGAATACATCTGAAGTAGTTATCTTGCTTCTTCCCAGTACTCATAATCACTTCTAAAGAAACCTAACTGGTTCTGTCCTCCTTTCCATAATTTCTGAGAAAACTAACATTGTAATTTTAACACACAGAAATCATACATAATTTCAGAAAAATATTTTGTTACTTAACATAAATCAGTTTGCTTACTTGATAACATGTATCTAATTGAACTCTCTTCACTGTCAACAACCGAGCCAGCAGAAATGTGTAGTAACCAGATATCAAAGGAATGTATTGCAATACTAGCTATTTATTATCTCTGTAGAGAAAACAGATTCTTACCCAGTTTTCTTTTTTCAGAGGCAAAAAGTAGTAGTAATGACAGAAATCAAGTATCAGCGTATAGGAACTAAGGATTTGCGTGTAGAAACACAGCTGTAAAAACAGCCAATGATTGTCTTCACCAACACAATTATTAATCCTGCAGAGAAACAAAATGTGTATGTATAAAGACAGAAATACAAATACTTTCACACTGAAGTTATAATAACTGTGAATAAGAGACTTTGGATACTTTTGGAGCAAACATTATGAACTACTGGATCCCTTGCACTGCCACTTAAAGTTTAGGCTGCATTACTGAGATCATTGCTTAGAACAGGAGACACTATTCTCTCTATTTTCATAAAGCATAGATACTCCTGCAATTTTAAGTAATATGCAAGTAATAAAACTGTAAGTCTGAAAAATTTTACAATAATATATATTATCTTCTGCTATTCAACACATTTCACTGGCTGTGAACTATGCAGAGTCCAAAAACCGGAAATGTAAACAAGTGGTTTGAAATAAATATGATCCCAGGTTACCCCAATGATAAATAAATATGACTTAGGAATGAGCCAAAGGAACAGAACACTAAACAGGCATCCCTATTCAAAAACTCCTTCTGCATTCTCCAACATGCATGAGTAAAGGAATCACAAGGATTCTAGCTATATTAAGTATGAGATTAAAAACTTTGAAGTCTAGGTATAGTCTGCTTCACAGAAGTTACACAGATGCAATTTTATACAAGCATTGGCACAGACATCATTACCAAGCTAACTCAGAATGACAGAAGCACTATACTGGCACTATTTTCTGAAGTAGCAATTGACAAAAAAGGTAGTATGAAACATAGTTAAATCAATATAGAGAGATCCTGATGGCAGTTCTGTCCTCTGAAGTTTATCATTGTTGTCTTACTGAAAATCATATCTCACAACTACTTCTAGAAATGTTTATTTTTCACTTATTCTGTTTTACAGGTAGACTTAAGAAATTTCAAAGCTGTTATTTCCCCGCTCTAAATGCCTAAATGATTAAGCACTATGGAGAAAGAAATATGACAAATGAGTAGCAGTTAAGACCACAGACTTCAAAATTATTCACTAAAACAATAATAAATTATTAGAACAAATGTGGTAGTTTTACCATGGACAGTGGTGATCCATCCTCCTCACACAATGTCCACAGCGACTGCAATGATGTGAACGCTTCGGTCTCATCATGTTGCACTTGTTACATAACTCCCAACATTCTCGTTCTAGGTGAAAATGCAGATATGTTAGATTTAAATTCAGTACTGCGTGCTCATAATAATTCTATATGCTTCTGATTCTAATTTTTTTTAAATCTTCCTATGATCTTGGAAGTATAGGGACCACATAAAAAACTTTTTCGAAACCACTGTGACCTTAATTAAACTGAAAGGTATTACTACTATTCTGTGCCAGTTTCCCTCTCCAAAATCTTCTCTCTTCCTGTATATTTCTACAGAGCAATTATTACAGCACAAAGGCTGTGACTCAAACAAGAAAGACTGTAACTCAATTATTTTCTTACACTTGTGAAAAAACCTATCTGCTAGACAGAATCATGAGACAATCTCCCTGCCATTCCAAAACCTCCTGAAGAAATACTGCTACTGCCTACTAAATAAAATACGATACACAACACTTCAGGGAGCATCTTCAATCTCAAATCATTCTAAGAAGTGCATCTCACCACATGCAATTTTACATACAAGGCAATCAAAAAGGAGGTAGAGGATAGGCTTGTATTTACAAACATACACTATTATTAAAGGCCCAATGTGTCATTCTTTAAAAGCTAATCTCTGGAGATGCTGAGTAGCTGAAAGTACGAGGAGCTACTATTGCTCAGCTTAGCTATTATTTATCTCAAATTGAACCATCCAAATTAGAGGAATTCTTTGAAAATGAAAATTCAAATTATACGTCCAGAAATTTCATCTTCACATGGGAAAAAATTCACATCAACACTGTGACAATTTCAGTCATAAAAGCAGGTATTTTTCTGTCTTTAGGGAAAATAGGTGGATGACTGAGAAACTTAAATACTTTGACTGGTTGTTACTACCTAAATAAACTTTTATTCTTGCACAGAAACTTCTTAAACCCAGTGGTTAAAAAAAAAAAAAAGCAGCTTAATTTTTACAGTAGGGCATTCTGAAATTTTATACCATAAAGCAATGTCCCTAAATAAACAAAATACAGTTAAATTTAGCGTTTCTGAGCCACATCCAAGCAGGACTAATCTGGTCTCTCTTGCTTCAAAATAATATTTGAACACTGAAAGGAAAGAAGCCCAATATCTGAGATCATTAAACTAGTAATAACAACATATGGAAACTGATTTACAATCTGTTCCCATAAATCCAGTGTCACAAAGGTGTGATTCACTTATAGGGTAGCTACCAGCAGAGTTCAGAAACACCACAACTCATTTTTAATACAATTTATACTATGCAAAAATGTATCCTCCTGTCAACCTCGAGAATACTAGAGACCTGAAGTGCTACATTCAAAAGTCCAAAATCCCTGGTTCAACACCCACCAAATCAAAATATCCAAGTCATAGTCTAGCCTAAATGTTCCATCTTCAGAAATATCCATGAAGTATCACTGCTGTATGGACTGAATGGAGCATGCAGAGGTTGGAGAGCTATTCAAAGGAGTACATTAAATTAGAAAGAAAAATTTGTGCACAAAGGGAATTTGTACTGGTCCTGGTATTTTGAAGGTAAATGAACATTCTGATATAAATTTAACTGTCTGTAACTGCACTGAGTGGCTTCACTCTCCAGTTCAGGTTGCAAAATCCATCTTGTTTTTCCTGCAGCAAGAACTCTGCAGAACTCAAGTCTGGAACACCTTACATTTTATGGCAACAAAGGATCAGCTGCCAGGAGCAGAAAGAACACTGACATGAAATTTTCTGCAATTAGACATTTGAATCTGAGGGAGATACACCTCCTCCTGTTATCAGCTGCCCACTTCCTGCACATCAGAACATCAGAGCTGAGGCTATAATGTTTCCAAACACATCATTCTAGATTTTCAGTAACATCAGGAGAACAAAATTTTACTCCTGGCATCCACCACAAAGTAAGACAAGGCTATTTACCAGCCCTACTCCATTCTAAATTGCTATGTAAAAGCTCTATGCATTAGATAAGCACCTTAATATCATCAAACAGTTCAGAAAAATATCGTCTTTCTCTGCGGAGAATCCCTGTTTTTGAATTTCCTCCAACTTCTGGAGCATTGGATACCATACAGGAATTGTGGGATAAATTCACAAGGACAGAAGAGAACTGCAGCATTAAGTTGCTGCTGTAGAGAAATGCAATGTAATTAGCACCACATCTGTTTGGTTAACAGTCCATACAAATATAAGCCACTGGGGAAAAAAAAAGTTCTATAATACACACACAGGTAACATCCAGCAAACAACGACCTTCCACCACCACTTTCAACATCTTATAAATTTACTTAGAAAAAAACTATAGAATTAAAATGACTAACCATCTCTACGCAGTTTTTATTAAGTATTAACAAGTTAGAAGAATATGCAATATGTTTGAAAGCCAAGAATGGAAAAAAAAAAAAAATCTTTCTGTGGAAAAACTAGCAGAAGGTCCT
>WBMV01006435.1:91883-200190 GCA_013396655.1 Campylorhamphus procurvoides
ATAGAACTAAACTTCTGGTGGAATATAAGTTTTGAAAAAGAAGCTTTGGGTCGATATAGGGGAAAGTGCTAGAAATTTACAAGTTAAAACAGTGACATACTAATTTTAACTAGGAGAAACAGCTCATGGTTTCCATCAAATCTCACAAGTCAAATTGATTTCTAATTATTTAGAGGATATTAAAATAACTTTTATTCAATTATACAGAAACAGCTTAATGTACCTGTAGTTAGTATCTTTGGATTTTCAGGTAGCTTTCCTGGATCTGCTACTGAGGCTCTAAGTAATGAACCTATACAAAACAATGAGCAGAAGTAATAACCTAAAAAGAAAAATAAATAAGCATTTGTTAGTCTTTTTCAGGTGTACAACATACACTGTACACTGTATCAAGAATACAGAACTCCAGCACTGAATTGGAAATTACTCAGCTTTGTCATTCAATTCCAGATACACTTTTGGTACTATACAGTCTACAACATGAAGTACTCCCCAGTCTTAAAAAGGGAGAGGAAAAGGTAGCAGTGAACAGTTTTTATAGCACCAGCAAGATGCCACTATACTATACAATACTACTGTTTTTAAGAAGTTCCTCCGCTGCCTCTCAAATAAGCATTAATCATTATACACCTCAAATCCTCCATGTGGAATGATATTCCCAATAATGCACCTTCACTTTAAAGTTGGTTCCAGATATAGTTCAAAGCCTTTTCCCCAGCAAAACCTAATAGAATCACACATATGAGCTGACCTATCCAGGGATGTATGACAAAAGTAACAAAACTCAATTTTTTAACAGTAATCATCAGTACTATCACCAGAAGTTCCGACAAGCACTAAGAGATATGGACCTGAAATCCTGTCAATAAGTTCTAGGTACAGGATCTGAAAGCCAGTTTCCACACAAAGAAGTTCTAGTGTAACACCTTTGAAGTGAAGTATCTCAGCCTCTCAGCACACAAAAATGTAGGATACATCACAGTACTCTTACCCTTTCTCTTTCTTTTGTCCTTATCTTTCACCTTATTTATTTTCTGACACTTCTCATATATGTTAAGTTGTGCCTAGAGATACTATTTTTACTAGTAGAAAAAACAGCTTAGTTAAAATGACTTACACAAAACTGCCACAACTGAAATATTTCCCTCTTCATAGTGAGGAAAAAGGATGACCTTTGGAATGAAGATTGTATTGTACAGCCAGATGAAGATGATTAGACCCATGCAGCACCAACCCTGAGGGTCAACCACGAAGTGAATCCGTTGCCCCATTGAACACAAACAGGTGTCACGACCTGAGAAGAAAAGATACTCCTAAAGAGATAAAGAAAACAGTTTTTTTAAAAAAAGAGAGTAAATTAACTAGCATAGTACAACTTACAGGATTCTACATACATTCAAATAAGGAAGAAATGAACCTGTCAGATATTGATTCAAGGAATTAAATAAAAACTTAAGACATTTCACATACACTTCAAGTACAAGATAATGAAGCAATTTATGATTTCATTAATTAGTCTCACTAAAAAGTAACATTTATCATCAAGATGCAAGTAATACAACTACCTGGGAAAACTGCTGAATATTAGGTAAAGCCAGCAACTGTCAGCGAGGTGGCAGCAGCATAGGATATAAATATTAAAGAAAAGTCTCCCATCAAAATTAAAAGGTTGCAAAGCAAACAAGAAATACAGGCAATTATTTATGTTATACAAAGATTCATTCCACCCACCTATTATAGTCTTCCCCAATTTCCCCCAACAATTTCAGGATTGTTTTTTAAAGTTTTTATGCTAAAATAGTCAAAAGCTTCACTAGGAATTTGTTTTTACCTTGTTTAAAAAAACTTCCTTCATGACTTTTATAGCAGACCCAGAGAAAAAGGAACCACTACCCTAACATCTGTCACACAGATTAAAAAGTACCACACAATATTAAATTTTCTAACAATCATACTTAAAACACTGAGATTTCCATTCTTACAGTTTGGTATGCTGGGTTTTTTGGTTTAGACTGAAGAAACCCCGCCAAGTCCTACAGTGTGAGTTTCTGAGCTTCATAAACTGATCTTCATAAAAACACAACACTAAGTCCTAACCAAGGATAACTCCTTTTTGGTCAGGCTACCTTCATATCTGTATCTTGTTATTGCAACATGCACATAAATCCCAATCTACCCTGCTACCCATTAGTTACCCTGATTTCTGGGCTTCAGGAAATGTGTCCATTTCACATGGATTTCTTTCTATTCCTTTCAGCTTCTACTTGTTGCACTGAAATTTCATTCATCAGTCAGAGATCTGTTTCCAGAGATTCTGCTTACTTGTTTCATGTTTGACTGCCCTCAACTGTATTCACAATTTCTCTGCTTAATATTATTGCCGAGATTCATTAATCTCTTTTCTTCTTTCTCTAGATCTCTAAACAAAATTAGACCCAAACAGTCATTTTTCCACTTCTCCTTTGCACTATGTATCATAACCCTTTGTTAGCTACCTTCTAGTGCCAACAGTGTTCCCATTCAAGTATATAGCCGAGTACTGTGTTTCTTTTTACCCTAAAAATACACCATAGTTCCTAACACTTGTTTTTAAAACTATGTTGTGTACTAAATACAGCTATAGTAGTGTTAAAATTGTTTTTAAGTTCATGATAATCATAAAACCTATCTAGGCCTATATTTACTATTATAATATATAGTATGCATGCACCACAGGTTGTTATAGACATGGTATGAATACACTACACACATATGTACAGTCTCTAGGCATAAAATGATGGAGGATTATAGTCCTGAACCTCCCAGTTCTTAGTATGTCTCTGCTGTAAGCTAGATTTGGCAACCAAGAGGTTTAGAACACAGAAACATTTTATATTCTTCTAAGTGTGCACTGATGAAGGATCTGCCTCATCAAGCAGATTAAGCTGTGGGAGATGGGCACACTGTACAAGATCAGGGTTCTTAAAAGGAGATGGACCGGATCCCTCCAAGTTCCTGTGGCTACAGGAACCCCCACTGCACCAAGGAGAATCAGACAGAGTCTCAGCTTGTCAGGTGGAACATGGAGACGCAGAGTGCAGCAAAGTCTGGGAGCCTGAGAGCTCAAGCACCAGGAGTGCAGTTCATGCTCTGCCTGCAGCTCTGATCCCAAGAGCAGGTTCTGAGCCCTGGCAGTACATATGGACAGCAGGCTCTGTTCAGGAAAGCCTCTGAGCAAGTCCTGTGGCACTATGGGAAGAACGTGGTAAGGACAGTGGTAGGAAACTCCCTGCTTCAAGGACAAAGACACCTATGCCAGCCCAACCTATCACCTGCAGGGTCTGCTGCTTGCCAAGGGCCTGGGTACTGGATACCATGGATAAGCTATTAGGCTAGTACTAGTCTGGCCCTCGGACTATTACCCTCAGCTGCTCTTCCATATGGGCACCATAGAAATAGCCGGGGGAACCAGGAGCATTCTATACAACTCGCAAGACCACATGGCTCACAGGGTGTTGGCCAATGCCTGGTAGCCAAGTGGCGTGTCATTCATCCTGCTGGTGAAGGGGGAAAACTTGAGGGGGAGCAGACAGATCCTGCAGATGAACAAGTTGTTGTGCAGATTGTGCCAAAGGCTAGGACTCAGCTTTCATATCCACAGGACCCTCTATGAAGATCATGAACTGAAGAGGAGGAGGTGCAGGATTCACCAGAAATTATGTGGGGTAAAAGCATGTTTCCCGAAAGGCTGGTCAATCTGCTAAAGGAAGGCTTTAATTATGAGAGAGGAAGATGGTGACCTCTGAATGAGCAAGGAGTGGTGGCCAGGATTTGCAAGCAAAGGATGCAGAATGATGTGGACAACAGAGATCTTATAATCAACCATAAAGAGGTTAAGTAGGGCCACATCAAGTGTGTACACACCTGATACAGGAATACCAGCTGGGTGCTCTGTGATAGGGTTAGGAAAGCCAAGGTCCACCTGGAGTTGAATGTGGTGAGGGATATGAAGGTTCCAGAGTCTTGTACAGGTACACAAGCAGTATAAGGAAGCATCCCTTAGCAGGGAAACATCAGCCTGCTGCTGAAAAGTGGCAAAATGATACAAAAAGGTTAAATCACCTTCTTTCACCTTGCTCTGAATGCGTTAAGACTTGCTTTCTGGAATCCCAGGTGCCTGAGACCAGTGGGAGAAAAGAGTAGAGGATAAAACACACTGAGTGAGGGAGGATCATACAAAGAAATCTTTAAGTAAACTAGACCAAACACTTTCATGGGACCCGATGAGATGCCTCCCTGAGTGCTGAGATATCTGGTCCTATCATTGTGAGGTTACTCTCCATTATGTTTGAAAGTTTTAAGCTGACGGGTGAGGTTCCAGAGTACTCAAGAATCCAAGTGTCAACCCTGTTTTTAAGGACAAAAAGGAGGATCCAGGCAACTACAGGCCTGTTAGCCTCATCCTGTTCCCTGGGAAGGCAAAGGAAACTCCCAAACAAATGAAAGACAAGAAGGTGATTNCTGCTGACTGAGGAACCCATCTGTTTTCCACTTTGCCAGGGCACCAGAGATTCCATAACTTCACAGCACTTTCTCAGAATGGGAAATAACAGCTCAAGAAACAAAACAGAGATATAATTCCTGAAATACTTGCTTCCAAGTGCCTTACTAAGTATAATGTGTGAGCAGTAACAGTGAGAGATTCTGAAGAAAACAGTAAGAATGCCTATAATGGAAATATACCCCAACTTTTTATCACTCAGTGACTAACTTTTGCCTCTATGACATAATTCTCTTTTATAATTAAAAAACTACAACAAACATCACCCATCCTTAAACTCATACTTTTGATGAAAGTTCCACAATAAATTTGGAACTATGTAAATAAAGGCCCCACTCTCAAGAAAGGTCAATTTTTCATCATTGTCTTCATCTTTTCTGAAAGTGACAGAAAAGACTGTGATACTCAAACCACCATCATCACTTGTTTGCAAAGCAGCATATAATAGATTACCTTCTATGGCCGTTTTTTCTAAGTAAACATCTCAAACACAAAGCATTTGAAGGCAAACAAAAACTGTGCCTCTGAAAAGCTTCAGATTTACCAAAACATGACTGAGTCTTTCCTACATGATCAAGAATTGTTCTTGACTTTCCAAAAAATACTTTTATTACAGGATGCCTGGACAGCATTTTCTCCTAACCTTTGCTTTCTGTCCAATTCAATTAATGGTAACATAAACTCAGTTTTTTGTTCACTACAATCACCTGCAATACGACTCCTCAAGTGACATCCAGTGAATAATGAGACCACAGAATGAGTCATGCAGGCAGAAAGTCAATTCCAAGAAATGAGAAAGCTCTGCACTAACCAGAAACAATAACATGAAATATAAATTGCTTTAATAGATTAATTTACATGCAAACTTATATATAACCAATTTTGCATCAAGATAGTCCCAAACATACTTAGAAAACTCTGTTTCATAAATAAACCTAACAGGAGCAGTACTCAATTTCTCATCTTATGAAGCATGAAAGTCACCTCTGGTGACATCCTGCTCCTTAAAGGTTCATGGGTTGTTGCACTGATACATAACTAGAAACTATGCCTCACTTTAGTCCTGGATGTCTGCTTAGCAAGAACAGTAAGGCTTCTGAAATCTGACTTACAGAACTTAATTTTCCCAAATCCTTAAACAAGTCCAGAATGACACTTATCAGTAATTTATTGTATTGCTTGTTGTGAAACTCAATTTTAAGACTCCATGCAAACTGAACAATACTGTGCTTTGTCATACACACCTCTAGAGTGGAAAAAAACACCACTTTCTGAAAAGGCTGTACTCTAAGCAAGTCAGACAGAAAAAGGAAGAGAGAGTAGAAACACAAGAGATGCACTTGTCATATCTGTGATAGCCAAGGCAAGGTGGTATCAACAGCTTCCCTTAACACATAGATCCAGCTGCAGTTTTAGTCTAGTGATTTTCCTGAAATCTTAAGAACTCCTGCCAAAAATTAATGATATAAAACTAAAAATACACTTTAACAGGAAAAAGCGGACTTGAACTAATCAAAAAAGTTACTTTCAACTAAAGAAGTCACATTATATTAACAAGTGTCGGAATTGAATTACCATTATGTCTTTTGCAGCTCTTCCATTTAACAAAACTGGTATCTGAATAACCAGCTAACACAAGCCAGATCGTATTTTTGCCCTGCCAAAACGCCACGTTTATGCAACGGCTGGTTGTTAATAGAGACCTTGGTGCTGCACTTACGTGGCTGTCGACAGCTTGGTTACGGGAGGCAAGACATCCCCACCCGGTTATTTTTCCTTGATACGATCTACCAAAGCGCACCTCTAAGTATCTGCTGCGTTCATAAAAGATGTTACACGTTTTTGACAGAGTCGTGGCTTGATATTCATGTATAGACACCGTATTCTCATGACCACAAGTCCATGAAAACTCTGTTCGCCTGCTGCTGACCAAACAGTCACTTGCAGACAGGTAGCATGTTACGTAAGCACATCACTGTTTGTATCATGAGTCCGAGAGGACCGAAGCCCTACGATTTCCCTGTACTAACTCCTGGAGCTGGANGCGGGGTCCTGTGCCTCGGCGGGGTCCTGTGCCTCGGCGGGGTCCTGTGCCTCGGCGGGGTCCTGTGCCTCGGCGGGGTCCTGTGCCTCGGCGGGGTCCTGTGCCTCGGCGGGGTCCTGTGCCTCGGCGGGGTCCTGTGCCTCGGCGGGGTCCTGTGCCTCGGCGGGGTCCTGTGCCTCGGCGGGGTCCTGTACGTGGTGCCCTGCGCGGGCGGGAGGAGCCGCTCTGCAGGGCCGGTGTGCCTCCCCTGCCCGGTGTGAGACCCGTGTGCCCGGTCTGCCTCTGCCCGGCCAGCCGCCCCTCACAGCCCTGGAGGTCGCCGCCCCAGGCCCCTTCCCGGACTTAGTGCACAGACTTTAGGTAGCTCGAGCCCTTCTCTCGCCTCCATCTTTGCAATCCCTGACAGAGCACTAGTGCTACAGACACGGCCTCCACCTTGGTCTCCAGGCTGCTCCTAAGAGAATATCGTGCCCTAATAGCTGCACCAACTAGGCTTCGTAATATGAAGCTGTATGAACTTAGCAGTATAAATTCATATTAGCTTTCTTAAAAGATACCTGTTCTACCTTGTATACTGCAAAATAGTGGTTAAATCAGAGTAACAAGGGCCCCAGCTCCTTCCAAGGAGAACAGACCCCACCTTTAAGACAAGAACCCTCTGTTTCTCAGAATTTTAAAAGCCATCCATGAAAAAGGAAGGTGCCCCTGAACTACCAAGGGAACACAAGATCCCTGTTCTTTCAACGTGTCTGAAAAAAACCCTCCTATTTTGTGGCATCAGAGGTAATTGTAGCAAGATGAACTCCAGGGATGCCTAAATCAAGAGAGAATCAGGTAGGATGTCGCACCATGGATTTATAGTTGTTTCTCAGCATAGGAGCATTACTGTGTTACATAGTGAGTGGTAAAACCATGTTGTATCTGAATGTATGAAAGGTATAATAACTATTTGTAAAACACATTCAGTATGCCCTGATTTGAACAGCTCATGCCCATGAATTAATAACCATATTAATTCATATTGTTATAAATTATGACTGCAACAAGTAATTTCCAATCAGAATTTTTATTAATTAATAGCAAGTAAGATACGAGCAAAGACAGCGCTGGACGACAGGGGAGTCTCTGCCCACCAACTGCCGTACTGAGTGATACAAACTGATTTCTTTTTATCCAGTCTTAACTTCTGCATTTGTGGTTTTTCTCTTGCACAAGTCTTCACTTGTTGCCGGAGGGTCTTCATCTGCTTATCTCGTGATCGTTAGGCTGAAGCAAGTGGTCTTCTTCTTCTGTTAAGCGATTCTTTCCGCAAATTTCTATATATGTTCACTTGGTTGCTTGTTTTGCAATTGCTTGATATTGCTATTAGCTGCAAGCTGAGCGATTTCGTAGGCCTTGCAGTTTCAAACAGTTTAGCAAACCTTGTGATTTTAACAGTTTTGTAAACCTTGTGGTTTGATTTTTACAATATTTGCTTAGACACTTTTCTTTTACTTCTCCTTGTAATTTTCCCCACTCTATAAGCACTACTTTTAGTTAAAGTCAAAACAAGCTATACACACAAACCTACATAAGTACTAACATAAAAACAATTAATAAACAATGTAATTTTCCACAATATACTTCACATCCTGGACTCTCTCCTCCAGCAGCAAAGACCACTTGCAACATTTCATTACATTTAAGTCCCCTCCTGTGCTGTGCCCCTTGCTCACACAGAGTCCTTACATGGCCACAGAAGCCAATCTTTGTTTTAAAAAGATAATTCAGACCCACGAGGGATTAGCTGTGGCTAAGAGCAACAGACAATTTGTAATGGACAGAATTTTCAGTGTTCCCAGCTGGTAATTATGCCTTGAGCACCCATTGCTGATGTACATATATGATCTTTTGGCTACCTAAAGGTATCCCCATCTGTCTGAGTGGCATAGTTCCCACTCTAAATTGATGGGCTCTTACCCTGGAGCATTTTTCCTTCACAATGGTAGATGAAATGATGCACAGTAATATGGTGAACACCACCAATGCAGAAAAACTATCTTTATTCCTGATCATATTCTTCCTAAAATTTAATCATTATTCTGAAAACACAGAACCCAACAAGTCAGGTTAGTGCTTAGGTAAGCTATTGCCAAAACTTTTGGACCTTGTCCTGGCTTCAGTGACCAGAGTCTTCTGCTACACAATTGTTAACGTTTCAACCTAAAATTGCTCTGACCTGAAAATAGATATTCATGGCAGAAACTGGACGGAAGGAGAAAGAGGCATGTTCCATCTAAATGAGGGGACAGCACTTCTTCCAGAACAATCTACACATGTCCCTATGAGCAGGTAAAACTTAAAATAATACAAATATTAATTTGTCTATTAAAAGACAAGGGGGAAAGAATAACTGGAAAAGTTGTTGTAATGAAAAACAGCCCCTGGCTCTATTCGATGACATATTTCATATATGAATTTATATCTATATTTAAAAGACATAATAAGCTGGGAAAACTTTTCACTGTTTTGAATAAATGTTGATGGGAAAAAACCCACAAAAACCAACAAAAAACCCCACCCAAAACAATCAAGCAGTTTAAAGGAAACCATATACTTGGAAAGTCTAATGGAAATATAAGCAAAGAAGGATATTATGATCAGTGAAGGTTTCTTGCAGAATGACAAAGAAACAGTAATGCCATCTTCTATTTGAATACCATGTGTTTGCATTTCTGAAGTTGTATGCTTATAATGGCCGGTCTTTAGACCTGTCAGACAGGTTGTGTTTTTCTCTTTTCTACTCATGGATGTGCAGACTAAACACAGGCTGTGGAACAAGGGCAGTGGTCTATTCTGGCTCAGTCATCAGCACAGCAGTCCCCATTTGTTAATGCTTCTTTTGAGGAAGCACAGTGCAGGAAAAAAAGCAGGCAGCTGTGTCTGGACTTCCCAATTGAAAAGTATCGGACTATAAATATTACCTGACACTTTTGCCAGAATATCAAATCCAGAAAGATAGATAATGAGTCTTTGTGGTGAACTCCTATCTGAGTGAAAAACATACCATGGGGAAATACTAACTTTGCATAATATGAACTTTACATATAATCCAGTATTGGATGTATTACACAGATTATTAAAAGTCTGCAAAATTATTCATATTCTTCAGTGCTGAATATTGCACAGTAGCGTAGAATTCCTCTCGGAGTTTCTGATGTCTGTGTTGTGTTGTTGCTGCTGTTTATAAATTAACACAGAAGCCACCAGCTGTCATCATATAAATTTTATTGGCACTCTGTAAATATTAAATCAGCATGCTAAAATCAAGCCATGTGCAGTAGCAGCTGATGATCTATTAAGGAGAGCACATGCAAGAGAGAGGTGTGCGCTGTGACTCCCATGATTCTTATGGCTTACAAGCCACTTGCCTCTTGACACTAATTTACAGAATTCATTTTGAGTCCACTTTGGCTCCTTTATCAATGTGCATTGTCTGTTCACAGATATCTCCTGAGTTGAGACATCAGCCTTCTCACAGTACTCAGCTGCTTGGGTCCTTCTAAATTGTGCAGTTTGTTACTACCACTTCTTTGCTGCAGCACTGTAGCATTACTCACTTCCTTGTAAACCTTGAAGACATATATAGGAGATAGTTATTAACTCTGGAATGGTAGCAGAATTCTTCAAGTTGTGAAGATCCATGTTGTGACGATACAGCATGCTGAAACAAAATGCATCCTGACCCAGAAGTTTTGTCAGCTGCAGCATGACATACTGAGGATGAGGTGGTAGATGTTAAAGGAAAATGTGTCTCAGGCTCCGTCTTGTTTCTGGCCTAATGGCCAGAAAAATCAAAGACAAGGTATGTTTTCCAGTCTGTCTGCCTCAGTAGTAGACATGGTGAGATCAACTCTTCACGCAACCCAGATAGATTACACAGCATGCTAAGGCAGACTGGGCAGTAGTCTGATTTTAGGCAGTTAATTTTCATTTCAGGCACTTCAGTGCTGTGAGGAGCTCTGTTCAGGTGATGTTGAGCTGCTGATGTTCTAATACTAGTTCTTCTAATGCCTCTCTACCTCCAGGAGTTACTTTCTGAAGACTAGGCAGGGCTTGAATGTTTCCATATCTATTGTAGTGTGAGTTTGAACAACCTTCAGCAGATATCCCATGTTCAGAAGAAAGCTTAGGTACGTGTCTGCTCTGTTTGAACACCCTGAGTGCAGGCTGGAGCCACCAGCAGAACATCAGGTAAATAGCAATACTTTAAACAGGGAACATGAAAATGCCTCAAAAATGCTGACTTTATTATTATTGTTGTTGTTGTTAATAGGCACTGTAAACTGTAAGGATGATCTTGTTCTCAGTGTGGGAAATTAACATTTTATCAGTATTCTTGTAGCAGGGCCTACTACAGTGTCTTTTAATTCATATTCTTTGTCACCTGAGCAGAGGAAGTGTGCACAGCTATCAGGGAATGATTTCAGTTGGTGGCTATATGCCAGATATTCAAGGAGTTAGGTTTAGCACAACAGCAAATGCAAAATCTTTATAATTCACTATCAGTGTTTCCTCTTTACTGGAAAACGGTCTGATGGAGGATCCAAAGTAGCCCTAACTCCACACCTCCTCACATGCACCAGTCTTACACAGCACACACTCCTTGGTGCATCCCAGACATGATGTGATTATGCAGCTTATAGACTGGCAGAGAGCTTCCACCTGAGTAGGAAATGTTGTTTTGCTATTGCAGCAAGGAGCTGGTAAATTTAGGAGAAAGCACTGCAAGAGATTTCACTATCTGTCAGTAAAAGCTAGTCAGCTGAGAGCCATGGCATTAGCTGTAACATTTCAGAGGTGGTGAATAAAGTACTAAGCATAGCATGAAGTACTGAGTGGATTTTCAGAGACTTTTCCCCTGGGGTTGTGTGACTGTGCAGAATTCAATAAGAGTTTGGTGTAACTCTGGTGTTTGGTGTATTTTCAGGCATTAAAGCGAGTTGCATTAAATCCACATTTAAGAGAATAGTCTATACTGAAGATTTATTTTGCTTAAGCAATAGGAAAAAACAGCACTTCAATTATTTTCTAGGTAAAGCACACCCCTTTGGAAAATGGACAATAGGTCAAATAAAAGTGTAGAAGTGTAGAAACTTTACTTGGAATTGATATGAATTTTCAGAGAGCTCTGCAACTGTGGCTTAGTCTTGTTCTGTAATGTAGGTTTGCACATGGAATGCTCTGAAATAGATCACATCAACAGCACTTACAGTGTAAGCATAGTTACACTGAAAAACTGAAAAAGCTCTCATTACAAAAAGCATGCAACCTCAGAGTCAACATAACTAAATTAAAGTCATGCAAGTTTATTGCTATAGTGGTGTTACTACTGGAAGCATCCATACAGTGATATGGATCACACCCCTCACCTTTCTGATCCACAGCATCCTGCTCAGAGAGGCCATTGCTGTGCTGAGAGAGCAAAATCCTGTTAGCCCCTGGGTACAATGTATTCCTAATACGGAATTTTTAAGGACTGAGAAATCTGATCCAATTAACACATTGATTGATTTTACAGAACACTATGCTAATTATATGCAACCAGTCATTGCTGGGTTAATTAAACATGCATCCAAAAAACCTACAACGCTAATCTAATTAGCAATTACTACAGCTGTCATTACCTCTTTTCACCTACTTTTAAGCTGTGCAAATTCACACTAAGAACCTGGTTCTGCAAATACCTTACCTGACTAGCTTTCTTTGAGTGCAATAATGCTTCAGCACACAGAAGGAGCTTTAAAATTAGGCTGAATACTTTACTGTCCACAATATAGTTTCAGTTCTGCCATCCTTATGTGCAAAACTCAGTTTGTCAGTCAGTTTTCTCAAAATTACAAGACTGGAAGATTTTTCTTTTTAACTGACTTGTGCTCTTACTGGGAATGTATGTAGGTCCTGCCTTCAAGTGGTTCTCTGCAAGTATCAAACCTTGCAAAAAACCATACAAATCAAAAACATACTTGCATTTCAGAAAAAAAAAAAAGAAAATGCAGACAACCATTCTTCAAACATAAAAAACATCTCAGAATACTTAGCTTTTGCATATTAGAGAAAAAAAAGTTGACAATAAAGAGAAAAAAGTTGAGAACTGTAATGCTTTGTGTGCTTTTCTTACATGGGCTTGATAAAAAAAACGAACACTAATAATCACACAAAATACAGGGATCACAGAAGAAACCCACAAGGATCACCAAGTCCAGCCCTTCCCCTCAAGGCCCTTCACCATCTTTGTTGTTCTCCTTTGGACACTAATAGCTTTAGGTCTCTCTTATATTGTGGTGATCAAAGCTGCAGATCTTGACAGCTAGTTACTTGAAATGACATCACATGACATAAGATATAAATAGCTACATGTAGGTTGCACATCAGTCCTTTGTGCAAAAGGGTAGAGGGAAGACTTTGTTCAGTTTTAGTATGCAGTTTTTATTTTTTAAAAACAGGTTTATGTATAATAAAAGGTGCCTTCATTCACTGCAAGTCACCTGCAGAAGCAAACAGCTTCAGATCCAGTATCAGAATATCATTTCAGATGCAATTTTTAGTAAATATTCAACATGAGCCTTGCACTCCAAAGCCACGCTGCACATATTTTTTTGACAGAATATTAAGACAGTTCTGATCCTGTTGCAGTTCAAATACAGGGAATCATTTACCCAACCCTTAACTTGACCAGCTAAATCAATAGTGAGTTCCAATACCCAGAAAAAGAGCTTTGACACTTTAACAACAGTAGTCCAGGTCTTGAGAGTTTGGCAATGGCAGTGGAACAGATTCCCAGAGAACTGAAAGAACTGGCTTAGAAATAGGCTGAACTCTAGTTCCTGGAAGCTGATCTCTGCCTGGTGTGCCAGGTCTGCTAGAGAAATCCAGGGAGAAGGAGCTGGAGAGAGCAGGAAAACCAGCAGTTGAGCTAACAGCTGCTGGTGCTGTGTTGCCTAGCAGAAGACTCGGACCCTTCCCAGCAGAGTTCTCTCAGTTGTTTCTGTGAAGCTATTCAGATATTGTCATGAAGATAAAGTCCTTCTGCAAATTTTCCGTCACACAAATGCCTTTTCTGATTTAGTTTAAGTGTTGGGAACTTTACTTAAACTATATCTTGGGTTCACTTCAATGTTAAAATTCATCAGACTGGAAAATGTTCATTGTCTTTCCACAAAGAATTTAAATAATTGTAATAACAACAATAATCCATTCATCTATGACTTGTTTTCTTTGAGAGTATAGCATATTTTACATTTTTGTCTCCTTGTACTGTGTAACATTTTCAGTTTAAAAAAAAATATACACAGCAAATGAAGGCATGTAGGAAGAGAGCAAGTAGCTTCTATTGTAAAACATCCTTTGCAACCACTATCTATTCATGTAAATTGTGAGGTATTTCAGTTTTCAGTGGGAACTGAATTCCAGCTGAGAGCAATCAGAATGACATTAACTAGTCAGTGCTTTCTATGTGCCTTATGCCCATTTATGTTTTACACTCTCCAGCCATTATCTTGCTGTAGCAGTAGACCTGTTTTTGCAGGAAAGAGATACAGTCTCAGCTTTGTTGCCAGTACATCTGTATTTCCAGTCTCTGCAAGCAAAGGCAATGTAAATCAATGAGTACATTTGAGTTTTGTGCAGTTAAATCATGTTAGTTCTTCAGTCATTCTTTACTAGCATCCTGGACACAGTAATAGGAAGGGTGGAAAAATTTTTAAGGTGTTGCCTTGTTAAAGTAAGACCTTTACACATAAGACCAGTAATGTCATTTCCATTTCTTTAATAGCTGCAAGGAAACATCCATTACATTTTAGGTAAAGTTGTTGTTGGAACAGAGAAGAAATTCACGTAGAAAACCTGTATTTTTAATATGTTTGTGTCCTAGAGTGATGCTTTACTTGTTTTGGTTTTCTCATTGGCAAATTCTGATGATCAAGTTAAGAGGTACTTTGCACTGGTTAATGGTGCTCATGTACATTTGCATGCAAGTTTGACAGTAGAGATCCAGCTGCAGAGTCTTTAATCTTCCGAGTCTCACATTTACACTCTTCTACAATCATGATTTCTTTCACCACTGGGAGAGAACCAGTGCAGTTGAGTTGCAGGCGCTCCATGGAGAACTTGCTGGGCAAGCAATGAGAACAAAAGGTATAAAGGTGATCTTCTGGACCAGGAACATGAAAGGAACTACATTTTCCAAAACACAGATTATTCTGTACTGTCACCTTCTCACAGTTGTTATGAGTAACACCCTGAAACAGAAAGCAGTTTAAGGTTTCTGGTACAGAGATGGCCCATGGACTTTGCAAGAAGACATGAACAATGCCACCAAAAAAAAAAAAAAAAACACACCAAACAACCAACCAGACAAAAAACCCACAAAACATCCACACCCACACTCAAAAAAAACCCGAAAACAAAACCAAAAAATCAACACAATCCCAACAAAACCCCCCACAAGACAAACAAACAAAAACCAAAAAAAACCCAAACCACAACAGAACACAAATCACCACTGCATTTTTTTCTTCTCAGAACAAATGGTACAGGTTTCTAATCCACATCTATATTTACAAATGTCTGTGTGAAAAAGGTTTAGTTTTGGATATGAAAAGACATGGTTCTTGACAGTTTGTGATTACAGAAACATTGATAACAGATGTGGATGTACAAGGAATACAGTACTTTTATCTATACTATTTACTTGTCTTGATGTTACTGTATGACAGAATGGCTCTAACTATGCATGGAAGAAATTACCAATTCTCCAGCATTCTTAGCACAGAATTAGATGTAAGCATCAGTATTCTAATTAATAGAGCAGGAAAGAATCCTTGCTTAACTTTAAGAAAACAACAATTTCTCCTGTTAATCCTTGTCTTGGGATTCTGCATGTATGACTGTGCATATATAGACATATACATACATATAAGTATATATATGTATCATCATTCAGAGGTACAAACTGTTGAGATATATACTCATTGTATGGATAATTACTCCCCACTTTCCTACTTGCTTAGGCTATGTCAGAGCATATTTGCATAAAAAGAGTAAATAGCTCTCTGAAAATCAAGTGTACAGCATTCCAGTGCTGAAATTTAGCAGTTTGCTTTATCAGACTAAAACTTTTTCGTCAGTGTTTTTCAGCCACTTATCATGTGTGAGTATTCTGAAGCCCTGTGACTTAGCCACAGAAATAACCTGTGTATCTTTAGTTGCTAGTTACAAAAGGCAGGAGAAAGGGCCTGTTTGTTGATCCTGGACACCTGTTCTTACCTGGGCAAAAGGCAGGGTTCTGCAGTTTTCTTGATGCATTTCATTGGTCTTGATTGGCAGGACAACCTCTTCGGATGCTGAATTTTTCTTTAACATGAAGTGGTCCCAAAATTTCTTGGCATCTTTTCTGTAGGGAGATTCAGACTCCCTCTTGCTGGAATAATGAGGTGGAGAGAAGTTTTCCTCAGGAGAGATCTCTCTGGGTGCTGCCCATGTTCTCAGGCGTTGGTCTGCATGGAGTTCTGCATTGGGAAGGATAAATCTGGACATTTTTTTCTCTTCTTTCTTCTCATTTTCAGATGCTGTCTGTGGAATTGCTACAAAAAAGCTTGGTACTCCCAGGTTGTCCTCAACACCTACTGGATTCTCGCCTGTCAGTTCACGAAAACTCTGACTTTCAAGATTTTTGTCCAGATAGAAAAAGTGTTGAAATGGCTTTCTGCTTTTCCTTTGCCATGAATTTCCCTGTGGTTCTGTGGCTCCAAGACATGAGAGCACTAACAGCTGAAGGAGAAGCACTGACATGATTGTGGAAAGTGCAACCCTGTAGACCTGCTGCTATTGCAGTGAATGTAGTGTGCTAGCTTTATACAAGAGCCTGGTGTTAGCTTATGGCTGCTGTCTGTGTGCAGAGGAGGGGAGGGCTCAGGGGAGACCCTGGTGTGGCTAATTGCATTCATTTACTGTAGATTACAATTATGATAGGGGAGTTTGTGCTAATGAAACTCTGCTCTCAATCTGAATTATGTGTATTAGAGGTTCCTATCTAAAATCTCGTAACCCAGGATGTTGTGGGGGACAGAAGGAGTCAACAGGAGGAAATGTTTGGATAAGCTGTCTAGTTTAGGCCTAGGAATTAAGGAAACATTTGAGGTTGTGTATTAGAATGTTCAATGTGGTCCTCATTGTTTATTTTGCCTTTCCATTCCATACAACTAGAGACTGTCAAAACAGAGACAACAGAGAGTGTTATTTCATTACAGTAGGAAAAGGCAACTGATTAAAGTTTGCTAAAAAACTTTAAACTGATTAAAGTTTGCTAAAACAGGAAGCTGGATTTTGGAGACATCAAATCAGACCATGTTTTCAAAAATTAAGTCTGGTCTTCTGGATTTGGGATATCACCCACATTCTGCACCACTGCCAACTGACCAAACTGGTGCTCAGACACTCAGAAGAATCTGGCACGGTACATTAGCCCTTTCTTCACCTTTTCTCACAGCAGGTTTGCAGCTGCTGGAGTGAAGACATGTCACTAACACAGAATAAAATGTCTCAGGGTGAAGAAGGTCTACATCCTAGATTCTCAAAGATTAATTGACAGTGCCACATCCTGTACATGAACCTAAGGTGCTACAAAAAGAACATTTAAGCAAAACATGTTAGAACAGACATATTCAAACCATCAGTGTCTCAACAGAAATACCTAAGACTACTAGACCTTAAAAGAGGCATCTTTCGCAAAATTATCATGTTATGCATAATGTAAAGAAAAGAATCTGCTAGAACACCATATAGAGAAACATTTTGGGAGAAGGAAGAGTTATTTTCAGCAAGTATTGCAAATATTGATCCTAATATGAAAATACTAAAAATAAATTCTGCATCAGATAATTTGCCATTTATGTACTCTAGTCTGTATACACACTCCTGTTTCTACTGGAGTCTATCAACAGACTCTTAAGGTTGTATTATTCTTGAGAATATAGGTGGTGTGGGCTCAATGTGTGAAGCTATTTGACTTTAATTTCTAGGGAATTAGTTTATTGCCTGATAACTGAAATAAAGTGATTGCCTAGTAGCATTCTTGTGAGGCACTGAGTTAAAACTTTAGCACAAAGTTAGGGGAGATGTGGAGCTTTTCCATACTGTGCAATTCACTTGACTTAAAACTTGTTCTAATCTCATGGTCCATCCTGAGAGTGAAGTGCATGGAGCTTCAGCAAGAATGGGGTTCACACACCAACACTAGAATGTATTTGTGCCTTTCATCTCAGTGGGATGATTTCATTAAGGAAAGCACAGCAATCAAGCACAAGCTTTATGGCTCTGTACTTTCTGCCATAACCAATTTAATTCTGCCACTGGTTTGGTGCTTTCCTTAAGTCTCAGATTTGCCCTGGGTGGGCAGATTCTCCCACAGCTATTGGGAGTGAAATCACAGAAATTACTAGTATCTGCAACAAGACCGGCTGTGAGGCGTACACACAATAAGTCCTTGCATTATATTTACACAAATGTGTGCCTCATTTAGGTGGGGCAACAATGAGTCATGAGGATTAATTTGATGGTAGATAAGTAAGTAGCCTAGAACTGCAGTTTGAATTCTCACATCATATCTGTATTGGCCAGCAATTTGAACTGAAGCAGTTGACTCTTGCAACTAAAATTCCTCATATGTGATATGTGTTGGTAACAGTCACACAAAATTATTCAGCAAAGATAAGAACATTAAATTTTGAGTTTTTCTTCTTTTTTCCCCTTTATTTCAGTTGTTGAAGAGCCACAAGTCTGGGCTGATACTCTGACCCATGTCTTATGTTGTATTATATTGACACAGAGGATCTGACACATTTGCCAATGCCTTTCAGTGATTCAGCTGAAGCAACAAATAAATTTGCAGAACATCTAAGGATGTTTCTGTCAATGTACAGATAAAGAGTAAGTAAATGGTAATACTGGGATGATTAGGCTGCCCAGACCATCTAAACTAAACTGGCTTGGGTTATTGGTGCAGTGTCAATAACAAGGAATGTATAAAATATTAGTATTGACATATATGTATAGATGTTGAGGTGTTAATGTTATGTTTGCAGTGCAGTGGCTCTGAAAAAAACCTGCTCAAGATAAGAATCCATTCCTGGTATACACCCTTCTATCCTGTAGCATACAGCAAGAAAAAGGATCTGCCTTTGAGGGCTTCATATGTAAATGCACCTGATATTATTTACAGAAGTGTAGGGAAAAAGGCTGAAGCAAAAAAGTGTCAGCAAGTCACTTCACAAGCTGCTCTGCAACCCAAAGGCTCATAAAAGATGTCCTTTCACTTCTAGATGAAGCCAGTCCTAGTTCATGGGTTTTCTTGGATGATTTTACCTAAGATCTACTGAGAGCCAAAATCAGCATGCTAGCTCTCGTTCTGCTAGACAAGTTACTGCTAACACTGTTCCTTCATGCCTACAATAGGGTGCTATGGCTGCTTTTCAAGACACAAGGTGGGTAAGAAATGGGACCTGGCACATCTGGGCACACTTTGTTCTCCATTTAAATGCTGCCCAAATGTGCTTTGGAATCAGCTGCCTGTGTTACCATGCACAGGAATAGATCTCTTCGCAGGTTCTCAGCTCAAGCAGGAACATTCTCAGCTCAGGCATTATGGGAAAGTACCCCAATTCAGACAGTGAGCTCAGGGAGCCATTCTGAAGTTAAAAAAATTAAGCATTTGCAAGTCTCTTTGTGGTGACATCACCTGCACAGACTAATAACTGACTACAGGGATTGGACTGGGCACATGATCATTATGTTCCAAATACAGCTAATCTCAGAGTTCTACAAAAAACAATGCTGTCTCTTTTCTAAAAACTTGTTTTCCTGCCTGATTACCCTTTCATATAAGCATAGCATATGTTTTCACTGTATTTTGGTTATTAAATCTTATGACTAAATGCAGCAGTGTCTTTCAAGCTTTGATTTGCCTTCATAGTAGCAATTTATTCAGGACACTCTGTTTTCACTAGAAATAGTCACTGTGAATGTTTGCCCATCCTTTTTAAACTGTCGGGTCTATAGTTGACAAGTGCTATGTAAATGCAAAGTGATATTATTCATTTGCTTCAGAGCTGGAGTTTATTCAGTCATTATGGACATAAACTGAGTAATTAGCTATGCTGCCAGTTGATGCCTAAAAATAATTCTTGGGCAGTGCTTTAATTGCTTGCCTTCTGTTGAGCTAAATAGTCTCATCATACCATGGTGGATGATTAAATCCTTGAAATGGATTTTATATATTACAGTCCAATATCTTATCATTTACAAAACACATCCTATTTAGACAAACTTGTATCCAGATATATCTTTCACAGATCCCATATGAAGACTTCAGACTAAAGAATTAGCACTATGCAGTTTATTCTCCAATTATTGTACTTATCAAAGCAGGCCATCTGTAGTCTTTGTTTTACAGAGTTTCAGAGAAACATATCACA
Organism: Campylorhamphus procurvoides; assembly: GCA_013396655.1. Taxonomy (NCBI): domain Eukaryota; kingdom Metazoa; phylum Chordata; class Aves; order Passeriformes; family Dendrocolaptidae; genus Campylorhamphus; species Campylorhamphus procurvoides. The sequence goes on from WBMV01006435.1 coordinate 111,979, forward strand.
TACAGGCCTTGTGGGAAATTTGTAATTATTAAACCAAAAGGCTTTTCACAAGGTATGAAATGAAAGAACAAGCAAGAGGCCTGTTTAGTTTTGTACTTTCAACCTTAGATGCTCTACATCATTAATTTCCCCCTTGCTATTGTGTTTCAAGTTCTCTATTGCATTGTTTCTGTCTTCACTCATTTATGTCTTCCTGTTAATATTTCTCTGTTTCTTTTCTGGGTGCTGTGGCAACAGAACTGAGAACAGCATTGTTTCATGCTGCAGGTGAAATGCAGGTGCTCACACTTGAAATTGCTCATTCATGTCTTGAGCAGGGCTAACATGAGTGTCCCTTCTTGTGTATTGGCCCATGCTCTCTGTCTGTAGGTACACACACATGATGCAATGGATGGTTCTCTCTCTATGAAAGTTGTCAGACTGGTATGTTTTGAACTTTCTGAAGCATCTCCTGAATGGTACTGGTACATATGTACTGCCCAGCTGAGAGCATATCCAATTCCAGACCCAGCCTGAGGAGCTCTGTTGCGTATGTGCTTGATTGCTTCGGGTTGCTAAGCTATGGAACAGGGAAGAGTCTGGGCAAAGAGAAATTTCAGTCTTCAGGAAGACACATCTTTTCACATTGTTGTGAGTAATTTGAGAGAGAGAGAGGTGATTCACTGAAGAGTTTAACAATACCAACAACATGTTTGTAACATAATCCAAGGAAGAAGATGCAGGTTAGATTTCTTTTATAAAAGCAAAAATATATTTATACTTATTTGAAAATTTCATATGTATGAATAAAATTACATTATTTTGCTCACTGTGCTTATATCCAATATTTCAGATACCAGATTCCAATTCACAGAATTACAGAATCATTAGGGTTGAAAGGGGCCTCTGGAGATCATCTAGCTGCTAAGGCAGGGTCACCTAGAACAGGTCACATGGGAATATGTCCAGGTGAATTTTGAATGCTCCAGAGAGGGAAACCATGAAATCTGGACAGCCTGTTCCAGTGCTCTGCCACCTTCAATGTAAAGAAGCTCTTCCTCAGGTTGAGGTGGAACTTGTCTTCTTGTCTGGTTGCTGACCATTGAAAAGAGTCTGGCACCATCCTCTTGATACCCAGCTTTCAAGTATTTGTGTGTATTGATGAGATCCCCCCTCTGTTTTCCCTTCTCTAGACTAAACAGGTCCATCTCCCTCAGTTTCTACTCATAAAAGAAATTAACTCATGGTACAAATGTCTTCATAGTATTAATTCAAGAATAGGCCCAAGCAGACGAAGAAACAGAATGCAGAAACTGCATAGAGTAAACAGGAGATATATTGTGCCTAAGTACATTTCTACTATGCTAAACATTATAGCTTTATCACTAGAGAAAAAGCTTTTGTGCGATTATGAAATAAAGAATACATATTCACTAAAGTATATTTTGGTTTTTATTAGCATACATAACAGGGTTAAACATAACAATATATATAGTGTTCTGAATACAAGAATTTCAGTAGCACCAGTCTTGTGATGTAAATAGTGTTGAATCACAGTACTTACCAAATCTTATGCATAATTCTCTAAAAGTTATTTTTGTAATTTGAGTGAATAAAGACTTGAGACATTCAGTAAGTTTCCATGGGTAGAAAAAAGGTCTGGAAAACTTTTGTGATATTTTTCACACTAAAAACTTGCTATCTGTTAATAGCAACACAATTATTTTAGAATATTTTGATTTGGAAAAAGTGGTCCTGTGACCAGCTGCCTATCCAACCTTTTTTGTAACCATTGTCTAACCAAGTCAACTACTTCTCTATCAAATTTGTTTGAAATTGATCAACATACTTAAAAGATATTTGACAGGGAGTGAAGGTGGTTAAAAGTGGCAAGCACACAAAGAACTCACGTTGCCATCCCTCCACAGGAATTTAGGCTAACTGTTGGGTTCTTTTCACTGCGCTGCTGCATCTTGGTTTTATTGCTCTTAAAAAGTACATGGATAGTTCTGATGAAATAAATGGTTTGTTTATCCAGAAAGTGCGACATCCACAGATGAACACCAGAATTTACGTGCTCCTTATTCTTACTTTCAGCTCTTTGAAATTCCCCTCTAAATACTAATTTTTACATGAGTTTACTGTCTAATTCAAAAGTATTGAAGATTGGAAAAGTCCCCAAGACTCCTCAGGATTTTAGGCCTGTCCTTTACTAAACTTCTTAGAAGCAATCATTTCCTATGTCAACAGAGAATAAAAAACTTATTTGTGCTTTCATTTGTTTGACTATGCTGTATTCTTTGAACTCTAGTAAGAAAATAATAAAAATAAAGGATGTAAAAATCTGTGAAAAAATACTTTTTTAAAGACAGGAAAATTAAAATGTATTAATAAATGTTTGGAACTATTAATCATGTCAAAAAACAATACAGCAGCCTTTCAGACCAGAAATATACTTGCACTGCAATATAAGAATTTTAGTTTCATTAGTGTATTGTATTAGGTATAATTAAAAGAGTAAGCACATACACTTTGCACACCTAATATTCTATTGTGTAGTGAAATCTTAACACTCTACAATGAAATACAGAAAGGGGATTTCCTCTACTCTCGGAAGTGCATACCTGAGGTCACTGTTGTCTCAGACGGCATGAGGCATTTATTAGTTACTGATCAAGTAACAATCACCTTTGTAAAATTCCCTCTCCATTGATATCATTCATTTATTACATAGTTAGGAGAGGTATTTGAATAATCTCAATAAGCGTTATCAAGACAGCACCAATAATCACTACAACTTTTATTAAAAGAGGGCCCTAAAGAAATAAAAGTTTATGTCCTCTTACTCAGTTTTCCCTGGAATTCCAGAAGACACCACTGAGAGATCTCAAGAGTGCTTTTTTAGATGCTAATTATTTTCTGTAATGAAAACTATCAGAAATAAGATCCGGTCTAGATGGGTACTCAGAAGTACTTGGTTTGGCAACAATTAGCCTGTCTATGTTGATCTAGAAAACTCCTTAAACAAAAGAGTTAGTATATAGCAAAACTGTCTAGAAGCTTCTCAGAAATATTATCATTAAAAAAAAGAGACAGAAATCCTTGGATATTTTTGGCTGTATTTGTTGATAGCATTAATAAAGGTGAGAAGGTTCTGTCCCTAATACTTTTTTCTCTGATTTTGGAATGCATTCATGTTTATTGGCAACAGTCCTTTCGAAAAGGTTCTTTTCCATGTATGAAGACTGTCCAGCTACTCACATGCATGTGGATTTAACTGGTCACAAGGAAGGAGAAAGGACGAGTAACCAATGCACACCAGAGGCATGGAGAAGGGATATATAACCCCTGAAACAGTGTCCCTCAGCCCAGAGAGGAGAGGTGATTCTGCTGCATCTGTCCCTCATAGGACTGCGGGATTGCTGTGAGGAACCCCAGTAGCGGGTTTTCCACCTTCAGTGGTGGCTGAACAGTTACGCAAGGGGAGGATCAACTGGTAGCTGCAGGCAGACAGATGGGAGGGATGAGAGTTCATAGGTACAGGGCAAATTCACCCTACTCAGTACCAGACCAACTGTCACACACTGGGCAAAGGGAGGATTTGAGAAGAGCTTTAATTTTATATATTTTTAGGAAGCTTGTGCCTGGTTTTGTGGTTTTGTTTTTGGGGGGGGGGTTTGTTGCTTTTTTTTAATATTAAGGCTGGCAGTAAGAAGGTCCTAAAGCAAGCTTTTGGCAAGATAAATATAAATTTATCATAATGTTACAAAATGGTTATACTGCAACTGCATATATCTAAAATAATAAGTTACAGCCAGCTGTTTTTTCCCTATAAACTGCTGATTTTTAAGCCTTTCTCAGAAATAAATCTGGATTTTTAAATATTATTTTTAAAAACCTCAAATCCCTAATAAGGACTTAGATTAATACTTTTCAAAAGCTATAGCTGCTTTAGTACAAAATGTAATCTCATGATTACATTGGTTTATGCACACATATAAATCCTATTGATGTTCATGTATCACTGAATATCCCAAGATAATATTTTAGGATTAAGCTTCAATTTATTTATATTTTAATAAATCATCATTTAATGATATGACATTAGATGTAGAGACATCCCATTATTTAATTACACTAAAAATCATACCACTATCCTGCAATTCAAAAGAACAATGACAAATTTTGTTTAGGAATATGAAACAATATGCAACTCTGTGTGAACAGATCCATTAGGATCCAAAGCTGGCCTTGGGAGACAGAAAAAGAAATATAAGGCTTTGCTCCTGTTTTACTCTGACACTAAATTTGGCCATTGATACTTTTGGAAAACATTGTACTAGAACATCCATCAAAGAAGCCCAGTGTACTTACGTGATGTCACTCCCCTCATCACCCAAGAGGACCTTTTTAGCCAACAGTCTGCCCCTGTTTCTACCCCTACTAGTCTTCCTCTTTTTGTGACTGCAGGGTAAAACTGTAGTTTTTATTGCAAACAAATTAAAGCAACAGCTAATTCACAACCCCTCCCTAAAAGCAAAGCAAGTCGACTGGTTTGCTACTTACTTCAAAAAAAAGAAGTATTTTTACACAGAAGTGTGATGAAGGCTTTGAGGCTTAGTTCTTTGGTGTAAAAGTACATACAAGTAAGTGACAGATCAATGTCTTTGGTGAGAGATCAAACCTTAATCTAGACTTAATATTCACAATGGACCTCTATACCTTGGTTAAAGGCCTGTGTGTCTGGACCTCTGGCAACACAAAAAATAAACCTTGCTGATGATTAGGACAGTTTTCTAATTGCACTCTCAGATAACATACTGAAACAACGTGAATGTCCATATGCTTTCATAGGTATCCTCCATTCCTTACAACTTTCTTGAACATATATAGCTGTTTGGTCTGACCTTCTTGCAGTCAGTTGCTTGCCATTTTCCTCGCTTCTGCACAAACACACAATTTCTTCCTTTTGTTGGAAAGTGGTTGGAGCCTCTTCTCCAGTTTATGTAGGTTACAGGTTCTCCTCCATTCCACTCCCAATGTCCAGGATTGACTTGGTCATTCAAGCCTGGGTGAAATCAGTAAGACCAAATCAGTGATGTTTATTGTCTCTGAAGCCTGATGCTAAGAGAAGCACAATATTTTCTACTTTTGCTAAAAGATGTATATAATTTAGTGGTGAGAGAGAAAAACTCCTCTGATTGAACACAAATTAAACACAATTTACTATTTAAGTAGGCCACTTGAATTAAAATAAGTGCCATCTGAATAAGAAAAATATACTTTTCCACATTCATGCTCTCTAAAATATTTTTGCTCTTTTCATCTATTGTATTTCTATGTCCTCAAAGGTGTCTCTTGATACTTGAGATAGCCAGGAGACTATTGTATTCTAATCTGGGCAGCCCAAGATGCCTTCAGATTTCTTCTGAATATAAAATCCTGCAGACCTTTGTAGACCTTGTTTACACTGTTTAAATTAATAGCTGTAAAATTAGGTTGTGTTAATTAGTACAGCATAAAACATATCTTTTCACTTAGCCTCTGAGTTACTAAGACCAATATGGGTGTCGTATTTTTAGACAAGACCTGTCTTCTTAGGAGAGATCAAGATCATAAAATTGACATAACAGTCTTGCAGTCTTTATTCTTGTCATCAGAGTTTATTTCTCTCAGGTTAAGAGCGTCATGAGACCATTAAACATGATCCCAAACTAACTGTATTTTTTAAAGTTAATTTAATATAACTAGTAAATTTATCTCAGAAAATTACTAAGAGTTGACAATTGCAGATCAGAATTGGAAGAAAGAACTGAATTGAGGACAGTATAGAAGAAAGAAGAAGACCCATCTGAATTATTTCCATTTCTTTTTAAATGTAATATGCTTAATAAGAAATAACTAAATCTAAAATGATATGATGAAATGTTCTTTACCTGATCATCTAATTAATTAATAGAATTTCTGACACAAGATAGCACCATTAAATTAGCAGTAATATAAATAATTATTTAAAGTTAAAACAAACCAATAAAAGAGCTGAATTAAAGATAAATAAAATGACAGTCGAAAGGTGAGATAAACAAAAGTGTAGCAGCAGCTGCACCAGAACTATTTTGATCATCTTGTGTTAAAATGAGAAAGGTTTCAAGACGAAACTGTCCAGCAATAGGCAATATGATAAACTCTTCTTTTTGATAGACTTATAAAATTAGCCAGGTAAATTTTGGCTTTTGGCTTATGCCTTGCTCCAAAGTAATAAAAGCAGCAGAAAGTTGACGACAATGCAACATTTGAAGGCCGGGCAGGGACTACTGTAGCAGTTTCTGCTTTTCAAGGTGTGCAGGAACTATAATGCTCAGAGGGGACAGGCAGCCAGATGTACTTACCTATCCAAAAAGGCATCCTTCCACTGAAGTCCCACAGCCACTGCATGTGTTGTTCATTAGCCACACTTGCTAGACTCCCCAGGTATCTAGGCTCAAGGAGAGAGGACAGAGTAATTAACATTCCACTGAGTGACAGACAGGTTCCATCAACTTATCAACAAGAGGCACTGATTCCAGTATAAAGCATATAAATAATTTGTCACAGAAAAAAAAAACACCAAAAAATAAACAAACCGAAACAAACAAACAAAAAAACCCCAACAAATGAGAAACCAAAAACACCCAACTTACTTCAGTGAAAGAATAATTACATGAAGAAAAAGTCTTAAAATGGTGGACCACTTGGAGAGGAACTAAAATCCTAGTCTCCTTTTCCTAACGGAAGAATTAAATCAGCTGAGCAACTGAAAGAAATGTATATGGGAAAGATGTGCCTCATATTCACAAACTGTTCTTTAAACAATCAGCACAATTGTTGATACCTTATTTTCCATAAAATAATAAACTTCCTGCTCTAAAATCCAAATCACTGAAAGAGAAAGCTTCCCCCATTTGATAACAGATTATATAATTTTAAAATTAGGTTCTGACAAGACTGAAGCTTTGAATAACGCATTTAAATGGTAGTGTGGTTCTGAGAACTAATCATAGAATGCCCTGAGTTGGAAGGGACCCACAAGGATCATCACAGTCCAACTCCTGGCCCTGCACAGGACAGCCCGAAGAGTCACACCATGTGTCTGAGTATGATCCACATGTTTCTTGAACTCTGTCAGGCTTGATGCTGTGACCACTTCCCTGGGGAGCCTGTGCCGGTGCCCAACCATCTTCTCCTAATATCTAACCTAAATCTCCCCTGTCACAGTTATACATGCACCGTCCAAAATCAACATTCAGGCTGCCAGATTATTCCTCTCATTTCTGTCCTCTCTCTCTTCCCCATCCCTTTTCTTCTTTAGCGTTTTCATCCTTTACAATTTTGCCTTTCAGTTGAGGCATTATGTTTTCCTATTCTTCTGTGATGCTGCATCTGCACTGTACCTGTAAATGCAGGTATACCATGGGTTTCTAAAGTTGCTCTTCACAAGAGGTTTGATATCTGAAAGGGCTCTGAGAAGCAGTGCATACTTCAGAGGGTTTTCTTCAACAATTAAATATTTAGTTCAGATTGGAGACCAGTTGTAGTGTATTAAGGACTATTTCTGAATTAAGTTAATGCTTGAGCTCAGCTCTGTATTTGTACTTAAAGTATGTCAAATACAAAGGAGGATTTTCAGACTCCACTGATTGGCCTTGCCACTGAGAAATCTTCCAATTAGTACCAAACATGCAACTACCTGCAGGCTGCTCTTAAGCCATTTAGAGATCAAGCTAAATCCTGACACATTAAGACAAATGGCATTCGTCACATTTGTCAGGCACTGTCAGCCATCAGTGGCTCCACTATTTTATCTATTCATCTTTCTATCTGCATTTATGTCATGTCACCTTTTTACACATCGCATCTGCTGTTGCCATCCCTCTGATGCTGAGCCTCTGAGGCTGTCATATCTGTTGTCTGACATTTCTGCCACTCAGTCTAACAGCGATGCCAACCCCTTCAGCCTCTCAGAACATAACAGGTGATTCTTGATAGGGCCAAAGCAAACAACATTGCTCATTAAAACATGTTTTAAGAGAGCAAAAAACTTTGTGCAACTGCAGAATAAGTCAGTGGGTTTATGAGGATTTTGCTAATTTCCTTACTTTCACCAGCTAGCAGAGAGAGAAGATCACTGCTGCTCCAAATGAAGCAAAGACTGTCTTAAGACTTGGCACAACAACCAGGCCTCAAGAATTAAAAGACAGATTTGAATCCACTATGGAACCTGTTATTGCCCTGCATCTCTTCTAAGAGTACTAATCCAATGGATTTTTTATGATGCCACACAAGATAAGGGACACAGGAAAAATTTAGATCAGGGATAGTCCTAAGTGGTTGTGGTTGTACCTCCACAGTGGTAGTCCACAAATATTCTGCACATTCCCTACTGCACAAATGGACCATTCCTTAATCTGGGCCCACAGGGACATGGTATGAAACCAATTCATTGTAATGCTGATGAGTCATGCTCCTGCTGCACAGGCCTCCTGCATTATCCCTGCAAGTCAACCAAAAGAGCAGGGGGTGGAGTTGCTCCCTGCTCTGCTTTGCATAGTGCATCTGCCCAGGCTGGCAGGGCAGCTGGGTGTCAGCCCTCACCTGTGTAAGCCTGGCTGCCCTACGGGCATCGCACCATAATGTAGGTCCCATCCAACTTCCAAGGGGCCCTCTAAGTTCAGGGGCTGCCAGAGAAGGAAGTGTAAAGGATCTCTCAAACTAAGCAAGTTTGCAGATGACACAAAACTGGGAGGAGCTGTTGACTCCGTGGAAGGCAGGGAGGCCCTGCAGGGAGACCTCGACAGATCAGAGGACTGGGCAATCACCGACCATGTGAAGTTCAACAAGGGNGACCAGTGACAGGACCTGAGGGAATGGCCTGAAGTTGTGTCAGGGGAGGTTTGGGTTGGCTATCAGAGAAAGGTTCTTCACCCAGAGGATGGTTGGGCACTGGCACAGGCTCCCCAGGTGAGTGGTCACAGCAACAAGCCTGACAGAGTTCAAGAAGTGTTTGGATGGTATTCTCAGGCACATGGTGTGACTCTTGGAGCTGTCCTGTGCAGGGCTAAGGGTTGGACTGCGATGATCTCGTGGGTCCCTTCCAACTCAGCATATTCTGTGATTCTGTGTACGCTCTCCTGACATAGAGGTGTGGTGGGATGGCCTCAGAAACACTTGTCATGGCTTTTCAAATGGCAGGCTCCCAAAACTGCACCTAGTGAAGCTCCCAGCAGGACTTCAACTGTACCTCCCATCATGGTGAATTTTTGTGCATGGTGTTGGTGCCTGTATGTCCCAAAGGTGACATTCTTCCACCCTCATGTGTCCACCTGGATTCAGGAACTGAATCTCTAGTGAGTCAAGAGTAAAGATGTTCTTGGAAACTTTTGTACTCTGTCTTCTTCTGCAGACAAAAAGTCTGGGAAAGCAGGCTCAGATAATTCAAGATGTCTCCCAGGCTAACTGCTGCAGTGGCAGGTTACCATTCCCCCTCACAGTGACTGTGGTTGCAGTAACTAAAATTGGGGCTAAGAAGAGTTTTGGGCAGCAGTCTCTGTGTTATCACTACTAGCTGAGGAAGAACAACAGTAGAGCATTTTATCTGGCTTCTGTTTAAGGACACTCAAAACCCAGGAACTAAGTAATATACTTTAAGGAAGCATAGCTTACTTCTGTTGTTTCAATTGTCTTAGAAAATGTGAAAACAAAAAGCAGCAGTAACTGCTTTATCATTTGTGACATTCAGGTCTGAGAAATAAGTTTCAGACATTTACTTCAATCCACATACTAGGAAGAGACTTCAGGACTGTGAAAGGAAAGCACTGCAATAATTATAATGTTATCTAATCTTTTCTCTATAGGAGTGCTTTTTAAATGCAGCCTGAGAAACACACATTACTGAAGAGAGAACAACTGTTCTAATTGTTACATCTAGTTAGAGGGTTTTATGTATTGTAGGGAAATGAGAACAGTCCTGTAAGAACATACCACTTCCAATAATATTACTTGTTGAACCTCTAGGCAGTGTGTCAGACACCGGAAATGACAAGATAACATTATTTATGGAGTTGTGTAAATCTAACACTTCCAAATGTAAATTACTCAAGATAAGGGGTCATGTTTTATTTCTGTGCTAATAAGTCCATTTGAAACTGTTCCTTTCTGCCTTAAAATTTTTGCTAGCAAATCATGAGCATCCCTTATCTTAGAGCAGTTGCCCAAATTAAGAAAATATTTTGGGTAACTATTGACCTTGAAGTATTATGTGGAAAACACTTAGCACAAAGACTTTACTGATTTTCCATTTAATTATCCAATGCGTTTTGAGAATCTTCTACCATTTTGGTAAATTGAACCTCAGAAGAAGCACACTTGAGTAGATATGAAGGTCTCTACAGAACAAGAGAATATTTAAGTGCTGTAGTAAATATGTGTTGTATACTGATATTGAAGGGTAGGGTGTGACTGAGAGGCTGTGCTCATCCTAGTCTTTGGTTGCCTAGGGAGTTATCCTGATGCCTGGAAATAGGTGTCTAGTGTTGCTTACAACACCTAGTAGTATTCAAAACATTCAGATGAGAGAGGCAGATATGATGCAGAGCTTGCAGGATCTCTGTGCTTCCAGACTGGCAGTTGAAAGTCAGACAAGACACACTAGATTCTAGGTACCTGAATCCCTATGCTGGAGTCACTCACAATACTGTAAGCTGAACCAGTCACTTACAGAACCAGCACAGTATTAGGAGAGGAGGGCAGAAGGCTTTGTCCTGCTCTGCACTAGGCAACACTGAGACATCTTGAGGGATCTAACCTAGTATTTTACACGTGGTTCTGCCTGTGATTCCCAAGGACTGAGGCTTTATGCAGCTAATACTATAACACCAAATGAAATAAGTCCCCAACTTACATAGCTAGTAGTAAAGGATCTGAAACCTGATCATATTTGAGCTCTAATTAAGTGTTCAACTTTAAGAAGATAAAAGTATAACATGACTAACAAAGCAAAAGACCCAACTGTGGGTTCTGTCTTTCCAGTGCTATTCTATTCCCTCAGCGACTGCAGTGAAACCATCTCACATGCCAGTGAGCTCTGTTGTACTGACCCTTTATTCCTATGGGATAAACAAGAACTGTGACATAATTTCCAAAATTGCTTCTAAATCAGGCTGCTGTGAGATCACTCAGCCATAATATCCCCCAGATGCTTCGCTTCATGTTGCCAAGAGCCTCTTAATGCATACAAACAAAGCTAGAGCAACTTGCATCAAGGCAGGCACATATTTGTGTCTGCCTTTATTCCTGCAGATGGAAACTGAACCACCTGCAAGAAATACATGCAATGTATGTCAATAGAAGCCCAAATAGATCTGCATAAGCCCCTGCATAAATGTTCAGACAACAACTACTTCCTCAATAAATGGATAGCATTGCTTTCATGGAATAAAGTCATAGAATATCAGGTTGGAAGGATCCTCAAGGATCCTCTGGTCCAACCTTTCCTGGAAAAACCATAGTGCAGACAAGGTGAGCCAGCAACCTGTCCAGCTGAACCTTAAAAGTGTCTGATGCTGGGAAATCCACGGCTTCCCTGAGGAGACTATTCTAATGGCTGATCTCATTGTGAAAAAGAGATGTTGTCTTGTGCCTAAATGGAATCTCACCAGGAGTAACTTGTTCCCATTGCTGTATGACTCCTTGTAAAAGGGGAGTCTCCATCTTCCCTGTAGTCTGCCTTTAAATACTGGAACATGGTGCTAAGGGCCCCCCTAAGTCTTCTTTCTTCACATGGCAGGCTTTCCATTCCTTTCATCATCTTTGTGGCCTTTCCCTGGACCCTTTCCAGCCTGTTCACTTCAGTTTTGTATAGCTTGTTCCCAAGTCCATCATCTCAGGATAGCAGTGTTTTTTCAAAGAGGCTTGGAGGTTGGGTACTTGTTTACTTGTAAACTGTTAGTGAATCAACTTTAACAGTGCTTGTGCTTTTTTCCTGTTCTGTATAATAGAACAAGTCTAGCAAGACAAATGAATCATAGCTTAAAATAATGTCAATTTTGTACTAATGAAAAATTATGCCTTTTCAGTGAAGTTGGCTGATTTACTGAAAGTCAAATCTAATATTTCCACTTAATAACTAACGTTTACTTGATCTATTTAAACCTGAGGATTGACATCCATGCTTGTTTTACTTCCTTGTTGGAAATATGAGCTATTTAAATGTCAACTGAATAAGTATTAAAAACAGAAATACCACATTTAGTGGCAGTGGCAATTGTCAGGGGGGAGCTGGGGAAAAGGACAAAATAAAATTGATTACATTATCTTCATGTACCCCTTTTAAGTGTGTTCCTGGAGTAGTACTTTTTAAAATCAGTTCCAGATAGAGGCCAGGAGTATTCCATTTACCAGGATAAAGCTTCCTCACTCTATGCTACTATGACATTAATTGAATCATCACCGCCCTAGTATTCATTTCCTTGTGGATTCATTGATATGCCTTGATATTTAGTGTAGGTGTTTAACACAGTCCTTTACTTACTGATGCTTACACTTATTTACTGCTCTTCGGTTTAACATCTACATTGCACACTATAGCCTTCATCAAGAAGTTGCCACCTACAAAAAATATGGGTCCTCAGACACTCTTTTTGGAGGTGAGAAACACTTCCCAGTAGAGTGACATGCATTCCCAAGGGATCAATTGAATGTTGAAGACTTCAGAAATAAAATGTTCATAATTTACAACTTTGTTTGGATAAGTACCATAATTAAAGCAGATAATAGAAAACAATTTCATGAGCTGAAATTTTAAGTAAACCAAGTAATAATGTTAAGTTTGAGGTGAACTCATAAGAGCAGGTAACATTTACCTTTTAGAAAAGAATATCTTCCATCAGCTGAAAGGTATTAGAACCAATACTTTTATTTTGCATGTTACCAAGATGACATAATCTGATATAACTGAATAGAAAGAATCAAGTTTTGCTATGAATGCTTGGCCATGATTCATGTTTCCTGTATGTCCTTCCACTGCATAGAGAATATATTCTTTCATTTCCAACTCTTCCCTGGTTTAATTTTCCTTTCATAGAGTAATGGAGAGGTCTTTTTAAGCCCCTCCAATTTTTCAAATTGGTGTTAGACCTGATGCTCACCATTCAGTACACGGTACAGAGGATGGATGATCCTAGGGCAAGCTTCATGTTACAATGGCTAGCATTCCTTTCAGTGCTAACCTAATGCTCCTAATACAAAAATGACAAAGCAGATGTCCAGAGAGCAAGACTGGCAGTTTTTTGATTTGACTCCTACTTTGAGAAAATTACTGTTGCTGTTGTTGTTGTGCCTTTATTTATCCTTAAAGAAAGAGAAATGTGCTGTTAAATTGAATGTTAAAGCTTTCAAGGAGTTACAGAATCTGTGGAGCTGCATCTTCAGAATACAGTGAGGCACACAGGGAGATGGCAACATTTTATTGTTTGATACTCCAAGTGAAGGTAGAGGCAAGGAAGTGGTGGGTCAGAGAAATGAAAGTCTGTGTCAGTGCTGTATTTCTCTTCTGCCAAACTAACTGTCCTATTAGGAAAGTATTCTTACTGAAAGTGGACAGCTTTGGGAATTTGTATTGGGAATAAAGTAGCATCACCACCTGAAGTTTTATAAGACTAATAATGTTTCTATTCTCCACAGGGTCTGAAACTCAGGAATTGTTCTACTTTTTGGGGAACTATGCAGAACAGCCAAAGGAGGACATATTGAATAAACTCGATCTCAAAAGAGCAGCATTCAGCTCAGGGCAACAGCAATGCACAGCAAAACACTTTGCATAGTGGTCTCTTACCGTTCTCTGCAAGCCTCAGCAGCAGTGTTCCAGCTGACCTTGTGATTCATTACCAGGAAGTAGCAGCTGCCCTCATGATAACTCCATCCAGAAGGACATTTCTTCATGCTTATCTCCTAAAATAAAAGAAGAAAAGGCAAAACAGACTTTTGCTCACAGTAATCTGTGAGCAGATGTCTGTGCACAGATAGTCTGTACACTAATGCCCAGAATTAAACTGAGCATGAACTTCAGTGTGTAGCAATAAAGCTACAGGATTGCTTAAAAGGTTTAAATAAATGCATGCCTGCCAGAGGAGGCTGCAATTTATAATCAGAAGTTTTAATGGTCACAGCAGGTTTTATTCAAAAAACCCTCTAAAGAGAGTATGTTAGTTTGGACACCATTGACTGCCTCCTGCAGTCTGTGTAGGGAATGCAGTGCAACAAAATTCAGCACAACATTTTATGTGGTGGAGGGAATGTATCTTTATGCAATAACTAAGTAAGCTAATTTTACGAACTTCCACCCATTCTCTCATAGACTTCATTCACTGACTGTCTTATGATCACATATTCACAAGCACCAAGGCACACCAGTGCTCATATAGTTTGTTCAGGAGTGTCCGTGGATGACAGACAGGAAAGGCAACTCCAGCAGTCAAAACCTCATCGTAGTTCTGGGAAACTTATTTCTGGTGAAGGCAAACCTGACTCTGTACAAGTAAATAGCTGTTATAGGAAGGTCATTTGCTTCAGAGTATTACTCATTGCAGACTCCATACTCTGGTTTAGATGCATACTCATGGCGACATTTTTACCTTGCTTTGGGGATTCCAGAATTTCCATGTCATCCCATCACACTGAAATAACTTTTCAGTGCTTTCTTCATAATGCAGGAGACCCTTTAAATCTGGTGTACAGGCCTTTGGAAAAGAGTAAAAGTTCTGGAAAAAGAAAATGTCATTTTAACATTTGAAGTAAAATAATTACACAAAACAAAAAAGCAACATGAAACAGATTAATTAGGACTTCTATTAAAATTTTATGCCATGGAAACTCTTCAAGGGCTGTCTGAGTTGTTAGGTTATCTGTGTATTGGTTAACTCAGCTTTGGAGTGGGAAGGGATAGGCTGCAGATCCCGGAGGTGTTAAATCAATTTGGAAAATGGCATGACTGAAAACAGATGGTGAAAATGCCTATGAAACAAAAGATTTCATACCTTATGTCTTGAACTTGGTTCAGATGGAAATTCTGCCTTATCAGCCTGTGGGATTTCTATCTTCCTGGAGGAGATGACATTTACCTGTGGTTTTACCCTCTTGTTGGTTTTAGCTGATGAGGCGTCATCCTCTATTTTGAGTGATACCATCCCATGATACTTTGTTTTACAGTATTACACATTGGAGAAGAACAGTAGAGGGAAAAGAGAGGGTTAGAACATACAAGCAATTCTTAAATAAGCTAGCTAAATAATAATAATAATTATTATTATTAATTATAATACAAACTGTTGCAAATCAAGGGAAAATTACACCAAATGAAATGAAAGATTCATAGGAAAATGACATATTGGTCATAACAAAGTATAAAGCATGACAAAGCCTGAAAAGAACAGAATCAGAAAGAAATCATAGAAATGGCTGGCCAATAGTCATAATACTCTTACTTTGAAGACCACATCTGTTCCATTTCTAAACACAGATGAAGGATGAACCTGAAAAAGGTAGAACAGCAGAATGAGGTAGGCATATTCATGCATCTAGAAACAAAGAGAGTTTATGCAAAATTTACTAAAAGATCTAGGTTATAAATCATGCAGAGTATGTCTTAGTTTTAGTTCTTTCCCTTTCAGAACAGAAATGGATCACCTCTTAAAACAGCCATTAAAAAGCATAAATTACAAATGTCTTTATAAATAGATTCCAGTAGCTTTGAAGGTTACAATGGCAGACAAATATTAAACCACCTAACTAAGCCAATATATCTTAAGCAGGAAAATCAGTGGGAAATGCTTAAATAACTGTTCCCTGTTTAAGCTAACAGTATTTTTTGTTTTAGGACTTCAGTACCAATGCACAGCTTCTATATATTGGCCTGGCTCCACTGACTTCCCTCTTCTGACTGCCCCATAATTTATGCATTAGAAGCTTCAGATTTGCTGAAGTTGTTTGATGCCTGTTTCCTCCCCCAAATCTTGTTTTTCTTCCTTTCTTGCATACATGGATCCTCACAATCAAGTTGGATCTTTGATTTTTGTTTGTTTTTTTTTCCCTTTACAATATTTCTAAATAGCTCTCAGGTCTGACTCAGAACAAACTCTGGTAGTTTATGGTCATTGTACAGTCAGGTAGGATCACTACAAAAATATGACAGTTAAATGATGATATCGCATTACAATAAATTCACAAATCAGTCCATCACTGAACTACACAAGTGTCTTACTATTCTTCCGTTTCCAGTCACTCTCAGCCTGGTCCTTGACAGATTCGCCAAGCTGTGCTCCTGCCGCGGGTCCCCTCCATGCTCTCTCATCCCTTTGGAAGGAGGCAATGGGATCCCTTCCAGGGAAACATTGCCAGGCCTGGAAGGTGATGAGGAGCCTGAGGAAACTGGAAACAGCATCCCTCTCTCCCAGAAGTCATGCTTGCTTTGGCCAGAAGAATGGGAATAGCTGCACTGACCTGAAAGTATAAAAATGGCAGATGGTCAGTTCTAACTGCATGAGCAGATAACTGGTCACGTTGATATGAGCACATAAACAGCTTGTCATTAAAAGTTGGATGATTCTTTCACTTGAAGTAGTTGATTTGCTGTTTCTTTAGTCATCCTCTTTTCTGGGGTTAGCTATGACGATGATTGCAATTCTACCCATATATGTATGTTTTTATATGCGATGTATCTGTCTACCCACAGGTCAGAATTTCAACCAAGCATCTGCTGGCAATACCTGTTTCCACACATATATTGGGGTTTGCAGTGCTATTTTTGTAGCCATGGATAGATCTGTCTATAAAGGTATCTTTATCTATACTTGGTGATAGTTCCATCATGCCCAGACAATTTTCTTCTTGGAAATTCAGGACACTATTGTTTCTGCAAACTCACTGTGTCAATTAACTCCTGATTTACATTATGAATGTTAGGGAGAAAACAAGTCTGAAATTTTAAAGGTATTTTTTATAACTTGAAGCCCAATTAATTCCAACACATGTATTTAAAATACTGTTTCACTAACCAGCAGAATAAAAAACACTCTTCAGCTTTCAGAGAACTCAGATGTTTTGCTAGTTATTTCTGGTTTTTCTAGTTTTTCTGTTTCTACAGTTGCTTCTTTTTTGGTATGTTTTAGGGACACCACATCTGATGACTGAAAAACACAATAACAATGCCGTCTTGAAAGCCTAAACTCTGTAGTGATCACAGCTGTGTGCTGTAAAGTTGTGGACTGTGTTTATTAAACATTAGAAAATATATTGCTAAGAGTTGGGTTCATTCGTTAGGTTTCTTTTTTGAGAGGAAAGTAAGCCTTTTTTACAGGTGTGTAACTAAACAATAAAAACATTTTAATGGAACTAAAAACATTTTTTACCACTTTAATAAATGAGAACTGAACTCATGTTGTTATGAAAAGTGTTTTCTTTCCTGGCACCTTTCTTATTTTGCACTCATTGCTTTCTCCATGCTGTGTTTCCTAAGAGGGTACATGTGACTGTGTGAGAGAATAAAGAGTTTGCAACTGCCAAGCCTGTTTTCTCTAGAAGAAATTAAGCTGTTAGATCTAAAGGTGAGTGTTAGAAACAACTTGTGGTTGAAAATGGGTAGCTACTAAGACAAGATTGTCCCACCATCGTAATGATGAGGATCAAAAGAGAGTACCTCCTTTTGAGTCCACAATTTTCACTACAGCTTTTGTCCATGTGCCAAGAACAGCATTCACAGGAGAGCTCAGAACTACTTCAAAGACTTCATCATCTTCCTCTAATCCATCACAGGTAATTGCTATATTCCATATCTTTGTTGACACTCCTAATAGAAATAAACATTTTAATTACTCTTTAAGTGCTATTTCAATCAATCAGGATGTCAAAGAAATATATTAATTAACATGTCTGCAGCTAGAATGGAGTAGCTTGTATATGCTGTTGTGCTTCTACCAACTGACTGGATTCCTGCTGTTCTTTCAAATAGTATTAAGTTTGAATTTGTTTCTGGGCAATGATGGTTCAGTTCAAGTGCACACACTGTAAGAAAAAAGCTGCTGTAGGTGTGCAAAATGGTACTGCAGTACTCAGACTTAGGACTTCCATTGCAATTTTCAAGTGAAAATCATTGGGGTTTTATATGAAAAGCCTAATTTTGGAGATGGAACAGTTATTTAAAAAACCTGTAAATGGATCAAAGACTGTGATATATTGAAGTGCAATTTTATACTTGTTCACAAGATTTTTGCCTTTGCTGGGTAGCTTCAAGCTTGCATCATGTGAATGAGAAAAGATCTTGGATGCCTTGAATAACTTCAGTTGTGCTCAGTGTTGTTTAAATTTGTCCTGTGTCCTGGACTTTACTTATCATGACTGAAGTCTTTAGAGCATCTCACAGCTCTGCTCAGGATAAGTCCTCCCCAGCCTAGCTGTAGAGAGATTAGGAGTCATCATTTCAGCACTTTTGACATTTTAATTGATGTAAGAGACCATACACGTTCTCACCCTAGGTAATAAGGTCACTATTTCACAAAGGAAGACCACAGCACTTCCAGAAAATGAGCCCAAGTCTCTTTGATACTGTCTGGCTGCTCTAGCTACAGATATGTAATATATTTCACTCTCCAAAGCACGAGTTTACACTTTCAACATCAGTGAATTAATTTTAGAGTTATTCTGTGCACTGGTTCATACCTGGATCAAACTGAACAAGTTTGGAGGGAGTCGCTGTAAAGTCTTTTCCCAGTATAGCAGATATTTCCTTGACCTGAGAAGAAATCAAGCAGTAAATGCCATGCTGTGACCTGTTTCACCAAATGACTGCATTCTGCTGTGTGCTGAAGCTACTGTGCACCTCTCAAAGGAGTCTCAAACAGACAGGCTGACTAATAAATGTGCTCAGGCTGGAAGAAAGATAAAGACCTAAAGAATAAACCTTATGATATGCAACTGCCATTCTGTCCTTGCTCATGGCTTAAAAAACACATAATCACAAAAATCCGCCGATCTTATAATTTTGTCTCATTCTCTCTTAGATTGCTACTTGACAACACGGGGGAACTTAGCTGTTTACCATGCCTAGGGACCCTGCCATACCTGGCCCCTCAACAGGCACATCCTGTTATCTCAGAAGAGCCAGAACTTGGCCACGTTTTCCTGTATAGCCCTTTGTGATATCTTGGAATAAATGTTTGCATGCAGAGCTGTCTGTCAGCCCCAAAGACTCATTTGGATAGACACAAACGGCTCTATATGTCCTCTAAATATAGGGACTCCAGCAGCATAATGAATTTTCATAGAGAACTGCCAGAGGACATTAGTTTCCACACTTGAGTTCTTGATACAGGGATTGGTTTCACTGGTCTGTTTCGCCAAGTGACAATTAGGGTAGAATCACTGGAGTCTGTGAAGGACAGGACAGGATAGCCCCTGATGGAGTAAATAGCAAAATTCCCACTGACTTCAGAAGAAGAAAAATCAAAATTTTGTTTACAATTAGGGATTTAATCCTGAGAAACTGTGAGGGGGAAAATTAGTATTTCTCTCGCAAGCAGAGCTGGTAATATCCTGGAATTTCCATTTTATAAGGAAAGATAAAATTTGTGAAGTCAGGTTGCCCAAAACATGTTTTACAAAATTATAACCTGCTTTCAGTCTGCCTTTTTTGACATTAGACAGAAGCTGTCACTGAAGATACAGGAGGTTCCTTGGCTTTTTTCCTAGGCTGAGGGCAGTAGGGGGAGAAATGGGGAAGGCTGCCATGGGTGTGTAGCTGAAGCCCCTATAGTTCCTGGACTCCTCCAGCCTAAGCAGGAAAAAAAAGTGTCCTGAGGCCCCACATTGCCCAAAGCCTGAATTTTAAACTGGCACGTCCTGGAAACGAAGCTTTTGGGCACAGTGACAGAGGAAACTGCCTACAGTTTTTCCATCAAAACTGAAATACTGCTCCAAAATATTCCAGATTTTGTTAATCAGCATTTCCACTTAAAACTCAGGAAGTTTTGTCAGAAACATTTCAGCCATCTGTAGTAGGAAGAACAATGTTCCAGTAAGTCTGGATTGAATCACATGACCTTTTTGAGGATTACTGAAATACCTTTTAAGTCTGAGGAAGAAATTAACAGGCTATGGTATTTAATGCTAAGTTTCCTCTTAGGATG
Organism: Campylorhamphus procurvoides; assembly: GCA_013396655.1. Lineage (NCBI taxonomy): Eukaryota > Metazoa > Chordata > Aves > Passeriformes > Dendrocolaptidae > Campylorhamphus > Campylorhamphus procurvoides. Next base: position 132,168 of record WBMV01006435.1, read on the forward strand.
TTGGCTTTTGATTTTTACCTTCACTGTTATAAAGGCAGAGTCTACTGAGTATCCTGCCCTGGTGATTTTCAGAGACACCACGCCTATGCTTTCACACACTTCGTATTCAGTCTGTTGCATTTCAATCCGAGACCACTTTAACTCCAACCTGTGGGAGAGGAAGGAATGCAAATGTGAAGTAAAGCTACCTCCCCAGCCACACTTAGCCCTTGACTGTGTGAAGAGCCATTTCTCTCTGACTGTTGATTTAGCCGATACACATACTGAGTCTAGGTCTCCAGATCAACACATTTGTGTGATTTAGCTGATTAGGAAGCAGCGGTAGTAAATCTTCCAGACCAACTCTGATCACCTGATCCACCCAGACCAACCTAAACGAGGTCTGAACTTTGTCTCAAAACAAAGGGGTTCTGCAGCAACCTTGAGAAGAGCAGCCTGACAATAACACCAAATAGGTCATGACAAGTTATCACTCTTTGTGCTGATTCCCATAAACCTTCTAGTTTTATTATACTCTCACTCCCTGGTATTTTCACTGCAATATCCTCCTTATTGCCCCCCTTCCTTCATCTATCCTCCAGCTCCCCTCCTGTAGCATATATAGCACACTCTAGGACTTCACTGCCTCTGTGCAAGGACTTTCCCCACTCCCCTTACTTTAGTACTCTGCATACTTTGCTCTTCAATCCTTCACCCTTGCTGAGTCCAGGTGTTTCATATACTGAATTTTACAATTGTTTATAGTAGGGTTGTGACTGAACCTCAGAAGATTGCATGCTGTGCAGGGTAGTCAATAAAGCTTTCACCTTTTTAAAAGCTGTGATAAAAATTAGTGAGAGTCAGAGAAGAATGAAAGAGAGCACAAAGAAGAAAAATGAGCTGAGCTACTTATAAAACAACTTGAACTTTTCTAAGACAAACTACTAGACCTTTCATGGTTGACTAGCTTTAACACCAGTGTAAATTTCCTCCTGTCCTCCTATATCCTCTGATGCTCATTTTGTGGGCAACCCATTTAGAATCTAGTTTGCCTTATTTTTCTAAAGAGGATGGATGTACCAGATGTAGTCCAGCAGCATTCAGATAATAGCTGAAACATCAACAACAAATCAAACTTGTATTTTGAGCTAGTGATCACATGCTAAACGGTTTAAATAAAAAAGTATCTAACAAGCTTTTGAATACACTATTAAAATATCTTTTTTGCTAAAAGCCAAATTCCCCTTTGATCCAAAACTCCTATTTTCCTTAAAAAAGCACTTTTTCTTTGCTCTCTTCCTAAAGCTGTGCTATACATTGCTATTCATATACAAGAAGTCATACTTTACCATGAGAAGTGACATCATATCATGGTGGTTTTAATATTTGTTCATCTGTGAGCCAGCACAAAGCAACTGGGCAGTACTCAGGCTGTCCATGTTCAGATGTGTTTGTGTATGGGGACATCTTTTGGCACAGCACATAACTGCCAAAGTGCAGCCTCCAGCTCTGATAGATTCCTGTCCTCTCTCCAGCCTGCAGGGAAGTGCTCTGTCCCTGGCTCTGCTCCTTTTCTTTTACCATGAGCCCTGGTTGGTGAATAGCCAGTTTAGCCCAGGAAAATAGCATTGGTTATTTTTTCTCTTTTACTTCTGCTTAAATAGGTGGGTTGAATATTTAGTCCTATTTTCAGTAATAAAGAGAAACATAGAAACATTGCCTCTCCTGAAGAGCTACATCCACTTTAGGCTTTTATCATCAAACACAGTTCAGATGATATTCTATTTTTTCTACATGAGACTTATCATGTGCCACAAGGTAGTTTGGTTAACATGCCTAATACAAGCAGTGGAAGGTGAAGAAGATGCTGTGTGCTCTCCACCTTCTTTCAATGCTCTTTTGCAGACGTATGGGTCTCATAACTTTATCGCATAAGATCATCCCTTTCATTGTAATCTCAAGCTTCTGAAAAAAGCACTGCCACACACACAGGGCAAGAGTGACCTGCAGCTGCAGGACCATGTTCATCAAGCAGTAGTCCCATCTCTCAGTGCCCAGAATCTCAGGTCTTCAAATGCCCAACTGCCACTTAGAGTGAACTCTGTTTTGTTTTCCTTTGAGCCCCCAAAGGCCCTTGAGAACGATGATTAGTCTAACCTGAAGCTAATCCTTTATATTTCACCTCCTTGAGGGGAAGAAACTTTCTCTACTCCCACAAAGACAATGTCAGTTTGAGGTGTAGCTGTCTATGTTCATGTCTGTGTGGCTTCAAGCCCAGCACTTGAAGTAGTTCATGTAGTTCATCCTCAGGGTATGGTGAGCAGAGTATACCTCAGCACATATCACCAAGGATTGCAGCTACCTTTGGGGCACTGCAGAGTTTCCTCTGGCGTCTGTGACTTGAAACTCCAAGTTGTCTGAATTCACTTCCTGCGATGGGTTGATGACATAAAGTATGATTTTGTTGTTTAAGTCCTTTTGGCTAAATCCTTCCTGAATGAATCCACCTGAGAAAGATGAGTAATATGCAGGTGAACCAAAAGGCTCTTAATAATAACTTATATAGACTCTTTTCCACCTTTCTTTTTGTTGAAAATCTGAACTTACAGAAACTTGGGGTTTTTAGCTAAACAGCAAGATGCCAGTCCATTATAAGTCCTAGACACTTTCTTTGTGTGTGACATGTTTATCAAAAGGCCAAGTTTGATATTAATCTTTTTTTTTCTCGATACAAAAAAAAATAGTTTCGCAACAGAAGCTAGTAATAATCATCTCAAACTCTTTGAGGATTCATAATGAACATGAGACTCAGGTTTCATTGTAAACGTTGTCCTACTACATTCAAACTCTGCCCAAAATTTGCTAAGAAATTTTGATTCCCTCTGTCAAGCAAACATTAACAGGGTAGGCTTTGGAGCCTGGTCTAGTAGTCCCAAAATAGAGAGAATATAGAAGAAATCACCTGATGTTATGTTTTCCAGGTAGCCATAATGAGGACCTTGCAAAATCTTAAAAATTATTTTGTCATCTTCTGTATTGGGGTCAGATGCCTTCAGGGACCTGGCAGTAATATAGATCCCATAATTGCCATTCTTCAGCAGTTCCACATCAGAAAAGCAATGGAGATGAATAATTTTTGGTGCCATTTTGTCCAAATGATCCACCTAAATCAAAGTTAGATATTCATTTTACAGCATCAGAACATTCTTTGTCCTACTTTTGCTAAACAAACCTGCTCAGGATGGCAATAGCCACTGTGCTCACCATCTGCTGCAGACATCTGATTTCCAGTTAAGTTCTATTTCATATGAGAAGTTTCCGGGCCCAGATTGTCCATCACTTGCCACATGCAGCAGGGTACAGTACAAACTGGGGAGGGTAACATAAGTTGTCTGTACCTCTGCCCACATGTACCACACTCCCCATAGTCCTTCTCATTTTTCTTGTGATTTTCTTCATAGCAAAAGATAAGTCCAGCAAAAGTTTGTCACCTCTCTTTTACAATAACAGGCATGGAAACTGCAGGATTATGATAATCACTGTAATAGATATGGCCAATGTCTCCTCAAATCTGTTTCACCTTTCACAATTTCTGATGAATCTGCTGGCACTCCACTATGGTTGTTGCTGCTCCCATATCTCACCCTCTGCAGGAATCGCACTTCTCGCTCATCATACAGCTTGAAACTTTGTGATCAGGAAATGCTGGCAGCCTATTCATTAGTACCAGTGTTTTGAAACATCCAGAATTTTGACATACAATGCAAGTAGGCCTACTTCATGTACTCAACCTGCCACACAGATACATACAAGAAATCACAGCGAATACAACTGAGCCTATGACAAAGTGGAAAGAACTTGAAAATGGGGAAATGGGAAGCAAACAGAAAGATTCTAGTAAATAAAAAAAGAATGAAAGCAGGCATCTTACAAAGACTCTCAGACAGAAGATAGGGTCTCCAGTTGTGCGAGCAAAATGGCTGTAATTCAAGATTTCTGTGACATGAAGATCAACAGTCACCATCATATCCTTCATCTGCAAGTCAGGGGGTCAGGCATCAAATGAGAAAGCAGAGTAGGAGGAAGTTCAATCCTTCCCATACCTGGTCTCAACTATATAGTTGAGATTTCTATGTAAAATATTTTAGTGTGTATTAACTATATAAGTATCTACTTATATTTATGCATTGTGTCAAGTAGTTCATTATCCAGGTTAATTATTCATGGAACACAGGAAGCAAACATTTTAGCTGGTAAATACCTCAGTTAAATAACAGACTGCAGCAAACATCACTTAACATGAAAATTACTACATTTTTGAGCTTTTCATGCTATTTCAGTAGGCCTGTGGTCACACTTGCCTGAATGGTGAATGCCACTGGCTCAGTCCGCACCCTCCCATTCACGATGAAGCCTTGATTAGTCCTATCTGTGGCAACAAATGTAAATCTGTCAATCTGGGAATCCCCACCTCGGTGCTTGTATGCAACATCCTTGTTGTCCACATCTTGTTGTGTGAAATTGTACTGCAGTAGCACAGCCCCACGGTAATAGAGATGACCATACTGGGGGAGCAGAGTCAGGAGGAATGTCAGGTTTTCTTTGGCAGTGTCTGGGTCTGAAAGCTGAAGGACATCAGGAGAGAGAAGTGCCATACCACCTTCCGTTGTTCTTAACCCCATATTTTTAGAAAGTGTGGGCAAAGCTTGGTCAACTGCCTCCAAGGAGATCATGAATATTCCATGCTCAGTCCTCAGTCCATTGCTGATGATGAATCTGGCAAAGAGAGGCAAGACAGTCTTCAGCATCTCTTCTTGATTTACCTTGTACTGAAGTGAAATGATAGTGCCGACCTTTACTACAGGACTTGCCTGTGTTAATACAGCAAAAGTAGTGGAGCTGGGTTGAGCTCAAACTCAGACAGTAGGTGGAATGGATGCAAAACCTTAAAAAATGAAAGTAGATGTACAGGTATATCACAAGAGTTACATTGCACCTGAGCATATGACAGACAAATGTCTTTGAGGACCAACAGTCATAACAGAGCTCATCTACTAGCTCAGATACAGATGGAGCGGATCTAAAATGATGGGCTGGCTGGGAGATCTATTATAGCCTCTGGCATCCATGCACATTTTACCTATCCTTAAGTATATCTACACTTGTTTACCTGGCACCTGCCAGTGGAAGTGTTGCCTTTGTCTACTACATACAAAGAGGTATGTAAAGTGCATGATCTGCCTGGACAAGGGTCTATTTTTGTTTGGTTTTGGTTTTGGTTTTTCTGTTCACTATTACAAATCTTTTCTACTTAAAACCTTGAAAACTATTTAAGAAACCAAGCTGGAGAAAGATTCATGCTCATCCCACTTTATGAGTTTGTTTAGGCACTGTTTCTGTAAATTTCTGTACATTCAGAGGAACTATTTACGTTTCTTTACAAAAATCAAGTAAGGTTTCACTGAAATACTAAGATAATGAGCAGAACTTTTCAAGTTGCTAGAGTGGTTTTAAAAATGTAGAAATCCATTCCATATTTTATCAAAGGGTCATATATGCAGAGTTTTTATTCCATGCTGGGAATTTCTATTAATAGCAACATAGTTTCTTGTTTCACTCAGTAAGTAATGTTTCTTTAGATATACTGAAGATTTGATTATGATCTACAGTTAGATTTCCTTTCAAAAAGAGAAAGATGAAGATTCCCAAGGCTGGAGAGAAAATCTGTTTGAAGCTGTGCTGGTGTAGACTGATGCAGAGTTAATTTTCTTCATAGTCACTAGTATAGAGCTGTGGTTTTGATTTGTACTTGAAAGAGTGTTGAGAACATAAGGATGTTTTCTTTTTGTTACTGACAAGCAGCACTTTCACAGCTTCAAGACCTTTTCTGCCCCTCACAGTGGCCTGCCAGTGAGTGGGCTGGGGGTGCACAAGGAGTTGGGAGGGGACACAGCCAGGACAGCTGACCTCAACTGACCCAAGGGATATCCCCAGACTGTATGGTGTGATGCCTAGTGTATAGAGCTGGGGGAAGAAGGAAAGGGGAGACATTTGGAGTGGTGGCATTTGTTTTCCCAAGTCATCAATATGCATGATGGTACTCTGCCTTCCTGGGGATGGCTGAACACCAGCCTGCTCGTGGGAAGTGAACAAATTCCTTGTTTTGCTTTGCTTGTGTGTGCAGCTTCCACTTCACCTACTAAATAGTCTTTATCTCAAACCAGGAGTTTTGTCACTTTTAGTCTTCCAATTCTCTCGCCAATCCTACCAGGTGGGGAGTGAGTAAGCAGCTGCATTGGGCTACATTGCAGGCTGGGGTTAAACCATAACAGAAGCTTACCAGCTGGATACAAGTGACAGCATGGTTTGCAGAAATTAATTATTGANNNAATTAATTATTGAATTTAGTGGTGGATAAAAGTAAGGGGAAAACCAATCTTCGTCTCAAAATTAATTCTAGATTTCATTGTCAAGATCATTAATTAAGCATTTTTTCTGAAAGGAATTACTTGGAAGATTGTCGTGCCTATAATAAAAACTTTTGAGGTATATAAAACTTAAAATTGCTTTGAAAGTATCTCACAATTCTTCCTGTCCCATCAACAAATAGTAAGTATGAGTTACCTGTTTTTTTACATAAAATTCAGTGATTATGCTGCACAGTACAGGCAAAAACATTTTGGAAAATGCTTTTCACACACGTTTGTTCTGCCTGAGTCAGAACAGACCTTGCTTTGCAAAGAAGTTTGCTTGTGGTAGAATGGGACAATTGTTTCAAACAGTATGAGGGCCAGCCTGGCTGGCTGCTTTCTACCTAGCACTCTTCTACCGTACATAAGTGAAATGGAGACTGGCTAACATTTAGGTAGATTATCTGTTTCCTCTTGTCTTGACTGCAGACCTCAAAGATGTGTTTAAAAAAATTTAGAATCAACACCTGGTCTACTGTTTTGTGCTTTGAATATAAGTGACTTTATGTAGGTCGTGGTGCAGCTTACAATGTCACGCAGACTGTCCATCTAAAACTCCTCACTGCCTTCACCAGTGCTGCATGATTAGGGCTTGATCAACTTGTAAACTGGCAGTATGCCATGAAACAGATGGGAATGAGTGTAGGCAGACCAGACACTATATAGCAGTTAGAAATATGTTTACTGAGGTTGGTATTCCCAGCTGGGAACCTAGAGACATCTGTCTGCACTGACCTAATGCTATTGTGCCAATGGTAAAAGGGTTGTGTTATTAGTAAGCTATCTGAAATCAAATACAGAACTTGAATAATTATGATAAATACTAAGCTAAGGGGTAAAAAGGGTAAAACCCCTTTAGTCAAGACCTCAACCTTCTCTCAAAAAGTCTGGAAGGCTGCAACAGAAGTCAGTTTCCTCTCATTTGTTTGATGGCTGTAAAATCATTTGGATGATGTTTCAAATAATATTTAAGTGAAAGATGAGACTGAATGTGGCACTTAGTGCCATGATCTAGTAATCACAGTGGTGTTGAATGAAGGGTTGGACTTGATGATCTCGGAGGTCTCTTCCAACCCAGCTGATTTTATTATTCTATGACTTAGATAATTCAGTTCAGAATAGCAGATAGGAACAAACCTCCCCGTTGTACACATCAAACTGAAATTTACAGTGCAAATTTCATGCACCACTCAGTGATGAAACTGCCTGTGTCCAAGATGTCCTTTTCCTGCACTTTGGGAGATTTTGTTAGTTTATTTCTGGTTTATGTCTGCTTAATTATTTTCTCAGGAATGGAGAGCAGCCAGTATTCTCCTCACTCTGATGAAATTTAGGGGATAACTCTCAGGCACAGTTTGGAGGACATGTTGCATTGTTTGATTTCACCACTACCAACATTTCATGATTTCTGCAGTTAGATGGCAATGGAGTTGGCTATAGAAACTACCATCTGTCATGGCATTTAAAAGATAAAAATGGAATCATAAATAGTGCCAACTCATTACAAAATCAAGCCAGCATGTCAAAATGGAGGACATTAGCATGTTATTTTAGTATCCTGCTGCCAGCATCTGATGTCAGATTGCTAATCACTTGAAGTCGTCTGTCCAAACAAGCACTGCCAAATCTTTCTTCCAGGTCACCAGAACCAAACAATACAGGTAAATTTATGTCTGAAGTAAGTACTTCAGTGAGAAGTAAAAATCTGGTCAGTTAATTTCTCCTCATGCCATAATTACCCATATAATTAATGTAACCATTCTCTGTTGAAATACTAACATTAATAATAATGTTCAGCCAGAATATTTATATGTCTACACAAGACCAAATTCTTTTCCAAGTGATAACATCAAGGAGCATAATTATTGTGATTAAAATAGTTCTCAAATATCAATATTTATTAAAACACTATAACCTTACTTTTTTAAGGCTGAATTTCCAGTTTGGTTGTTATTCACCTAAATAGAAAACATGGGGTTTATTCACATTTGCAATTTCCCTAGAAATGTTTGATCTGCTTTCATTAGTGTGACACGGAAGTGTGTGACAACATGCCACACAAGCCACTACTATCCTGCCCAAACTAGGGTTGGCATTGTCTAAGCTAATTCTAGTTTTGGTCAAAGTGTTTCACAATCAAGAAACAAAAAAACAGGGAGCATTCGCTCAGTTTTTCAGTTGTGAGTGGGTCAGACAAATCCCCTAACTACAATTTTCGCCACATTGAATTTAGTGGAAGGGATGGTTTAAAATGTTTGATTTGAAGAAAGTTTCAAATTTAGTTTTGGTTTAAGTATGGGTAACATCACCTGAGCTGCCCCAGTGTCATGGGGGGGTTTATTTGATGTCTTCATGCCCCACTTGCTTGACTTCCCTGAAAAAAAACTCTCAAACAGGATGATACAACATGTTCTTCAATCTTCATCATGCATCATGGAGAAAGCCATTCAGTCAGGAATCTATTCATAAGAGAGTGTAAGAGGGGTCTTTTCTGAATTCTAGCTCTTAGGAGCTAAATCTTTACATTTTGTTAGTTACAAATGAAAAACCATAAGTTCCTAATTTTGAATTTTACAGAGTCCATTTTCTCTCAGAAACTGTTTTCAGAGTGTAAGTAAATATTTACTTCAGAGAGTAAACATCTTTTTTGGTGGAAGAACTCACTTCAAGGAAACTGATATTGCTTAGGAAGCCTTTCCTGCCTGGAAAGTGGTTAGATGGGTTTTTTTCCCTCTCTCTCCTGCATTCCAGAGAAAGTTACAGGCTGTCTTTTTCTGGTATGCAAAGAGATAAGCAGATGCTGCAGGCCTCCGCAGCCAGCAGGGAGCCGGGAGGGGGCAGCGATGATAAAGCCCGAGGAAGAGCAGAGGGTTTTGCTTTTTCCGAGGCTGTGCTTTGCAGCCCAGTGCAGTTTTCTTTGTAAGTTTTTAGCGTTCTCAACTTATGAATAAATGCCTTGGCATTTTTGGGGGTATCTGCATATATTATTTCACACAGAGAAAATTACCAATGGTAGAAAAAGTAAGCATTCTTCCTTTAAAAATATTTTCCTTATTTCGTAGCTTTTTCATTTCCCTTAACTTGACCTCTTTTACAATACTGTCTACAAGATTTTGAGCAACAATACATCTACTCTTGATATGATAATAACTCATTACATCATTCTACTTTATAACGAAGAGAGGCTCATTTAAGAAAACTTGAACATCATTAGGCTGCTGAACTGGCCCTATTGGTAAACCTATAGGTTTCACCCAAAAATTCAAGTATCTACACAAATGTCTGAGCTATTGTGGTGTCAAAACAGATTAAGAGGACTGGTTTTCATTATATTCAAGAGCCACTTTCCAAAAAGCCTGGAACCTAATGAATGTGATAAATAAGAAGAGACAAGGAAGCTGTTATTCAATACCTGAATGAATCAGATAATGAATCTGAATGAATACCACATCCAACTGTGGCAAAAAAACCACAAAGGAAAATTCTACAAATTATGTTCTTATTCCTTCTCTCCCACTTAAATCTTAATAGCTGTGGCCTGGGTGTTATTATAATATTGAAGCTAATATGTTTTCAGCATTAATGAGAAAATGCATTTATTACCAAAGCAGTCACAACTGTAAGGTATTATACCAACAATATATTTGCTATGTAAATATTGACAATACACATAGAGATTCCAACTCTTTTTAATAATTTGTTTTGGGGGATTTTTTGTTTGTTTTGTTTTGTCTTGTCTTGTCTTGTGTAGAGCAGGATTTTTAAACACCCTTCAGAATTCTAGTGGAAGAGTTTGGAAGGCGGGATTTATACCTTACCTGAATGTATCTTCAAGAGCAACTTCCTTTGTGTTGTGAACATAGCAGACAATCTGTCGTACTACATCCATTTGACTGAAGTTTGTAATAGGGGTACCAGGATAGCTGACGTACTCAATTTGTCCATATTGCGGTGGGGAAGTTATCACATAAAGGAGCTCCTCTGGCTTGTCAGTCCCATCCAGTGCAAGGAGAACATCAGTTGTAATGTAGCTGCGATCTCCTTTCGGCACTCTGAGCAGTTTCATAAAAACAGTGATCTCTCCTGCAACATAGAAAAAGCAACACTAAAATTGTTGAACTTGTTGATCTCTTGTGTATTATTTAACCACAGACAAGCAAGCCATCACCAGTAGAAAAATTATATGACTGTAGGATTATAGTGAACTTCAGCCTGAAAGGGACTTCAAGATGTCTTGAAGATGTCAAGTCCAACCTTCTGCTAAAAGCAGGGTCAGCCATGAGATCAGCCATAACCACATTGCTTGGGGTTTTAGCCTACTGGGACTTGAAAACTCCCAAGAATAAAGAGAACACAACCTCTTTTGATCCTTCTTTTAACCTCAGCAGTGTCAGGTTTACCTTAAGTTTCTAACAGGGATGCAATATAATAAGAGAGGCCATAACACTGTGGAGTAAACAGAGTGAGCTCGCTCGCTCTCTGTCTACTAGACAGCTGTTTCTGAACAGCCTTTTTCCTACCATTTTACATCCTTGCCTTTTTTCTGTTCTTTGATTTACCCAGACATAAAGCTATTTTCAAAAGGATATTTTCATTTCTCTTTGCAAAGTAGCTGAAAGTCCTTGGAGGCAAGGTCTGACACACTGTCTTCAGCAGAGCCTTTTCAAATCCCAGGACCACTTCTTCACCAGCAGAGACTTCAGAGCTCTGATCAACAGTGAAATCCAAGCAGTTATACTTACAGGATCTACAGGGAAGCCAGCAGGGGCCTATATACTGCTCAGGAAAAGATCAGGACCTATACTCAAATATCTTTGTTTCAGAAACAGGCACTGTAAAACATCAGCTCTGGTAGATTTTTACCCTTTTCCATGTCCTTGATATTTATGTAGAAGTCCACAGCTGGGGATCTGTTGTACCCATCCCAGAGGTAAAATGTGAAGCTGTCTTGGTTCTTGGACCCTACAGATCCTGTATGGACATATCTCACAAGGTTCATATCCAGCTCTTCCTGAGTGCACTTCATTCCAATTTGGAGAGTCATCCAGCCTTGTCCTACCTAGAAAGAATAAACATCCTTCATTAAACAGATGCCTCCCAGGCATCCTCCCCAGTTTATTGTGTTTCTCTGTAGTTATGTAGACTGTTAACAGTAGCAGCCCGGTTTCCCTTCCAAGTTACAACCTCTTTCGTGAAAGTATGTTTTTAAGGGCTGCAGAGAGATGGAGTTGTTTCCAAGCAGCTGGAGAAGATACAGTGATTATTAATAAAACCGAGTAATGTGGAGTTTAACCACTTTTATTCCAAGAAATAAAGTCCTGCACCCTTCTCAACAGGACACAACAAGATGAAAATTAACTAGTTCCTGACTCAGCTTATGTTTCTTATTTCTTTATTTCACAAAGCTGCTCTTTGTTCTATCCGAACCCAACCCTAAAATGATATCAGAAATGAAGATAGGGGGAACTTCAGGGTAGCACAGAAATTGAGAGCCCCAGAGGTCCTCAGCTAAAAAAAACCAAAAAACAAAAACAAACAAACCAAAAACATAGTACCCTAAATTGGACTGAACCATGTAGTTGACATTTAGCCTACAATAACAGTATTACTAGCTTTGGAGCAAAGGTTGTCAAGGATAGAGAGCTCAGATATATGAGAGCATCCTACATGTTCAAACTGACAATAGCTGACTCTCACCATAGTATGTGGGACCCCTTTAAATCACAAGTCTCATGTGATCCAAATATTGATGTAGGGATCCAGAGTCAAAGCAATTTCCAAGCTCTTGAGTTTTAGAAATAGACTTTTTTTTTCTTTTATATATGCATGCAATTTAAAAGAGGCATTTTTTCTATCTTTGTTCCTCTGTCTTGTCAATAGATGATCATCTCTCCTTCTATTTCTATTCTTATTTTTTGCCTTTCCTCTTGCTATATCCTTTCCATCTTTTTTTTCCTCCCTTTCCCCCATACTTTTTTTCTAACTCATGAGTTACTACTCACTCTTCCACATACAGCTTCCTCTGTGCTTTCTGAGCCCTGAAGTAACTGAAGTAAAGATTTATTTTGTTTTGGTTTTTATCAAAGACTTTCCCCCCTGTCCTCCCTCAGCTTTGATGCTAGCTTTTCCCCCTTTGTGGGTTGATTATCCCAGCATCTCTCTCCACTGTCACCTCAGATGATCTGCCATGCTTTTTTTTTTCTCCTCCTGTTGAGGATCTGGGACAGAGCATTCTTTGATTAAAACACTCCTTCAATAATCAAACTGGTCACAGCTGTCTACATCAAAATATGACAGACATTTGGGAGAAAAGGAAGACAAACTTCATTCTAGCCTAAAAAGAGAGTTTTTTCCATGTCTGCTTTTTGCTGAAGTACAGAGACTAACCTTGAGCTGAAGCTGACCATTTTCTGGAATTCTTTCAAACAAGTAGTAAATTCTCTCCCTGGGTGTATCTTTATCTTCCGCTGACAGAAAAGCACCAGAAATTATTCGAGTTTCACCTATGTTCACCTCTATATCCTTCTTCCTGCAAAATTTAAAAGTCATGTATTGATGCAATAAAAGGAAACTTTTCAACATGTAATTGCTCTGCCAGGAATATGGATTACCCAGACACTGACAGAAATGACAACTGCAGAAAGAATAGAAGGAGGGTGCCTATTTCACTTCAAAACAGGGGAAAAAAAAAAACATTGTAGACAAGCTTCTCCTTAAAATGGTGAAAAGCAACAAAGCAGATACCTAGAACAAACTTGGATTTACCACAGCTGTCTTATTTCCCTGGGCCCTTTTCTGTTTACCTTCATATAATTGATCAGGGGACAATGTAAATAAATAAACTGCTTTATACATTACTGCCACTGTAGACCACAGAAATATTGGCTCATTGGGTAAAAGATGGTCTTTCAAATAACTAGGCTTTCCCTGGTCATGTTTATTTATAAGAGACACAACAAAGGTCTGACTGGCTTCTTCTCTATGCTCCTTCTAGCACCTACATCTCATCTTGAGAAGAAGCTCTCAAGGGAGATGTGTGAAAGCTTTACATTCCCCAGAGGCACTCTCTGCTACACAGTGCAAGACAAGAGATGACAGATTGAGTGTTTGGCAATCACTGTGGATAAGAGGCACTGTTTACCAGCCAAAAACATCCCATTCCACAGTTCTTCAGTCTGTAACTAATGAGATGAGAACTGAAAATTCGTGGGATGGAAAGGCTCCCCAGATCAAAAGGTGAAAAAGCTTTCAGGTATTGCCAAATGTTCACCTATAAAACCTACAGTGGCATAAGGAAAAGTTTGTCCCCACAGCGAAGATGTGGTGGTGTCTGCATATGGCTGTTAAACCACTTCAGTGCCAAATGGAATGTTTCCTTAAAGCAATTACTGCTTAACTACTGGCAGCATACCTCATCTCAGTGGAAGAGTAACAGGGAAGAGGCAGTAACTTCATAAAGAAATAGCTATTTTGCAAGTAGATGGCTCATTCTGTGCTATTGTTCACCACAGAAATGGCAAATGGTGAGACCTAATATCGCCAGAGAAGGCAGCAACAGTTTCTGGATCTAGCTGGGCAAAGCTAAAAACACTTGACTTCTTGCACTTCATCATCTTCTTTCAGAGAGAAAGGGTGGAAAATGACATCAATCTATAGCACATGAGGAACAAATAGACAATTATCAGTAATTATCAGTACATGATATATGAATACATAAACTGCACTTTTTATTCTAACTGAAAATGGACATTTCCTCATGTTAGTATTATGTGGTCCCCAATAATCTTTCAACTAAAAACTAACATTTATTATGGCAGGAAGACCTACATGGTAAACAAAACATTAAAAACTATTTGCAATGGGAAATGTAGGTCTGATATGGAAGCAGGCCAAATATTCTGAGGGATCATAAATTCCTAGTTTAGTGGCAGCCTTCTTAACAGGTTGCAAGTCATTTCTGAAATGCAAACTTTAGAGGTTCAAAAATACCCCTGACACCTTTGGGCTCTCAGCTTCCCATCTGCCTGTCTGGAGCTGAAAAACAGTCACAGAGACAGAGGCGCTGATGCTTTGTGACAAGTTAAAAGTTAAAAAAATGGGGATCCCAAGATACAAGCTCTTTTTAAAAATGTCCACAAGGTTTGGTGCTCTTGGAGTCAGCTGCCTGTCTACAAATTATCTGACAGGCACTTTCTGATCATGTCAAATTCATTCATGACTCCTAGTTTTGAAGCACAAGGTAAGTTAGTGTGTAGCTTTCCAGTAGCTGAACTAAGGCTGAGCTTTATAATATAAAATTTATAACCCAAAAGAAGAGAATCATTAAACTGATAGCTTTTTCCATGCATCAGTTTTGTGGATTATCTCATGCCAAAGTCCAGAGCTGCTTTCAGAGAGGTGTTTTAGGCAGGTGTTTGTCTCAGGGAAGGGGAAGACAGTACTATGGTGATCAGTGTTCCTCAGAGGTGCACAAAGATAGAGGTGTCTGGCAAACACCTTGAAGCAACTTGTGAAAGACACAGCAAGTATGTTCCTCCACCATCCCTTTCCATTTCTTTTTTCTTTTTTTCTTTTTCTCACTCCATTTAATATTGAGCAACGTTAAAGTATGCTCTTCTTTCCTTATTTGTTTTAACAGGCTGATAAAGACCTACATGGAAACATCTGTATTGACATTAGTCTGTGACTAGTTATGGCTTATTTTCCCCATCAGTCATTGATGTCATGGTTTAATGGAGAACATGGTGGAGTGCTAGATTCACAGTTTGACATCATGATCTTAAACAACTTTTCCAACTTTAAGGATTCTATGATTTGCTGTTTTGATCACTTTTCCATCATTTTGTCTGAACATGTTCTTCTGTCAGAGACAGAAACATGTGACTTACTTGCTCAGCACTGGTTTCTCGTCATTAACTGGAATGACTTTTACTGAAATGGTTCTGAGGACCTTATGTTTTCCATCTGATAGCTGGATTTTAAAGCTGTCAGTGAGGTTTTCTGAGTTGTCATGCATGTACATCAGCTTCATTCCTATATGGGGTGGGAAGGGGGAGAGTTTATGTTTGATTATATATTTGATTATATGTTACATTATTCCTTTTTTTCCTTTGCAGGCAGATAGTTTGCTTACTCATATTACTACCCTTTTTGACACATAGGTCTCTCAGTATGATTTTATTGATTGTTCCTACAAACAATAGACAACAAGAGCATTAAATAAGTCAACTTCCATTACTAAATATAACTAAACATTATCTTGAAAATATATATAAGCTAAGTGAACAAATAAGTGATGAAGGTTTATTAGTTGCCACTATCCTCATTAAAGGAATGAAAGACCAATGTCAGAAGAATGCAACACCTACCATTCTTCAGTAGCAACATGGAAAAGTCATGAACAAGCAACCCATGGCTGTGGTGATCATGGTTAATCAACTGTTTGTAGTGTAGAATATCATTGCCATGAACTCCATTAATAAGGAAGCCATACCAGGGCCTCTGCACAACCTCAAATACCAAATGGTCTTCAGGCACATCCAGGTCAACTGCACTGATAACAGACAGATCCAGCTCTTTCATCTCCCCTTCTTGAACCTAAACATGAAAGAAAACATATCCAATACTTTCACATAAAAAGAAATAATAGAACTTTAGCATGGTTTCCTAAGTAGGGTTGGACTTGATCTCAGTGGTCTTTTCCAACCCAGTTGATTCTACAATTCTATGATTTTTGTGTAAAAGTGTATCTCTTAGTTTCCTTCACCCCTTTCCCAGTAACTTTTCGACCAGTTGCTGATTTCAACTATTTAAGAAACACAGAGAAGTATATGGTTACAGTGATGAAAAGAGAAGTTGACATAAGGAGTTCTTATCTGCCCCAATTAATAGAAAATATCTCAGATAAGGCAATGTCAAATCAAGTGCTCAGAAATGTACAAAGGAGAAAACCTTTAAATACATAAATGTATCAAAAAATACAGATGTATATAAATTTATACATATACATGCACCTTTTACTTTATAACAAGATTAGCTTACACTGCCCTGAAGTGGTGCTCACGGAGTTATTTATAAGCAAAACAGTCTTCAGAGGGGACAGAGGCTATGCCAGGAATATAAAAAATGCTCTGTAGGAAAATAGTGAGAGATCTTGAGAAACCATAAGAAGCATAAAGATCTTTCTGCCTTCTAGATTACTTGTTTAAAGATTTCAGCCCTTTCTTTACTTAAATGTAAGTTTCCAAAGAAATATGGACTGTTTCCTTCCCACAGAAACTCTAACAGGTTTTTACATGGGCCTTAATTGGGCTGTTTTCTGACCTAGGTTGGACTACACAAAGTAAGGGAAAGATGTAGAGGAACAGGAGTCAGAATAATGTTCTTATTTATATTCAATAAGTCTTTTCTGGTTAAAATAATTCTGTGAGAAACATTTTATTTCCTTACAGTAATATTCCTGGCTATGAATTCTGGTACTTCATCATTGGTTGGGGTGATCAGCACAAAAAATGGAGTCTCTGCTGAGTGATGCAACCCATCAGTGACATAAAGTACAAACTTGTCCTCTGTTGGCTCCATTCGTATGTGCCTGGCTTGTACATAGTTTATATTCATGGATTTCAGGTGCTTCAGCTGAAATGAAGCTAGAGATTTTAAAAAGAAAATGAGTTAGCACAATCTTTTTTTACCCCCTAGTCTTATACATAGTTTAAAAAATTTGAAACTGTCTATTTTCAAAGAATAAATAACTTGGATAAGTTCTCAGTCATTTTTTTGGCTATAAGGGTTATACTGCGCGTGTTACAGCAGGACGCATGCCCTTCCCCAAAATAAAAATGCATCATTCTGCTTCTGGTGCAGCTTCATACTTCTCGGTTCCACCTGCAAAACTGACCCCATACAATAACAACTCAACAGGTAGGAAAAAACCTGAGGTCCAGGATTCCTTGGCTGTGCTAGGTTAATTGTTGGACCTGATGGTCTTTTTCAAGCTAAGTGATCCTATGATTATATAATTCTAATTACACTGTTATTTGACTGACAGACCAGAAAAATGGAGACCAAAAGGATCCATGATTGCAGGTGTCCAGCCAAAGACACTGGTAAAAGCTGATAGCACTAAAAGAATGCCACAGTCCATTGCACTGAGGGTGAAACTGCCTCACAATGTTTGAAAGCAGAGGAGGGAAGAGTCCCAAGTAAACCACCATCTCTATCACTCTTGTAACTTTGCCTTGGAAACTAACATGGGACCCAGGCTACTACATTTGACTGACAGATGTATAAGTGAAGGGGCCTATGGGAGATTTTCATCGGGGAATGAAGTGAGAGGCAGGGAAAGCAGATTAATGTCTCGTATTGCCACTTCTAATAGATTGCAGCTGGAATGCATAGAACAGGGATTGGCTTGTTTACTACAAGTGCCAATTCTTCACACTTGCAGGGCTGCAATCTCCCTTTGAACTCCACCGACACAGTCCCACTGCTCTTCATTTATCAGCATGTGCCTAACTCAATAAGCCCATATTAATGTCCACACCTGCAGCTGTCCCACCAAAGCCCAATGCACAGCGTTCCACAAGCCCTCTGTGTTTCATCTGCTTGATTACCAGAAGTTGTTAAGACTTACCTACACTTATTCCAACATTGCTCTTCTCAAACCCAGGAGAAGGCAGTATATTTTCAATGTAACCAAACTGGGGAGGAGAAAGCAACACAAACTCTAAGTCATCTGCAATGGTGTCAGGGTCAGTGGCACACAAGTGGTTGGTTGTAAGGGCTGCTGATGAGCCCTCCTCCACCACAAAACTTGAACCTGCACACAAACAATATGATATGCATTATTGCTTATTTAGCTGATTTTACTGTAGCTTTTGTTAACAAGAGCGGAAATGATATCTAAGGGGGAAAATACAACAAATACTTAGATTCCAGGGGGCGTTGGTTTAGTGTTTTCTTCTCTACTTTCACCAATAACTCTGCTTTTGCCATCACAGAAGTAAAGAAGGGGATCGTGTAATTATTTTACTCGTAAGTTACTAAGTATGGCTTACATACTGCTCAAAATCAGTTGTTACCTCTGTTTGTCAGAGCATTAATTACATGAGAGCTGTTAAGAATTGCTCATAATGAACAATTTTTCATGCATCACTGCTTAATTTCCCTTTTGGGACAATGTTTCATTTCCAGAACATTACTTGGATGAGAGCCTGCAAATTACAAAACTACTCATACATATGCTTAAATATTCTCGGAGATATATAACATATACCTGATGCTTACAAACAAATGTCATTGAAAAACACAAGCATCTGGCAAACACACCTTTAATATGTATACTACAGACTTCATCAAAAGCCCAGGAAATCAATGGAGATTTCACACAATGGGCTGTTGTTGGACTAAATGTAAGTTATCGACGCAATTTCCATTTTAAGTGGTTTTTTGATTCTGAAGAGTCCTAGTGAAAATGTGGCTTCACAGCTATTAATATATAGCTTATCCTTGTCTTTATTCATCAAAAGAATTAAATATAGGTAATGATTCTCTCCCTTCATTTAAGGCCCAAATTTCTGCTGTACTTTACATGCAAAGGTAGACAGATATTTATGTTTATGCTTTTGCACTGTATAAGCCTGACAATTGTTGAGCCCTAAGTTCAGTTCATGGGTAAGATATTGACCACTTTTACCAAGACATAGCTTACAAAGGCAGAAATGGGTGTGTAGAGATGGAGGGGAGCAGATCTGAACACTCTCATCTTTAACCACATGATTTTAAAATGCAGCTGAAAAATAACAACCATTTACTCATACTTGCACTGGCAGCTTGATTAGGTGGTTGCACTGTACTAGCAAAAGAAAAAATAATTCTGATCCAAAACTTTCATATGCTGATCTCAGCTGAGTCTTTCTAATGCTAAAATGCAAACAAAAATCAACCCTGAGTCTTTAGCCATTACAGTACGGCATAGCCCACTTTATAATGCTATAGTGAGAGTAAGCTTTCACCAGTTGCAATTGATGGAGGCTGGTTGTCCACTGGAAGTACAGTGATGTTAAGGTCGTATACAGGAAATAGATCATGACGCAAAACTGGGGGAGGAAGAGGTCCATCATAACAGCAGTCTTTCACATCTAGACCAGCCTCACCATCAGAGACAATTAAGGTTAAGATCTCAGTGGAAGGAATCAGGCCAATCTCCCCACCTGGAAAAAAATATTGAGGTTCAGAAGAAATGTTTTACTAAAACTTCATGAAGAATATCTTTATCCTGCAAGGACACCCTTTGGTATTTAAAATCAGAAGAAAAAAAGAAAGTAAGAGTGAAATTACTGGAATTCTTGAGTCTGAGTTGTTAGGATGCTGTTTGTTTAAGGATTTGGTTTGTTGTTTATAATTAATTTTAACCAGCTCATTTCTACTCTATAGTAAGAGGGTATAGAAAAGAGAATAAGTAGTATTATTACTAACAGTTATAAAGTTATTATTGCAATGTTGTGACACTATATTACATTGTAATAAACATCTAATAGTCCTCATGATTCTGTTCTTGTGCACTAAGGCATGTATATTGTGCAGGAAAAGATTTTTCTGCATTCCTTCCTGAAGAATGTAGGAAAATCTTTATTTTATATACATGCTTTCTCTATGACAAATGGTAATATCGACACTCTTCCAGAAGAAAACTTTTTTGTATACCAAGTTATGCATATGTTCCTGTGTGCCTCTTATGCTGGCAAAATGGACAATAACAAAGGCTTTGCTTTATTACTGTATTGTATATCATGCATGTGTGTAATGAAATTAAAATGTGGGCTGACACAAAACTGGAAACTGACACATCTTGCACGAAGCATCTGTGACTCAGAGCATTCCAGCTCTCAGCACTTTTGGCAGCCTGTGTCATGCAGTGCTGCAAGATATTATCAATAATCTGCCTGAAAAGGAAAGGCAGTGACTCCTATACTCTCTTGTGGTATCTACTGGCAGCACATTTATTGTGTAGAAATTAGGGAATGAAAAACATAAGAACTACACTATAGAAGGTAAAACTGCATTGCCGCTGCAAAACACTGTCATTGAAATACAGTTCCTGGTATCTTCAGGACACAGAAAGAAATTTTTTGTGGATGGCCATAATCAAGCACTTCTTTCTCAAATACCAGATGTTCATTTTAGATAGCACCAACCTTGAAAATATCACACCTATTCTCCATGCTAACACAAAATTACAGAATAATTCAATGGAAAACCAGCACCTTTGAGCTAAAAAAAAAAAAAAGACTAAAGTTGTTAATCAGAGATGTGGAAAAGAGAACCCCTTTAATGTGAATGAAAAGATAAAAATAATAGAAAAGGGAGTTAGTCAATCCTGATGTCTGTGAGCAATTAAAAAAAAAAGTATTAACAATAAAATCACAAAATAACACCTTTTTATCATTGTATTTCTCATTAAGAAGATCAGAACTTCTTTTACCTTGTGGTACAGAAAGACTGTGAACTATCCAAAAGTAGATATCCTTTTAGACTGGAGTTTCAAATGAGAAATACAAAAAAAATTTTTTACTCTCAAGAAACACCTAGAAATACTTCTGTTTGTATCTAATGTAATAATTATTTTGTCAAAAAAGTCCAAGATATTTTGTTAGCAAGAGTGAAAGAGGTGCTCCAAGATTATGGTTGTTTCATGTACTTATTCTAATATAATTTTCAGTTGAAATGGGGATTCTGAGAACATATTAAAACATTTGGCAGTTGTCTATCATCAACCCGCTTTTGAAGTCAGTTTACTTTTTTTCCTAGTCACAACACATGGTTCTGAACAGTTCCTGCTGAACTTCTGAAAAGGAACGTATTCAGACTAAGATCTTTTTGCTAAAGCCTCTCTGACCACCTTCCACTCTAATTCTGTCCTGAACTCACTTACTAGTGTGCTTGTATGAGACTAAACCAGCAATGACATCAGCTTGGGTGAAATGATCCACAGCAATACCAGCTTTCCTCACTACACCATGGTAGGGCTGGCGAGGCAGTATAAACTTCAGTTTCATATCATCACTGTCTGCGTCTGTGGCATAAATGTAGTCTGAGGAGATAACCACTTCTTCACCCTCCAGGCAATGGAGAACAGGAGCAAGGCCTGTTCGCATTACAGGTAACTCATCATTCACAGGAAGTACCTAATCAGAAAAATAATTTAAGATTTTTTTTATTTTTCATTTCAGTGGAAGCCTGTTGTTTCAATACACTGCTTTGCCACACAAATTAACAGTATGGTGTCAGTGTCAGAGTACATTGAGTTTTTGCTATAAAGAAAAAGAAACCAGCTGAATTAAAAATGAAAAGACAAAAGAAAACAAAACTAGATAACTGTAAGTACAGAGTGAATAATTCCAGATAGAATAACCCAAGCTAGAGCAAGCACAAATGCCTTTGAACCAGGGCAATTCAAAGTTTCTCTCAAATTTGCCTCATGAACTTGGAAGCTAGGGTTTAAATGGAAGCCTAGCACATCCATTATGTTCCAGTTTCCAAGGGAATGCACGGACTTTCAGAAGTCAAGGTGTTAACCCTTTGCCTGTATACAAACAATTGGTTCTCAGAAACATGCAGCATACTGACCTTGATCTGCAGGATGAACTCTACAAAGTGGATACCGTCTGTGGCTGTAAAGAGAAAATCATCAGAGAGGGTCTCAGAGCCATCATGACGATATCTGTGAAAAAAAAAGTTAAAGAGCTACACAGATTTCTCACAGAAAAAAAATAAAAAGAAAGAAGCTATGCTTTCTGATCATATCCTATAGTGTGTATCCCTATCACTATAAAATGCTGCTCCCTGTGTAAGGATGTTCCCCTAATACTGCTGATTCTGGACCAGAGTGTCTCTAGAGGGCCTTTGTGATCTCCTAAAAGAAGAAAACCTCCAAGGTAAATCATATCTCAGCTAGGGAAAAGGTTTTCCTGTGGCTTTGTCATCTACATCCTGGCTCCTTGTGAGGTGTTTACCAAACATATATGTGCTCACTGTGGTCAGTATTCACTTTGACTAACAGATGGAACTAGACTCAGGGAACCCTAACTCTGCATGCATGTAGAAAATTATGTCTTGATCTTGCCACAAATAAAGAAGCAAATTTTTTATCTCCAGGTTAATCAGAGTTAACACAAGTCTTGCAAACTAAGCAAGTTTAATAAACACACAGCTTCATTAGAAGAAAAAAGCTGGCAACCCTTGCCTTCTTCACAGGAGCTGCATGGCTGAATACAGGATTTGTTTCCTCATCTGCATGGGCCTGTGCTTTATGGAGAAACCTGTCTACATCAGGTATGGGTGCTAATTCCCATTTCCTGGCCACACAATAGTTATGGTGACATTGCAGTCCCAAGGCTCAGTCAGGAATCTTGGCCTGGAGCAGCTTTGCCAGAGCTGTGCTATAGTGAACATTGCTAGCTGTAACCTCTGCACCTTGCATCACTTCACTGCAGGCTTTTGCTCATCCAGCTGAGACTTAGCCACACAAAAGACAACCACCACTCTTCTAACCTGACTGCCAGGGTGCGGAGGTCCTCACAGGAAAGCCTGTCACCTTCAGTCATGGGAATGCCATCCAGCTCCACTGCCCCATGCTGAGGCAGCCTTTGCAGGAGCAGGAGGAGATTCTCCTTTTTCGTGTCCACATCAGAGATAAGAATGTGTCCCTCTGTTATAGAGGCCAGACCACCCTCTTCCACTCTCAAATGTCTTGTCAAAACCTGCAGGGAGGAGAAATACTGAGCTGTCTTTTCTACTGTACCTCCAAACATACACCAAACAGGGCAATTCCCATTTGCTCTGGTGTAAGAATGTGTGACACCTTAAAAACCAAAATGCCAAATACTCTTTTCTACTGCATTAGAAAAACCTAGGAAGTTGCCAGTTGTGGGCCATAATATTTGCATCCCATTTCTCATCTCATTCATGGAGGCTCCTGGCCTCCACAGGCAATAAGCCACAAAAAGTAGAGGGATGTATTGTTGCTAGCTAGAATGTGACATGTTTTTGAATACACACACAGATGTCCAAGGTAGTCCTTAGTTTATTTAGCACAAAATATCACATTGCACACTCATCAAACTTCACCTTTCACTTCCATCCAAATGTAAGCTATGTGCTGATCCCATGAAAAATTTATCTTTTATCTTAGTCAAATCAGAATATCTCTCTGCATTTCTGTTTCTATATGAAGAAATTTCCAAGTCCTTCCTTCTCATTTTCACCACCACCCTACCTCTGGGGCTTGATTGTCCACGGGAAGAATTGTAATATTGAAGCAGATCCCATACAAAGTGCCCCCATGTTGATTGCTGACAGAAAAAATGAACTGGACTTGCTGTGGTTCAGGACCGATATCCTGCAGCGGTGGCATATAGGCAACTTTCATATAGTTCACAGCATGCTGCGAAAAGAGAAGAGGGGTGCATGTAAGACAAGATAATGGGAGCATCCA
This sequence comes from Campylorhamphus procurvoides, assembly GCA_013396655.1. NCBI lineage: Eukaryota > Metazoa > Chordata > Aves > Passeriformes > Dendrocolaptidae > Campylorhamphus > Campylorhamphus procurvoides. Next base: position 156,111 of record WBMV01006435.1, read on the forward strand.
TAATTCATGACATTAGGGACCTTTCTGATCCCCTGGTTAGATGTTGTTATCCAACCTGTCAAAATTAATTCCAGAAATTCTGCACTCTTTAGCTACTAGCAATGCCTTGATTAAATGCATCTATAGCTACCAGATAGGTGAGAACAGGTTCAAATATTCAAACCTGCGGTGAAAAAGATAGACACGGTTTATAACTGATAGCAGAGGTAATGACCTTGTTTTCTTAATGAAGCCTTGCGTAGAAGTGCTGGTCCCGGGACATTTTTAACTGTGACTTTAAAATAAACCATTCATAAAAGCTAACATCTCCCACAGCAGCTGAATTTGCCCTCATATGAATAGTAACTGCATGACTTGTGTCCTACGGTGAGGGCAGGCCAGTGATAAAGCCTAAAATAACCGTCAAAATCTTGCATCCAGGTATCCAAATCCTACAGTTAAGGATTTGTAGATTCAGACCTCTCATTATGACACTGTAATGATCACCATTATGCAACTTTAATCCTACAGCAGGATATAAAAGAGGGCACATTAGTAATACTTATCTGTCAAACTACAAAAAGCATGAAAACTGAACAACAAAATCCTGAAAAGGGCCTGTTCCATTCTCTACCACATCTATTGGTGGAGACACCAAAAAGCAGCAGGTCAAAGTCTCATTTCCGTATTAGTGTGTTTTTTCCTTCCTCTTACATCATGTGAAGTCAAATTCAACCTACCCTTAGCAATTGCAGCCCCTTCAAGTTTTAGCAGAGTTGTATGTACATATTGCAAAACTGAAGCATGGTAGAAATTTGTTTTAAAAGCTGATATAGAAATAACAAAATTTTTGAGCTTCATAAGCAGAGCTCATGGTAATACCACTCCTCATTTTTCACCTCCTATTTTCCTGTCAGAAAAAAACCCCCAACTGAACACTTGTAACTTTTTTAAATTGTTTAGAACTGATTATGATATCAGGTAACATAACAAACCTGAGTAAATGAATGCAGTGCAAGAGCAGCAGGATCCTTGACCAACTTGGGGATGGTGTCCACCATAAACAGCTTCCCAGCATCTGAGTAGCTACACAAAAATATATGTGTGACATACTGGCTAGCAATATCAAAGAATAGAAAAAACAGTCACTTAGCTCAACCTTGAATTTCAAATTACTTTCCCACTCCCAACTGTGTTGAAAGGAAAACCATTTTTCTTTCTTCATTTAAACATTTTTGCAGAGAACTAACGACAAGAAATATTTTTCAGGATGGCCCTGAAAAATTATTTCATACTTTATAAGCAACATCTGGGATTGCTGCAAGTATGTCTCTATACACCCCAGATACAATTTACACCACCTACAAGTCTAGTCCATCACATTCTTATTGTTTGCACACCAGCATTTATTTTTAAGAAGAAAAATAATTTCAGGGTTTTGTGCATCTTATAAACTCTGAAATGAACTGATTTCAGCAACCTGGCTTTCCAACAGGAATGACCAGCAAACTTCCTGTTACTCCTGTAACTGAATAACTATGTGGCTATTTGACTGACAAGGGGAAGAGCCTAAATGTCCTTCTTCTCCAGCTACATACTGATCATCTGCTGCTTGAGGGCAAAATTGAAAGTGTTGATTTACAGCTTAAACCATACAGTGTCTGGATTGAAAGCTTTTAATTTAACAAATTGTCGCCAATGCTGTAAGGAAATCACAGCATCAGTGGCATAAACTGCTACTATACCCATTCATCCCATACTCCAATTGCCTCCACAATCTGTTCTGCCTGCATTCTGCTTCACAGCTTCCTAGTCCAGGATCAAGAGCCCTTCACAGTACCATGGTAATAACATACATTCTTGAAAAAGCTGTAGCACCTCATCTTCTCCTCCTGGGGCAGGGACAGGTCAGCCTCATTCTAACAGTTAGTAGAAGTGCTGTGACTTGTGCTTGAGGATGTACAGAATCCCACAAGTCAGTGTAAAATGCATATGCAATAAAAGGAAAGAAAATACTTCAGATTCTGTCTTGTTTCTGATTTCCTGCTTAACTATTAATTGGGGTTTTTATTACACTGTGCATTACTCTGTTGCTTTAGGCTCTAGCTCACCCTTAATCGTAAATAAGAGAGCAGCATCCAGCTATTGTCACCTTCACTTTTAGCAAAAAGTTGAAGAACCTGAGACACTAGCATGCCACTGCCACTGAGGGTCCTCCTCTTACATGGGTCATTGTCCTATCCCACCTGAAAGGTATGTCAGATTGCACATACCCATGAGTGCCAGAGAAAAATGGGGAAGTGGTTATGGTGTATGTGAGCTCTCTGTCTTGTTCCTCCACATCTATGAAGTGGAGATGTTTCTTAGTTAGGTGAGCAATCTCAGTCTCCTTAACAACCAGGTGACGGGTCACTTCTGGGGCTTCTCTGGGTAGCTGATCATCCACAGGGATAACATGCACCATCATCACCTGAAATTGAGAAGACAGTAAAATCAGCAACCATTTCTCTAAATAAGAAGATGTCCAAGTATCTACATACTTGGATGTATCTACAAACATGCATACAGGAGTAAGTGGATCACTGGAATATGAGATACAGGATGTGGCTGTCGTACCATGCCATCACCACATGAGTAATGGAGGTATACAACAATTAAATGCAAAGCTTATGAATCTTAGTGGCTTTCCTGTAAATTAAATGCACAGTTGAAGTCAGTGGGAAAAAGTATTTGCAGTGGATTTGGCTCTCTGCAGCCAGGAAGAGAATTACCTCATGGAAAGCAAGAACCTGAAACAGCTCTGAAGAGACCTGTGGTGTTGACCATGGTGATGGCAAACAGAAAAGATCTGCAACAGTTGATTTGAAAGCCTGTCAGAATATGTAAGATCATAAGTCATTTGAAGGAAAAATGCAGGAGACTGCCAAAGATGCTTCAGTTTCATACCTGTGGCTCTGAGAGATTGGGAGGATCATGACTGTCACATAGCACAAACTCAAGGGAATCTTCAAATAATTCTCCTCCCAAATGATGATAATAAATTATTCCATTAAATAGATCCCTCTGAAGGAAACTGTTGACAGAATACCCTGTTGAATTGAAGAATATATCTTCTATTGAAGAGTGTATGATGTTAGTAATACATTAAAAATATCCATTAGCTGTGAAACTAACTGATGAAGCATAATGTCCTCTTTTTCCCTTTGAAATGTTCTCTCATTGTCTTTCACTTTCTCTGAAGACCATCAGTTTCTTTTCTATGTCATTAAAGATGATCCAGCAAATGAAGCAACACAGCAAACAGGCCCAAAGCCCTGTTCAGAAGTCAGAAGAGAACTTTCAGAAATTTCTGACTTCAGTTACATGAAAGGAGAGCTTTCTCCTCATTTAACATCATTAGGATCATCTATTAGCTCTGAATTTGCGGGTAAACTAACTCCTCAGTAGTCTGACTTTTCTGTAGGAGAAAAGTACTGTAGGAAAAGACTCAGAATGAAAGAATTATGGGACAAATTGTGTACACAGGTACAATTACCCTAGTACAGGGGCTGGCACTAATTAATTATGGAGTTTTTACACTATAATGAAAGAAGTCCAAATTTGACATAATTTGTCCTGAGCCAAAATAAGTTGCCTGATTGTAACATTTAATGTATTTTTAAAAGGAGGGAGCAAAGAAAAGCATGGTACTGTGAACGTGTTTCATTACCTATTAAGTTTGGTCCTGGTTTCTTTATGATTTCTCCAGCCTGGGATGGCTTGGTAATATTGAATAGTATGTAATCATCACTGGAATCCGTGTCAGAAGCATGAAGCATGGAGCCCTGAATCAGGATTGTCTGTCCCTCATGAACCTCAATAACCATATTGCTGATAAGAAATGGAGGGCTGTCATCTTTAGGGAGGATATTGATTGGAAGCTTGTGGCGAATACTGTGGTGGCCATCAAAAATCCTCAATACCACAAAGTCCTTAGTAGTATCACTGTCATCATGATGGTAGTGAACAACTCCATCCTGAATGTCTGAGACTGTGAACATGAATCCTTTCCCTCCTGCGAAAAAAGTGGAAGAAAACACATCAAAAATGTGTGGTTTTGCCCAGAAGAGAATTCTTCCACCAATATGAATGTTATTAAGAGAGAGAGAGAACAATTGTCCTAGTTACAGCTGCCAGGACCAGTTTATCAATATGTGAGTATAACCAAAACTGTGTATTCTACACCTTCTGTGTCATTTCTGATGAACTCTTAATAATGGACTGTTTGCAGCAGCTGCCCAGGGCACATCTGACAGCTCAGGCTATAAGCTGGGTATTAAAGAACTCTGTGAGACACAGGAATATTTCTGTTCGCACCAATGACTCAGCCATGATCAGCCATGATAACTCCCCTCCAGTGAGGCATTATCACCTTCACACCCAGCCTGAGGGGTCATGTCTGCTAATGGGTCATTAGGGATTGGCATAATAGGCAGTTAAAATGACATAGACCATCAAAGATTACAAAAATATCCCATGACTCACAGAGTTACATCACCCATTGTGAAACTCCCCACCCTGGGGGGAAGTAGTGGGAATTCCCACCTGAATCTGAGTATATATAATCTTCAAGTTTGGAAGTTCGGGTACTACTTGTTGGATCCAGAGGGGACCAGAACCTCAACAGGATTGTGACTGCCACTCTCGACCAGACTGCAACCATCATCCTTACCACCAGGTTTTCCTTCCCTTTTCCTTTGTACTGGGGGCACCATGTGATGCTCAGCACAGGGGATAATATACTTCGTTCTGTTCATGCTTCAGGGTGCTGGATTATACATCTGGTTTTTGGGGGTTAAAACCAATTTTTTTCTCTGTATCAGTACAACAATGCATTTCTAACTAGGAAAAACAAATGCAACTTCACATCCCAGAAGCAAGTTTGTAGAAATTGGAATAATTAATAAGAATGCAGAATATGCAACTGTGGTAGCAGAGAAAATCCTCCAAATGTCTGCTGCACTAAAGATGACTGCAGACATCAAGGGTTTTTAACTATGACTGTTTCCTCTTTACTTTCAAACTCTACTTTCTTATCAGAACATTTTACATGTCTTTTAATCAACAAAAAGCATATGCTTTATAAGTAAACTCAGTATTTCATTGCAAGAAAAAGTAACGTTTGTGGGGGTTTTTGGAATATTGAGTTTTTTACTGTCTATAATAAGACAATTTTATACGTCTACTTCAGTTGACATACAGGCAAGTATTCAGGCAAGTTAAAGTTTTCAAAAACTGCAAGCTGATGCTGAAAAATATGATCTCGCCAGGGCCTCCAAGAAAAAAAAAACAAGCATTCCTTTAAGGTTTGAACATCATTAGGTGCTTACTAGACAAAACAAAAGGCAGTAGCCAAAAATTCTGGTGATGGTTTCCTTTGCATGTACCTATGCAGACATACAGAAGACAGTAAGACATAGTCACTGGAGAAGAAATATCCACCCCTGGTTGATACATGGAGTCTGAGCAACCCTCAGACCCAGCATGCATGGATGGGACTGCCACCAAGAGATGGGGCCTGCAGACACAGCTGGTCTACTGCTCTGTGCCCTGTGGCTCACCCTCTGGCTGGCTGCACAGTTCCCTGTAACATCATCTCTGTGGCTGAGCCTGCCCACCACTGTTGACACCACATAGTTCTTGTCTGTGGTCCTATAGTGAAGCCGAGCAGAGACTCCAAGAGTTAAAAGTTAGCTTAGAATATCGACGCTGAGAACTCTTTTTGAGAAAATGCCTAGTTAAAGACAAATTCTGGGTCACTATGCCCTGAAAATACTTATCTAAGGAAGATACACCAAAGAACAGAACAGGAACATTAAGAAACAGAACGGGGAACAGAGGCCCAGTTCCAAGATTCCTTGCAAAAATCAGCAAAACCAGAGAAAGTTGAAAGGTTCATGAAGAAGAGGTGTGAAGATACGACCTCCAGAAGATGAAGGCAAGAGGAGGTACCCCTGCAAAATTCCCAAAAAAAGATGACCACACCCAGGCTCCACCTACTCTCCACCTACTATGAATATTATAATCAGATGTTGCAATATCTTGAATATGTATGAAAAGATGTTGTAATCCTATGCGGAATTGTATAAATAGTCTTGCTTTTCACTGAAAACTTCGGAATTCCTTGTCCAGTGCGAGCTGGGGGTTCCCCAACGTTGTACCAATAAATACCTTGCTGTTTAAAGGCTAAAAACTCTGTCTCTAAACAGTTTTATCTGGCCTTCTTGGGCTTCAACAGGAGGATAATCTTGCAGATAATGAACTCCTTGGCAGTAGTTTCCTGAGATGAAATGTAGTTCTGAATAGTTTCTATTTCCAGCAAATTCCAGATATCAGCTTTCTCTTTTCTTTAAATACTTGGTTTATGTCTCTAGGTTATGCATGTTACATTAATATATTTAACTATAAAAAACCCCAACATTGATAGTGGCAGCATGCTCCCACCTTGCCAAGGGCAGAGTGACTCCTTACATAATGCTTTTCCCAAGCCCTGTCATGACTTGTGGGCTGCAGAGCAAAACTAGTAGTTTGATAATGCAGAACGCTAATGAGTTAGAAGTGTAATTTAATCAGCACCTTTTGAAATAAACCTTAAATCTGCCATTTGGTAACAACCATATTCAAATATTGTCTGTATTTGCCAACAAGTCAAAATCACTTGGCATTCTTTAGCATCTGCAAACAAAAGTATTAGAAGTGAAACTGTAGTAACTGCATTTCACCTGTCATGCTTCTCAATGAAACCATAGTTGATTTCTTTAAAATTTCAGCCTTGGAATCTAAATGTATATTAGGAAAGTAAAGGTTTAATGCCAAATTTTTGAATATTCCTGTTTTAATCCCCATGTCTAGCACAGTTGTAGGAGGGGAAGGCAGTCAGCAGAGGGAGTAGACTTGTGTTATCATAGAGGAGAAGTTTCCAGTCTCTGGACCTGAAATTACATACCTCTCACTGAGAGCTGTCCATGCTGTAAGCCATCGACTGTGACCAAGCGAACATTTTGGGTGTCATCATTGTCTACAATTTGGAAGTTTTGCCATGTGATGGGTCGGGATTGCCCCTCTAGGAGATTGAGGCCTGTAAAGAGCAGAGCATTATGTCACCAAAGCACCCGTAAGATTCAAGGCTGTCAGCATCCAGCCCTTCTAAAGGTACTCACAGGCAGGAAAAAAACCCAAGAATATTTAATTCCAACTACACACCTACCTGTGACAGGCATTCCAGTGGAGACTCAGGTTGGATATTAGGAAAAATCTCTTCACTGAAAGAGTGGTTAAACTTTGGAACAGGCTCCCCAAGGCAGTGGTGGAGCCACCATCCCTGAAAGTGTTTGAAAAACAAGTAGACACAGCACATTGCAATATGGTTTAGTGGGCATGGTGGTATTTGGATGAAGTTTGGTCTTGATAATCTTGGAGATCTTTTCCTACCTTATTGATTCTATGATGCTATGATTTTAAGGCCAGCTAAAAGCCTCATAACATCTTCCAACGTACTTGCCTTAGGTAACTGGCTTTAAGGAATTTTTTCTGGGAAATAATATATTCTGGTGTTGCAGAATATACCTCATGCAGGTGGCTTGGTATGTGAGCTGCACATTGTGCCCTAGTGGGAGGGGTGATTGTGGAAATGAGTGAAGTCCCAGACAAGGGAACTGTAAATGGGCCCAGGCGCTTTGTCTAACAAAGGGCAAAGGGAGTGACTGGTCACATAGAAACTCTACAGGATGCAATGAACGAAAACAAGTATCATCAGTGGAATGAGAACACAGACTGTGAGGGTATTAAAGACCAGGTATTCCTTTGTTCAGGGTCCCTGCATACAAATATCGAGCTCGAGCTGGTTTTGTGTTGTTACACCAAGTTAAATTACTTAAAGGAACCAGATATCCAGGACTCTGCTGTTGCAAATCCAGGGTTTAGCCAGCAAGGGAAACTTTTCTGAAAGTGCAAATGTGGTCTGTGCAGGGAGTCAAGCGGGATACCCATTGGCTCACTGGAGCAACCCCCTGCTAAAAGGGTTTGTCCCAGCAGTGAAAGTCTTGGGTAGTGAAAGTGTGACTCACAGAGAGGGACATCTGAATGGTCAGACAGGAAAGTTGCCAAAACATCTGGTTCCAGTCATCTGATAAACTAACAAGACACGTTTCCAGACAGTTGCACAGACCAGAGTGTTGCACTTGTCTCACAATGTCTGAAAGTGGGCACTCAGCTTCCTTAGTGAGTCTGTATTTAAATATATATATATATATATTTATATATATATATTGATCTTCACGACAGAGAGGGGTATTCTTTTGTTTAACTGCAACAGTCATTTCAGGTGAGATTTCACTGGAAGGCATTGAAGACCAAAAAAGGCAGGATAAAACTGTTTAGAGACANTTAAGCATTTTCTCTTAGAGAATTTTCAGTGTCGGTATTCTAAGCTAACTTTTAACTCTTAGAGCCTCTGCTCGGCTTCAGCATGAGGTACCTTCTTCTCAGCTCCCTCCCTTTTCTAGAGGAAACTGCACTTTCTCTGGCATTACCTTCAAGACTTGTTTGATCTTATATCTTTGCCTTTTGATGATTAAATATCAACATACATTTTACTCTAAATGGGAGACGCCATCCCTTTTCCAATGCAGGCATCATAAATATGTTTGAATTAGCCTTAACCCTGTAAGGTTGTTCATTTTTGTACACTTCTACTTTAAATAACACATGCAAACCTTGGTCTTTCCCTCATGCTACCCTACTACTCCTATTCTATTACATATTTGTCCCTTCTACTTATGTTTGTTTATGTACAGTTAAAATTAAAGAAAATGCTTCATAAAAGAAATCCTAATTTTCCTGTAATTCCCTTTTCCCCTTATTTTTCATTCAAATTAAAACCTTAGATCTTTTTCAAGTTGTTGCAACATGTTGCCTCTCAAGTGGATAAAAGGAAAGAATAAATTTATGCTCCTTCAGTTTAATGATCTTTAAACTCCAGGTGTAAATCTGAATTTTAGAGCTCTGTCAAATGCCTGAGACAAAATGTTATAAATTCTGTAGCAAAATAAACTGAGCAAAAGAGACCTCACCTGTATTCCATGAAACCCGAGGGGCATTTGTATCTGCTGTTCTGATAGAAAGATGGACAATGATTGGTAAACTCCTTTCAAAGTAGAAGTCATGAACCTCAAATTCCACCTGTTGTGAAAAGAGACAAAATGTTTATTGAAAAAAAAAAGTCCCAAAAAACCAAATGTACCTCAAAAAATATATCTTACAGGCTTCTGGTAATATATTAATAACCAAAACCTGTTTTGGGTTCTAAAAAGAGCCGTTGAAGTTCTGCACTAAATTGAGTATCCGTCTTCTGTAGTCGTCACTGTAAATTCTGTAAAAGTTAGTCTGTAGTGTGTGGAAAGGAATGGGAAAGATAAGCATTTTCATTGTTGTTCATACAATTAACTAGCAATTAATATAGAGCTTTTTTTAGTAGTAGTCATAGTAGTAGTAGTAGTAGTAGTAATAATAAAAGGGTAAGGGGGCACTTCCTGCTTTTTTAAGAGATGTAGGATCAAAAACAAATATGAAAGAAAATATATGGGGTGGCATAGAAAAATTAAAATTACCAAAAAAAAAAGTCAAACTCTTGAGTTGTCAGAGTCTTGAACGGTCAAACTCTTGAATCTGCAGTCAAACTATGCTCAACAGCAGAACAGAGACAAGGCACTTAAGGAGCAGATGATTTAGTAGGATGTCTGACTCTCACACTAAAGAAACAGAAAGTTGGGAGGTTCCTGTGATAGCCCAGGTTAAAAGAGAGACAAGTCTTGTCAGCATCAGGTGCCAATTACTATTACTTTTCCTCTGCTTCCAGTCCATCTTTCCTCAGCTTATCTTGCTCTAATTTTTCTCTTTCTTCAGTTTCATTACTCTAGTACCAACCACTTTGTTTTGATCAGGTAATTCTTTAACTATCTTATCAGATAGTTATTTTGTAACTTAATCCAGACCCTGCAGACAGCACTTTGATGTCATCATTTGCATCATGTTCTCTATGTTAATTGCATGCTTTTATTACTCCCAGCAGGAACTGTTGGAAGTCACTTTTTTGTTATCCCTATACCACCACAGCAGGTAGGCTGTAAGACCAAATGACAATCCTGACCTTTAGCTGGTCCGTCTTTCATGACTTTATCTCACCTCTTCACAGGTCACACGCATGAGTACTGTCACATAGGGGTAAAAGCTGTGTGGAAAAGGCACGACTGATCTTTCCAAACACACCTGGGTAGATCTACAAATACTGTTATTTCACTATTCCCCTTATAAAAAATAAAATCAAATATAAAACAAAATATTCTGTTTAGATACTCTTACTCAGAGGGGCTAAAAATCTTTCAGTGCAAAGAAATTCCTATGCAGTCAGTAGTAAATACCTAATTCATGCTGGATAGTTAAGGTGATGGGTCATAGGGGAAAATGGTAGAAGATTTTACCTCTGCTTCTATACTGTATATAGTTATAGAAAGTAATTTTTTTTCTGAAAAAGTATTCATTACATGCGAATGCATTTATTCACAGCGTACTGAATCTTTGGGGAATGAAAACCAGCAAATGCTCATACATCGCACTGTTACCTCATAATTCCTCCTCTCTGTGTGGCTGTTATTTGGAGGCTGATAAGCAATGAGCATGTCACTGAGATCTTTCCAGGTGAAGGAGCCAACAGGTTTTGTGTGGTCAGAAAGGTGAGTGATGAAGCCCTGTGGAGGTGGCTTGGTAATGTTGAATACAAGCAGGGACTTTGGAGTTTCATTGTCTTCAGCATCAATGGTTGTGGTTGAAATGAGGGTTAAAATAAATTGATCTACTTCCAGGATGAACTTTGCCATTCCAGCAGCTTTGGGTATTTGGTTGGGAACAGCACCTTTAATATGAACAGGGAGCCATGCATACTCGGTCTACAAGAGGAAAGAATGAGACAACTGAAAAGGCAAAGTGAAGCAAACAAAATGAATTCCATTTCTGTTAGCATCATGGATTAAATTGGGGTATATATTAATGCAATAGTTATTTTGAAAAGAAAAATTGGAATCTTTTAATTAGAAAATGCCTTAGGTAAATATTGAAATTTCATAAATATGACTTCCAGGTTCACTAGTCTTATTTGTGTCCTTAATTTGGGGCTGAAACAACTTACATAATTTGGTGTGAGTTTAATGAATAGCTTTATCTGACTGAAACATACAAAAGCCATTAATTATTATTAACTGAATGTGTTTCACACAGCTCTTAACTTATTAATTGCTGTATATATTGAAGTCAGTGCAGATCACACTGTATAAAAAATGTGGAATTACACCAGAATTAATTTTTCTTTCAGGATAAACTACTTATGTCTGACAGCAATCAAGCAGAGGTGTTTCTGTGTAGCCATAGTTGTCTAAGTATAGAAGCATGAAGATAATGCCTTTCATTTGCTCAGCTAGCAACGTTCTAAGAAATGAATGAAGTTTAGGGCTCCCTATCTCACTTCAAATGTGAAAAGGAGCAATAAATTTAAATTTTTTTAAAAAAACAGGAAGACAGACAGACATTGTAAGCTTGCATAAAAATCTACCTTGTGCAGAGTTTTACTTCTGCGGTCTGTGAGATCCAACCTCACAGGAATATAATCGATGTCAGGCGAGGGAGGGTCAAGGTGTCGATACTGAATCCCCATCCTCAGAAATTCTTCACAGCTCATTTTTTTGTTGTGAATGACTCCTAATCCCAGTGTGCAGCTCCCGTTTCTGCACTGCTGGCCCAGGCTGTGCTCTGTAATCCAAGAGATGCAATATAGAAACAGTCAGTGGATCAGAAAACAACACTGGGAACCTGTCCATACAGCTAAACTAACCCTGATGGAAAACCAGTGTGACGAGAACTAGGGCTCCTTTTCCTGACTTAATGTTTCCTACAGGATTTTGTATTCAAATGACGTCTTCCAACCTCGTCCTCCCTAGGTCTCCTGGTTAAATGCAAACAACTCCCTATACTGTTTCTGCTGAGTCTTGGCACTCACAAAGTGGTCACGTTGGTGTACATATCTAGGAGCCAGAAAGAAAGTCCGATCAGGGAATTACTGACCCAGATCTGTGATCTGCATTGAGCCCCACAAAAACTTCATGTCCTTTTCATGTCCATGATAGCTCAAGCTGTTCATTAAACTTCACATGACCCACTCTTACCCAACCCACTACAGCAGAGTTAATCTGCTGGGTCTCTTTGAACATGTTAATGCAAGTGACTAAAGCACATCATACTAGTGCCAGGGAATAAGCTCTGAGGCTGATCTCCGTGAAACTGCTCTTGCTGCACTTTCCCGGTGGTGAGCTGGCCATGTGCAGGCAGGTGGGTTTCCGAAGAGGTTATAGAAACAGTGCACTCCAGATTTATCTTCCTGTCATAATCAAAAGTGAGGACGTTCTTGTCAATCACCCTGGACAGACCATAGTACTCAGGAACCTCCAGGGCACGGGAGCGCATTTTTATGATGTTACAGTCTGGCTCAAGTAACTGCACATGAAGGGTGAATGTTTCTACAAATGTTTCAGTTTCTGTAAACCTGCAAGTGACATAAGAAAGTTAGTTATGCTTCATCCCATCTTCTGTTGCTTTGTGAACTGGGCATTGCCCTTGTCTCCTAAACTGAATTACTTGAACCCCTTTCACTCTTGTGCCCTCAAATGCTGGGTTGCTAGGGTCCAGACCCTGCTGCCCAACTCCCCGTTCTTGTAAGTAGGATGTCTATGTCAAGGAAGAGGTTACTCCTTGTGTATATGCAAGAGTGTCTGTCCCTATCAGCAGGAGAGTAGAGGCTAGACAGTACCCTTAAAGTACTGTTCTCACTCTCAATAGCACCATGAAAAATCACTGGGTTTCTGTAATAAGCAAGTAATACATAATGCACGTTAGATGAGTGTATCTGCAATACATGGTGAGAAATGTTTCTGTAAATAGATGGTCATTTATTGACTAAATGATGCAGCTACTGCATCTAAGTAGTTACAACATATACAGCAGAACATACTTTTACTGTGAAAAATGGACTGCTTGCTGTTCCTGAGGCTGGTTGGGCTCCTGGTAACAGTGAAACGTGAACTCCTGCTGCTACTTACCTGTACAGCCTAAGCATGACCAAGTCTTCATCTAAAATTGGACAGCCATTATGGGTATATCTGACTTCATTAGGAAGGAAGTGACAGTCAAAAACCTATGAAAGAGAAGGAATAGACTGGTACAATACTGTCAAGGATGTTAACTTCTCAGCATCTGTTCCACTTCTCTCTGTGTGTCAGGAATACATTAGACTGAGGATGTTTTTAATATGTAGTTCATTTCTGTGAATAGGTATTCACATCTTCTGTAATCTCCCAGTGAGAGTCAGAGCAATCACTTTAATGTGGGGTTACTAGTGCTCCACCATTAGTCGGGGAATGGTCACAAGTGATCGTGTCAGGCTGTCAAGTCCCTCCCCAGTGCAACAAGCACTTTGAGTGCGTACTTCTGTACCACTGCAGCCTGTGGAGTTAAGGTTCCAGTGGTACATACAACTGCAGTGGTGTTGAAAAGCTAGCAGATCCTGCATTGTAATGTGAGATTTATTAGCTTTTAAAGTTGCTCATGGAGGTAGCTTGATTATACAGTAAATCTTGATTTATGATCACTACCACTGGACTACAAAAGTATGACCCAGAGAAACCTCTCTGCTAGAAATTTTGCCAACTCAGATTTGTTTCACTTTTTTGTGATTCTGACTTTGTATGAATAGCTCTTTACTAGATCAAATGTAATCTCTGTGCCATACCAATGCCAAGAGCCAAAGTCACTGTAATCCCACAGCACAAAAACAGATTTCTATATTATCTCTACCAGCTAATTCAAAACAAATTAATTCTTATGACATACTTGACACAGGCCAAATTTGTGAGGCTGTTTATCCACAGTTTAACCATCTAAGCTGGACTCTTATTTCAGGCAGATTGATTTATTTGATGGTTGGTTGACTTGTGAAAGCAAGGCAATGTGGACAAATGCTTGACACAAACAGAAAAAAGATTGCTTTTTAGAGTTCTTACACACCCACTCTTTATAAAAGGGATTTGGGGCATTCAATTTTCAAGTCCTCACTTACTGCAATTTGCAAGTCTGGCAAATTACAATTCCCATGCAGTGGGAAACATCAGATGAAAATTCCTAGAATTGATAAGTCTACATCTATGTCATCTCCATGATAACAGTCCAAGGAGGATGGAGGATATTCATGTTTCTTATCTACAGAGAAAAGGCATATTCTTGTCAGCAAGAATACAAAAGCTAATCACCATATTTCCTGAGTGTCTCATTGTGAATCTAAATGTAGTTTTGATTGCATTTTTATGGGCAGTATTCACAAATGCTTATATGGACTTACACAGATTAAAGTGAAATCTCTTCAAAATTCACTAATAGATCTAATGAGACTGTAACTAATAACAATTACTATATATATATATATATATTGCTGAGTGACATGCCACATTTTTTTTCAAAAAACATAAAGGAGGTCATATTTTACTGATAGTCATTTCTTCTAATATGACAAAAGAGTCATGCAAAAGAAGTGCCTTGCTTGAATAACCTTCATTTCTCCAAACTCTTTGGCGGATGGTGCAATGCCTTGGGGATTTTAGTGAGGTTCTAAAATGTTGACAGGAAGTGCAGCTTATAGAGAAAATCTTTGGATGCTTTTATTTTCAGTGTAAAATTAAAGTAAGACTTTAATTCCTAAGTTAGTTGTCAATGCATAGTTGAGTGAAGCACCTCATGACCATTCTGTGGATCTATGCTAAAGGATATAAGACTAGTGATCTTTGTTTCTTTCTAGCCAATACACACAAATAGAACTTACATCCTTCTATAATGGAAAAATAATTGGAATTTTTCAGCTTTTGTTATTACTGGAAGGGTCCACTTCTGCTGAAGTTATTCTCAGATGCTTAAGCTATGTAATAATTGCTTCATATTCCTGGCAATTTTAAATTGTATTGCCTGCTTTTAACTTTCATCAAGACATCCATTGTACAAAGCCTTTTTTTTTTTTTAAGTAATGACTTAGTTGATTTTCAGACACATATACATGCATCAGCCTCTTGGAATAATCTGTACTATATAGTGCTACAGAAAGTAGGGTTGATTTTATTTGTTAAGACTGTTTAGAAAGGAAAGACAAGAATAGCTTAAGAAAAACAGAATTACTATCACATTATGGCTTTGACTACGTCATGACAATTCTGTTGTGTATTATTTTCAAATGCCAGAAATATGTGCCTTGCTATTTTTAAAACAAAAAATGCATATTTTTCTTCCTTAATGTCTTATCTTTCTTAGTACAAACTAACATAATGGAATATGATAGTTGAGCAATTAATTAGGTAGTCTTGAGTGATAGTCTACAAAAATGGAAAATAAAATTAAGAAGTAGTTACAGTGTGTGTTACCTTCAGAAAACAAAACAAAACAAATCAAAACAAACAAAAAACCCAAATCCAACAAACTATATTATATAAAAAACCCACTCATATTAGAGTTTCAGAAGCTTAATATTGTACCCTGATGATGAGACTGATGAGCCCTCAAAATAAGTAAGTTTTGGTGACAGAAGGATGTTGCGCAACAAATGCTTTACAGAATTCCAGATAAATTACTTCTGTAGCCCATCCCCTGCCCACTGATGTAGTCATTTGGTCACAGAAGGCCACTGGGTTGATCAGGCAGGCCTTCCTCTTACTTAAGCCATGCTGGCTGTCCCAAATCACCCCCCTGTCCTCCGTATCCCTTAGCATAGTTTATAGGAGGATCTGTTCCATAAACTTCCCAGGCACAGAGAAGAGAGGTTGACAGGTCAATACTTCTCAGGGAGAAGCTACTCTTTTTAAAGATGTATAATGTTTGCCTTTTTCCAGTCTGGAAACTGGGACTTCCCCCGACTGCCCTAACTTTTCCAATATTGTGAAGAGTAGCTTGGCAACTATGGCAGGTCTATCATATTGAAGAATGAAGTTCTTCATTTTTAGTTCCACATCTTAACTGATAACAAAGGGGATGGGAAAAGGACCTTTCCAAGCAGGTCTGTTACCACTGACTGACAAAATCTGCTCTGCAAAAAGAAACATCTGTTTTATGTTTCTTGATATGTTCTCCTTTTACACGAACGGGCAACTCTAATTGTCTATAAATTTGCTGGCTAAGACAAAGGAAATCTAAATCTTTTCCTAATTATTGTTGGCCTTTGGCTTTTTCCACTTCAACTGCTTTTTAATTACAATTTGTAATTAAGTTGTCCTACATTCCTAGAACATTGCTCACTTTAATGACAGTAATCCAGATCATAACAGACATTTTCTAGCTGCAGAATTTCCTGTAGAAAGAGCATGAGTGGCACCAGGAAATCCAGACTCTGGCACCTTTTTGCAGAAATGGTGAAAGCTCGGGCAACACCACCAGCCACAGCCTCTTTCCCTCATGGTACCCTAGGGCCACCTGCCCAGAAAAGGTCTCCCCTCTATATGAGTTATGCCTGCAGCTTTCAAGAGTCACAGACTGCCTGGGCACACATCAGAGTCATGAAGGAACCAGCACTTAACAGAGGTGGGGTTGGGAGCGGGGAATTCAAGGACCGCAGGTATTTTGGAAAATAAGATATGGTGAATACACATCCCCTGGGATCTCTTGAAAATTACCTCTAACTATGTGCTTGAAACTGTTGGGTTACACAGGATAAAGTGGCTATTTCAAAATACCTGGGTCCTGCTGCATGTATAGGTTGAGGTAGAAATGGAAAGCAAAGTCACTCCCTCAGCCAGAAAAATTGCCTACAGAAGAGATTTGCCAGAGGTTTGACATGTAAGTCTCTCCTTTTATCCCCTTTTCCTTCCTCTTCCTAAGATTGAATATTGGGCAAAAGTTCTTTGCTGAAGGAGTGGTCAGGCATTGCAACAGGCTGCCCAAGGAAGTGGTGGAATCACCACCCCTGGCAATGTTCGGAAATTATGTAGATGTGATGCTTAGGGACATGGTTTAGTAGTGGACCTGGTAGTGCTGGTTTAATGGTTGGACTCAATGGCCTTTGAAGTCTTTTCCAACCTTAATGATTCTATTTTTACTTGAATCAAGGGCCAACCCATACTAGGGAAGTAGAGGTAGGGTACTATGATCAGAGTCCCTGTGCTGGCAAAGAAGCCCTGGGAAAGGTTCAGCAGATGCACTACATTTCTTGGGGCCAGTCCCTAGAGAAGATGTCACACTGACCTGCTCATCCCCTCCTGTTTTTGCTGGTATGCCTCTGCTTCTTAGCTGAATCAGCTGAAATATTTGTCAGTGGTCTGCAAAACTAGCAGTGATGACCAAGAGAGAAATTTTGAAAAATCTATTGAAACTGGGTATTGCTGCACCTACTTTTGCAGAAGCCATCAAAGCCTTGGAGACAATGTTTAAAACTGTATACATATACAAATACCCAAAAATATATGCTGTATGGTACAATAAACAAAACTTTTCAAAAAGACAAAACCTGTTTGCCTATGGTTCATTAAAACCATTCTTCTTCTAACTATGCTGTTACATGTTCATGATAATTGCTTCCTGCTATGACTCAGGTGGGGCAATCTGTAAAGCAGATGAGTAGCAGAATGGTGATATGTGAAATACATCAGAAAACAGGAGTGTTTTAACGTATTTGCCGTCTGCTAGAAATTTGGATGTTGCAGAGCAGAACAAACAATGGTATACACAATGTGCTTAATGTATGCAATAATTTTTTTCTTAATTGCTCTCTAAGTAGTGACTTCATGACTAAAATGCAAAGGTCTCTGTGAATTACCCGAGGGACACTGGTTACCCTCACGGAAGAAAAGCAAGCAGCTGAGAGACTCCAGGATTATTCCTAAGTGAAAGTTTTGAAATACCCAACTTGTGAAAGGAGACTGACCAAACTCGCTTCTGTTCACTCATGTTACTGAGCTCAGCTTTTGGATTTCCATGCTGCAGTGCTCAGCCAGTTGTCTACTTAACCAAAAGGCTGAATATCACAGACCATTCATTTTCATGCCTTCTGATCACTATCATTATTTCTTAAAGAAAAAAAATCAGTAAAACAGATCTTTCTAGTTTCTCCCACACCTGCACACATGTGAACTCTCAAAGAAGCACAATGGAGCCCAAATACCTGGGGAGTTAGTTTTCCAACCCTCTGTGTCATTGGCTCATTAATCACCACTTCAACTTTGCAGACATCCTTCTCTCTGGGGATGGAAAACCTGAGGTCATCTTCAGACAGGAAGACAGACTGTCCCTTCATCACTTTCACCCCAAGGTTCACACTAATAAAGGAGGAGCACACCACTCTCAGCACGACAGGCAGCAGCAGAAATGACCAGATTTTCTCAAAAGGCTTCATGTTATAAGGGAATGCCAGACAGTCTTTTCCACCAGTGAAAAAAAAATGTCTTAACAAAAGGAGTCTTCTTTCTCCACCAGCAGACTTTTGTCATGTAATGAAGGACCAAAATATTAAGCACAAATAAAAATGTATTATATGTTTTCTATTAAGAGGCACTCCTTGACTGAAATTTGGGCAGAACCCTTTCCAAAATATCCCTGGATGTTTATAAAATTCATTGGTCAAGCCTGACAAGAGGATGAATGTGTTCTCATTGTCCTTTTGATGTTTTCCTTTTCAGGTTAATCCTGAAAAAAATAAAAGAATGAAAATTGTTATAAGGTATTGAACAACCATTGGGATTAAAGAAACCCAACAAATACACACACAAAAACCTTCCACCACTTCTTACAATTGCAGTTAATTTCAAGCAGCAGCTTTATTTCACCTGTATTGGGTCTGGTTGAGATGGAGTTCATTTCCCCATAAAAGGCCTCACAGTTCTGTGCTTTGCATTGCTATCTAGAAAGGGGTTGATAATACACTGGTATTTTGGTTACTACTGAGCAGTGATCGCAAAACATCAGCACTGTAACATTCCTTTCCTGATTGAAGGTAAGACCCTGATAGGGGACACAACCAGGCCAGCTGACCCAAACTAACCAAAGGGATATTCCATACCATGTGATGTCAACTCAGATATAAAAGCTAAGGAAAGGAGGATGAATGGAGGTGGTATTCGTTGTTTCCATTGGCTGCCTGCTGAGAAACTGCTATGCATGCTGAAACCCTGCCTCCCAGGAGTGGCCAGACTGTTTGCCATTGGGAAGTAGAGAATAAACCTTATTATTTTCCTCTTAGCTTGTGTGCATGCTAACTTTTGCTTCTGCTGTGTCTTATCTCAACCTAGGAGTTGTTTTCTATCTTATTCTTTCTCCCTTGTCTAGCTGGGAAGCAGAGTGATNATGAAGACAGGGCACTCCCCTGTCTCACAGGGTTCTTTAACACCCAGCTTGTAGCCTGAGGTGTCAGGTGTGCCCTGGGCAGCTGCTGCAAATGATCCATTATTAACAGTCCATCAGAAATGACATAGAAAGTGTAGGATACACAGTCTTGGTTATACCCACACAGTGATAAACTTGTCCCAGCTACTGTTACTAGGATATGGGGCTTGGTGGGCATCTGGTGTCCAGCCAATGTCAACCCACTACAGTCTCTTTGGTGCCATGACACAGATCATGAGGATTTTGAGAAAAGGATAGGAATTGGGAGAGGTAACAGGAAAAACAAGTACTGAACAATGTTGGAGAATTAAATGATCACGGGGAATTTTTGTTGTCATTGTGGTAAAGGGTCAAGGAGTAGATTTTGTGTGAATTGTCTACTTTTCTTTGGTGTTGTGATTGTGTTATTTCTAATTTTGTGGGGGAAATTTTATTATGTTTTGGTTTTGTTAATTGTCTCTGTTGATGTAAGTCCAAACTGTGTAATAAATGTGGATTTTAATGATAATTCTTAAATATGTGATTCACAGAGGTTAGGGGTGGAATGTATTGTGTTTGCATGGCCGGGTTTTGGTAGCAGGGGTGGGGCTGCAGGGGTGGTGTCTGTTAGAAGCTGCTAGAAGCTTCCCTCATGTCTAACAGAGCCAATGACAACCAGCTCCAGGATGGACCCACAACTGGTCAAGGATAGACTGATCACAGATTATAGTAACACCTCTGTGATAACATAGTTAAGAAGGAGAAAAAAAGTTGGTGGGCAGATGAAAAACTGCATCCAGAGAAGAGGACTGAGAACATGTGAGCAATTCTGCAGACACCAAGGTCAGTGGAGAAGGAGGGGGAGGAGGTGCTCCAGGTGCCAGAACTGAGGCTCCCATGCAGCCTGTGGTGCAGACCACAGTGAAGTTGTGCCCTTGCAGCCCATGGAGGACCATGGAGATTCAGAGATCCCCCTGCAGCCTGTGGAAGACCCCATGCCAGAGCAGGTGGATGCCCAAAAGAGGCTGTGGCACTGTGGGAAGCCCATGCTGGAGCAGGGTCCTGGCAAGGACCTGCAGCCCTTGGAGAGAGCCCACACTGGAGCAGGTTTTCTTGGTAGACTTTTACTCATACAGACAGCTCTTATTAATATCCAGTTATGAAATGTACCCAAAATACTTTTAAAATGTTGTTTCTTTCTAGGGGGATGGGTATGCCTCGCACTCCCTGAGAAAGTACTCCATTTTCTAAAATTCACAGTTTTGAGCCACAGTCTGAGATCCTGTAAAGGACAACTTGAAAAGAGGGAGAAAAACAGATTTCACTTCAGACTCCAAGTGTGAAAGTGTGGTTTGGAGAAAATGCACTCTTTTAATCTGAGTTTCTGACTGGCATTTATCACATAGTGCGTGGATTTCTAGCATTTATCAAATATAATGTGTTTCCCTAAAGTACCAGCTGCAAAGTAGGGAGAGATGTTCTGCTTGAAAACCTTCTGTATCACTGTCCCCTTTTTGTACTTCCTGCACTGAAGGAAGTGAAGATAGGGCTGAGGGAAAAGAAATAACCTTTCTGACAATATGTATCACAAAGTTGCTCTGAGGAAGTTCTTGGCACGTGGATTGCAAAGGATTTAAAATCCTTTGACACCACTCTGATGAAGAATCAATGCATAATTAAGTCTGAGCTACTTTCAGAGAAGACCCAGTTTCTTTAGCAATAGAAGGGGTCAGATAAGAAGAAAATAATGAGGAATTTTAAATTTCGATTATGACTTGGGAAAGCACTAAGAGGGAGTGAATGACTAAGCCATAGACCTGGTAGTTTACAGCTCATAACAACAACAGTAGCTCTCTGCTTCATCATAGCAGGCTGGGACATCGATTTAAGGCGCGAAATGCCTTTATTCTCTGGGCACAACTCACCTTAGGAGAAAAAAATAAAATTAAAACCTGGATAGTTTTGACTTTCTCCACTCCCACCTGAATAGCTACTATAAAACCATGTTATAGTTCAGAGACAGCCTAATAACCAGCTCAGAAATGGCACTGGTTGGGAAGGGTATTGTTCTCTTTACACAGTACATATGTGCTTACAATAAGGGAAAGGCAGCTGTCTCTCTCCAACAGGCACTGGTGGAGTCATTCATGCAGAGGCATCTGCACCTCAATTCCCCTACACAGCCCACCTGGATCTGTTACTGGTGCCTGCCCCACGAAACCTAGCACAGAGTGCAAGTAAAAACTTCAGACAGGTCGTGGTTTCTTTGCTGTCTTTTCTTACACTGTATCAAACACAGAGCAGAAAGCCTCAGAGGAGCCAGGAGCATTTTCACCAATTTCATGGTGGATGTGTGAGACATTCTCTGTTACAAATTTGGTCATGTTGTCACTGTCTTGCTTTGACTGCTTTTACTTGCAGGCACAGCTCCTATATCACTCTACATGTGTTTACCCCTTATGTTCCAGCCACTGGCATCTACTTGTCTTCTGCAGGGCTATCTCCTTAGGTGGCCAAGTGAAGATCTTGGGAAGTATACCCTCACTTTCTCAATCACTTATACAAGGACAACAAAATGGGACAACAAGAGATCCTTTCAGCACAAAATGGCAATAAAAATGAGAAGGTTTTGGTGTGAATACTGTGATATTAGCATCCTCTCCCTGTATGAAAAAAGTCATTGTTTCAGCAAAGTTGTGCATGTGCTACGTGGGACTTATTCTGTTCACCAGTGATAGTGTGCTGCTCTCGAGCAGCTATACAGCTGCTGGTGATGCCACTGCCATACATTGTGGCTGCTTTGGCCTTCCTTGCAATCCCCTTACTTCTTTGCCCTTAATATCACAGTTGAGCCTGATTCATCCCTGCTATTCCTTGGCATGTCACCTGTGTACCCAGAGTCGACATGGAGCTGAGGCACTGTTGAACTCCAAATGCAACATAATATTTCAGATATTCTGAGTGGCTTAATGAAATAATAGTGTTCATGAACAACACATTAGAAGAACCGGTATTGTGAAACTAAGTTATTATCTCATTGACTCTCCAAGGGTCTGTCTATATGGCAAAACATCTGAAATAACTACAGGTGCACTGTGTGAGTACAAAGATACCGGCTTTGGTCCCAGAAGTAAAACAGTCATGTCAGTTCAGTGATATATCACATATTAGTTGTTATCCCTCAGTGGGCATTTATGAGGATTTATGAGGAGAGATGGAGGCAGCTGGACTTTTTCAGTCTGAAGAAGAGAGGGCATATTGCTCCTTCAAATCTTCTAATAGAAGAGTGCAGAGAGCCTGGAGGTGCACAATGAAAGGGTAAGATGCAATCCACAACAACAGCAACACAGGAAATTCACACTAGATATTAGAAAAGGAAAAAAAAAGACCCAACATTGTGAGCACAGACAGTGGAACAGGTTTCCTGGAGTCCTCTCAGAGATATTTAAAATACAACTAATCAAGACCTGAGTTGCCTGATGGATCTTTGAAGCTGGACTTGCCATAAAAGTTGATTGTTCTTGTAGCAAGAGGTGGGAGTAGTTACCTGCCAAGGTCTTTTTCTCCCTAAATTGTTTGATAACTCTAAGCAGAAATGACAGAGCCATCTGACCACCAGGAACCAAGTTAATTACCTGGTGTATTTTTGCAAAATACTGCATTAAAACCTGTCAAATCTGTGGTAATTCCCATTAGATCCAATATAAAACTCTACTGGTATAAAAAAAAAAGTGGTAACAAGTAGAGACCTCTTTTCCCATAGTAATAGGTAGATTGGCAAGCCTGGAAAATATGTCTTGAAAATGTGTCCAAGGCATTGTTCTACTGGGCAAGAGGGACTCTAAGGAGCTGCTCATCTGCTGGCAAACTCCTGCCTCCTGTGCAGATGAGCCTGAGGCGGGAAGGCAGAGGGAGAAGGGGCCTCTGAAGAGGCAATGAATGTGACTCTGTAGAGTTAACAGAGGGACATACCACTCTGGAGACAATGTAGGGGAGGGGTTCTGTGAACTTTAGATGTGGGTTGTTAAAAATTGCCTTCAAGTGACAGAACTTGAGTTTTGCCTCAAGGCTGCTGGTGCACATGTAAGAAATGATGCAATGGTTAATTAAAAACATTAGCATTCTCACCAAATGCAACTGGTATGTCTGATTTTGAGGAGAGCTAATTTTGTTGTAAGTAAAAGACTAATCCCAACTACTGAGATAGTTATCTACTAGTACAAAACTGAAAATAAACTCAGAAACAACACTACTCTCAACTGTAATACTTAAAACCTGACTAAAGAATCTGTAATCACTGGTGGCCTTGAGACAAGTCTCAATGACACCCAAAGTCTTCATTGGGATTTGGATGACATTTTAAGAGTTCCTTTGCATGTGACAAAATCTCTGGTTACCTGGGATATTTCACTGAATAGCTGGATGAAAAATTGCCCTCTTCTTTTGCAAAGTTGGAAGAGGATAATGGAGAATGACTGTTGTGGGCTGGGAACTGGGCTGATTTGTTTTAATGAATATCAGAAAAAGTTTAAAAGAAACAGAAAGAACATAGGATTGTTTTTCTGAGAATTGATTTAAAGAAAACAAGTAACAGCTCTCCACAATGTCTAGGAAACAAGACAAATATTATTACAATCATTAGAATTCAGCCCAAGGCAATGAAAGGACCATGAGCTATGAAATCAGAAGGTAATCACTTCAGGATGTGCAATTAACAATGCACCTCTTGGACTGTTTGCTGTTTAATGGTTTTGTTCTATGCATTACAAACAAAGATTACATGTCACTGAGAAGCTAAGCATTTGGCAAGGTATTTGCTGAATTAAGGAATGGTAGATAACAGTTCCCTTCTTTTTTTCCCCTTTCTCAGTTTTGGTTTGTGAACAGAAGTCCTGTGCAACTTTTGACAAATCCTTTACATTTTTTAGAAAGGTGAGGAAGCAAGAAATGTTTCATTACATGGTAAACGAATACACCTTTCTTCATCAGGAAAAACTGTTGAAGGCTGTGAAGCATATAACATCTATTCAGATTATGAATACGTCTTTATTCCTTTGTTTCTTTGTTGTATTAAAGTAGAATAGTAAAAGGTGTGTGTGTGGCAGGGAATCTTTCATCATTCTACACTCCTTCACATCACAGGTACTTTAACAGTGATTATCAGATTAAGACCCAATAATTTCAATTTTCAGAGATTACTTCTGACTTCAGTTTTCATTCTCAGGTTGATATTGTCACTATTGTACATTAAATTATAATTCACCCAAGCTTAGGATATTAGGTAGTGGAAACTGAGTGAAGAAATAGCCCCAGGTTGACAATCCAATATAAGATTGAAAGCATATTTGACATTACACAAAGGCAGACAAGTAATGGAGAAGAAAAATCTAAAAATAACACAACAAATATTATTGCACTTATTACACACTACATATTGCTTAATGGAAGACTTAAAACTGAATTATTCTTTTCCATATGGTTCTTGCCAAATTGCTTTAATTTCCACTCCTTGTAAGATCCCTTCTACATCAAAGAGAGATTGTAAGAAGGGCTTTTGTCTAAGGTGAAGTGATCCACTCTTTTCCATTAAACAGAAAAGAGGAAGGGTCTCTGTACCCCTAATAATGGTAACTGTGAATGGGTAAAGGGAATGAAGTAGACAGAGAAAATCTGCCAAGACCTGACTTTGAAAAGACATTTCATTTTTAATGTACAGAAAAGAAACTAGTAAAATTCAGCAAGCAGCCTAGGATTAATCAGTGACTATTGTGCTTGTGTTACAAGGACAAAATTGTTAGCTCCACCTTGATCCATAACTTTGACAACTGAAGACAGAATTACAGCATTGCATTCAGTGCCTGACATGACAACCCAAGGCTTCCAGCTCTGGAACCCCATACTTTCCCATGACCTTTGCAAACTAGGATCTGATCTCAAACATGAGGTACTAGATATGCTTGGTTTATAGCAGAGCAGTGCGACCAGAGAGTGAGTGCATCTCTGACCCAAAAGAAAGAGGGTGTCAAAACCCATAGAAAAAGACCTAGAAAAATCTCATGTTTACAGATTACCAAGGTGAAGACACAGGAACTAAGAACCTGTGACCAGTTGTCAGACAATGGCACTTTTACACTACACCGTGAACTGCAAGTTCTGATACTTCTGCCGAAACAAGCAATGGGCCATGGCAGTGAGGTGTGGTACCACTGATGTATTTGCACCTCTATATAAGTGTTAGACAGGTGCTCCTGTACCCAGTAAATTGTATATGAGGCTCTACATGGAAGGACAGAGCAATGAAATAGCAGGACTTCCATCTCAGGTAAACTCCCTCTTAGAGGTAGAAACCTACCTGGTTTGTAGCATATGCTTTTTGGTGTTCCTTTGCGCTCTATTATAGGCTGGCTGGTTAACTGACTGTGAGTGAGAAGGCTGATGCTTGAGCTAATGAGGCTAAGGGTTATGGCAAAGGTTTTTAATTTTTGAGAAGATACTGCAGTCTATTCTTCATGCCATAGCCCACAATGCTGAATTAAAGAAAGAAGACTTGCAATCTGCTGCACAAGCTGTGCAGGATTTTTTTGAATGCTTAAATTTTAGCAGCTGGCAGACGGTGTGGTTTACACTTTCCCAGGCTCACAGTTTCCCACAATCACACTGGTTTGGTTCTTCTCTTTGAGCCTTACATATATGAAACTTAGCTGCTGGTTTTGAGTTTCGTTAGAGGATTAGAGCTATATTCTGGGAGCAAAAGATATGTCTTCATAGAGCAGTTACTTCCTGCTTTTATAGCAGAGGATAGATTTAGCCCTGACACAAATTTAAGTTTAACCAAAGGTATGTGAGGGGACTCCACTGGTAGTATGGTATTCCCTACATATCAGTCAAAAGTAATTTGGAGTTCTTTTGTGAAATCTGTCAATCAGTTTGATATAGTGTGATTCCTTCACATTATATTTGAGAAACAAATAGTATGCACCAGATTATAAAGTTTTACATGTCATCAGTTAATCTAGATCCACTAAAAAAAAACCCCAAAACCCAATACAAAACAACAAACAACAACAACCCCAAATCAACAAAAAACTCCAAACCTCTAGTTTTTCTTTGGTTAAGAACTGTCATTGATAAGAGTATATTCTTATACATTCAGATGTCTGCACAGTGCATCTACAGCCTGCCAGCCTGTATAATCACATAATGGTTTTAGACAACATTTGTCAAAATATCACATGTGATCCAGCTATAGTTTAACTTCACAGCCAGCCACTAGAGATATTTGAAATACTTTTTCAGGGCTGCTTCATATTGATAGCAACTAGAGAGGGAAATCACACATTTCATCAATGACTGTTTAGCAAATTCCCAAATGTAGTTTGGGAAGATTCAGAATCTACTGACTGTCAGGTTCAGGGTGTTTTACCCAGCCAAGCAGAAAGCAGCTGAATCAACCCAAGAATCTCATTTTGTGAGTTGTTAAAGCATGAAATGTTACAAGGAAACCCTAGCTACAGTAACTGGAGCCTACACAGCCATTACTATAAAATGAACTAATCTGGGTCCGCAACTGGTGGCCACATAATCTCAAAAAATGAGAGAGGCAAACTTAAAGTATTGATGACAAATGATTTGCTCAATCCCTCTTTATGCTCAACAGGTACAATCAAGTGGATTGCATTTTTAATGCATTGTTATTTGAGTGGCATATGCTATTTTGTTGACATCTATAAATTCACAGATTGAAGGAGACAGTGAGAGTTTCTTTTCCTAATGAATAGATCAAATCCTGCCGGAGTGTAACTAATGTTACCATAGACATATATTATCAAGACCACTTGTACTGAAACTGTTGTTATCACAGACTAATATTATCAAAACTACATCAAGGACTGCAGAAAAAATGAATGTAAGAATGAACTTAGAAGGTATTTTAATTTAAAATTAAAATCTATGCTGGAACATATGTTCAAAATCCAAATGTTCCCAAATCCAAACTGCCTCATTCTCTAGGTTAAAAAGATCTGCTTGCAGTTCACATTGCATGCAAAATAAACCCTAAGGAATGATCATGAAGAAAATGCTGGCAGACCCACAGCAATAACATCTGTATAAGGAAAAAGAGATGGGACAACTTCTACAGATGTTTGTGCTGTTCTACTGTGAAAGTGCAGCCCCAAGTGAGCTGAGATGATGACTAGCAGAATTCTCTAACTATCAAAAACATTAACTGCAAAATCCCCATTCAATAACATTTTGAAGAAACTGTGTATAATTACCTAGGGAATTTGTTGGAATGTCTCACTACAACATAGAGTGACAGCAGCTGATCTCTAAGAGAGTTTGGTTTAGAGTTGAGTTCTAGATAGAAATAGAAATCAGGAAATGTAAAAACTATGTGAGCACATGTGTCTTAAGAAACACACATAAACATTTATCCATATGACCAGTGAACATCTGCCTAATTCAAGTGAACCAAGTCAGCTGTATGAATGACATGAAAATGTGACAATGCTGGCACATCCTTGTTGCAAAATAAGTGGTACAATCTAAAAATGCATTTAAAAAACAAGTTATCCCAGCTAAGTGAAATATATCCTTTTTAAAGGCTTACTAATATCAAAAGTTTTCATTGTATTTTTCCATGCTTTTTTATCATATTCTAAACAAAGAAATCTTGCTTAGTGCTTCCAAGCTTTTATAAAAGATAAAGCCACAAACTTTTATTACATGTGATGGAAGAAAACCAACATAGTTGAAAAATCTATATCAATCTGAACATTAGGATAAAGTAAGGTGCTTGGACTCCTTGACTTTCAAGTTAACTTCTACTAAACTACTGGCAAGAACCAGTTCCTGCTTTCCTCAGAGACAGAACTGAGCTTTCATCCTTCATGAGTACAAAAATTACTGACTGCTCAGCTGCAACGTTCAGCAGCAAACTGAACTCTGCAAGCTGTTAAGCACTATTACAACCACAAACACAACAGCATTCAGTGTATACAACAAACTTGAATCAGATACTTACAGGTAGGAGTGTTTCTGCAGGAGATTGAGATCGTACTAGAATGTCACTGACCCAGTAAACTCCGGTTTAAAAGGCTGGCAGAGAAAGAAATCGAATGAGTGTGAGACAGAGAGAAGGCAGAGAGGGGGAGGGGATAAAATTCCGGTCTTTCTGGTCAGCTTGGCTGTAGTTTTCTCCGTACTGAAAATCCACAATAAACACTCCTTGCTTGTAAGACTGCCTGCCGAGTCCCAAATTACAAATGCTTTCGGGCTCCCTATGATAACAGCATTCAGAGATGTCTTGTAGTGTTTACACTCAGCAATGCTTCTCTGGCAGCTGGCCCCAGATCTTCCGTTCCCCTTCTGCTAGTTAAGTCTGTTGGGACTAAAAACTGAGCTGCTGTTATTAAGGTTTGCTCACTTACTTCTCCCCACTTCTGCTAGTTTATTTTTTTCAAAACACAGACACACATGCACACACACACACTCCCCCCAACCTAGAAACATTCAAATTTTAATTTTTTTCTCCCCATTCAGAACAGCAAGAAAGAGTATAGAAAAAAATCCTACCAATTATGTAATACCTCAGACAATTCGAGATATCTCTTCAGCCTTCTGTCATGAAATTCACATCAGATTTGCATATTTGACTGATTGATGGGATTCTTAAGTAAAATTTGCTGCCGCACAGTAAGTCATTGGTGCACCCTGAAGGGCAAACTCAACAGTCCAAATTTTCAGAGCACAGAGGCTGTATTGCAAATTCACAATACAGAGACAGGCTATCCTATGTCCATCTCAGTATAGGGATCAAAAGTGCTTTTAAGCATAGGAGTCAAAAAGATTTTCAGCCCAGTCACAGAACACTGTGACAAGGCCAAGAGGGACAGCACTGGGACAAGCTACTGAATCCCACATTACCTGAGTAAAGAGGGGCCAAATCCAGCACAACTGTAACACTGTGGGATGTTGTCTCCCCTTGTCTCTCTTTGAACAAGCCAGTTGACTTTGACCCTCCCAAGGAAACAAAACCGCACTACAAAAATGCAAAACTGAAGTCAATAGTAAGACAGAAAAGAACCAGCAGATGTTCCTGTGAAATGATTTAAAGACAGATGAAGAAAACAGATGGCTGTTAAAAATTAAAATTAACTCGAAGCTATACCATGTGTAATATGATCCAATCTTGCCTGTATTTGTTTATGGGAAAATACTAGACAAAATATATTTCCTGGAGGTACATTACTAAGTCATAGTGGTATATTGTCCTGGATTTCCTACCACAGAGTTTATTACGTTTCAAAAATACTTGGAACAAGTATTCATCTCCTCTGAGTTGAGTAGATGGCTGTGGGTTAGCCTGTGTGTTTGTATTTTTGCTTGCTGGAAGGTAGCTTCTAATTCACTGTGATGAATGGCCTGTTCATATTGTACGGTGGTCTGGTTAGGATCATTAGCATAACTGTCCTTACAGGCTGATTAAAAAAGTGAAAGCTTATTTTAAAGTATTAAGTCTGCAATCCATTAATCAACAATATAATGGCAGAAGTTCTTTTTAGACTAGTTTTATTACTCCAGCAAAAAACTTGGCATCTCATTTCTTACTGTATTTTTTAACCGCAATTAATTTTTGCAATGTATCAGGGTCACATTATCTAAAGGATAGGTCAAAATTACTACAGCTTTTCTTGAGAAATGCCAGAATACTGAAGAGAAGATATGCCTTTTGTACGCATACTCACTCTTCATTTCAATGTTTGCCCACACAGGAAAGAGAGTAGTTCAATTTCCCATGGATGAAACCTCAGCATGGTATATATTTTATTAATTGCTAGCAAAATCATACAGTCCAGACTGTTGATATGAAGGTAGTAAACTAAAAGTTTTCTGTAAGCTGTCTTTAACAAGATATAAACAAAATCAGCCCCTTTCTTCACATGTTTTTATTTGGAAAAGAAAAAGAGTGTATTTGAGGCACGAAGCAGGCAAGAACACACATATAACCGCATATCCAGACACCTTGTTTACAGTCCCATCTCTTCCCTTTGATTTTGGCTTATGTTCATAAGCGATGGCCTAAATCCACATTGTCTGCCATCTGCACATTCAGTCAACATTCCTGTAAGGTAGATGAGGTTCTCAAAGTAACAGAAGACTCATGCTCATCCTAAACCTGAAAGCTGTACCCTGGAAGATCTGTTGATCCACCAGAGGAAATAAATACCATTATTTTCAAGGTATTTACTACATAACATAAATTGTATTGTGTGAGCAACAGTACCTGGTTGCAGTAGTCCACACTTCAGTCCCTAATGAAGGCTGAAGAGAAAAGAGTGAAAGATCATGTTTAAAAGAGGAAGTGTTAAATCCACCTTCCTCTCACTTTTCAACCCATATACACTCTGTTCATAAAGATTTACTGCATGGGAAGGCCCATGGGTGCATTAAGTTATGTTCTTCCTAAACATAAAAATGCAAGATCGCACAAGGTCTGCCAGTGAACAGAAAGTACAGGCAGACGTGTTGACAGAAAGCTGATCCTGCAAGTGGCTGTCAATCTACTCAGCTTGCCTGGATACTCACCTAGGAGTCCCCACAATCAAAATAATAAAATACAATAATCATGCCATCAAAGAAACCCAAAACACTTCCTATAGAATAAACAAGGATAATCTGTGACTACTGATGCTTGTGGCTGGAGTCCCCAGCTGGGTTTCTTCGCAGGACTGTACATTCCCACCACAACTAGGAGGGTAATGCTGCTGCTCCGGCTTGTCATCTCCATTCACAGTAATCCAGGGTTTACAAGCATGAAGTTAATAAAGAAATTAACAACCTAACAGTTCTATATAAGCTATTTCTTTTGAGTTCTCTCCTCAGAGACTGAGAATCTCTTGGTTATCATGGTACAATGTATAGTAGTATACAATGTAGTGTATACAACACAAGAAAGAAAATGGTTCTTGATGCAGGCAGTACATCCATTCCTCTTGGGTTTCCAAGGCACTGAAAAGCTTCATTCAAGACTGAGATACCAGAAAGAGCTTCTCTGCTTGGTCAAACTATCAGCAGTGATTCTCTTGAAAAGTTGTTGCAGTAGCGAACGCGGTAGAGAGATGCCTACACAGAAACATTATGACCTGCAGACCCCTTGTAAGACATGTCCTACATATGCTCATAGTTTGGAACATAGTCCTGGGTGGTTTCAGTGACTTTGATAAAACATCCAATGTTTTGTGGCCTGGTGATCAGAAGCCTGGTGGACAGAAGATCTGTATGCAGGTGACAACTATACCCTCACAAGCGTGGACATGAAACAAAGCAGTCCTTGGGATTCAGTAGTACGACTGTATGTGAGAAGAGTAGTGATTCTGGCTGTATTCCACACAACAATTCTTGTCCTTGGGAAAGAATAGGCCTGGAAATTACATTTTATCATTGCTACTGAGTTCGGTGTGTTTTATGGGTTTAACTCTTCCTGTAATCAAAAATAGGAATGTCAAGTGACACTCCAAATGTGGATGAAGTTTCTACGCTAAAAAGTTCAAAATTATATTGTTGAGTTTTTCTCTTGATAAGTGTCAGAAAACATTCTTTTCAAAGGGCCATTGTTATAGACATTTGCCAGCATTTAAAGACTCTCTCAGAGGCCTAACTTTTCGGGAAAAAATTTCAGCTCTGGTGAGAAAAACTTATTTTTTTAATTTATGAACCATGACACCTGTGGGGAAAAAAAAAAAAAAAGTTGTGACCTAAAGGGAGTTTTAAGTTGCATCCACTTCCATTAAAAGTGATAGGAAGGCAAGCTGTTAAACTTCAGGGAATGAGGGATGTCACCCAGATCCAATCCACTGACAGTAGCCACTTACTAAGTCTGAGGAAGCCTGTATTTACCCCACTGCAAAGCTGCAAATGACCAGGAAAATTACTGTTATTTATTTCAGATAGCATTTCGAGGTTTAGTTTAGGCTAAGTAGCAGGGCGACTCTCTTCACTAACACTGCTGCCCTTCAACTTATTTCTAACAGGTAATGAACATGACAGAGACATATCAAAATGCTCACCACATGAAGCATAACACCTAAAGTTAAAAATTCTGGATACTGGTGTAGATCCAAACACTAGAGCTACATGCTCAATGAAGAGGTTTTACTTTTTAAATGTACAAGGTTCCAGTAATGTCTACTGTCCAGATTATTAGAAGATGTTTCAGTTCTTTTAACACCATAGGAGAGAGCACAAAG
This sequence comes from Campylorhamphus procurvoides, assembly GCA_013396655.1. Classification (NCBI taxonomy): domain Eukaryota; kingdom Metazoa; phylum Chordata; class Aves; order Passeriformes; family Dendrocolaptidae; genus Campylorhamphus; species Campylorhamphus procurvoides. The sequence goes on from WBMV01006435.1 coordinate 188,804, forward strand.
AAGAACTGCACACATTTCTCAGGGGATGCGTTTACTGGTAAACTTTGAATAATAAGAGATCTCAGCAGAAGTTTAAAAGGTAACTAACATACAACCAAAATAAAGCATTCCAGAAAGCACTGACTTAGCACATGCCAACCCATACAACTCAGCAAAATCCAACCCATCTGGTATCATGCTACCCAAAATATTAAAAAAGGATATTAGAAGAAGAAGAAAAGAAAGAAAAAAAACAAAAAAGAGAGGGAGAAAAGGAGAAAATTCTAGCTACCAGCCAGAGTCCTGTGCAAGTCCAGCTCCCGCGCACCCAGGTTGGACCAGCAGGGCCAGCCTGTGGCACTGCTTTTGTTTCTCTGGCCCTGCGGCCACAGTTCTGCTGTGCCGGGGCTCTGGGGGTGTCCAGGGACTGGGGCTGCCAAGGAGGCTCATGGGGCTGCGGTGTGGGACAGGGATCACCTCACCTCTGTGAGAGTTGGCCTGTTCCTCACACACACACTTATGGTCTCAGCCAATAATTAGTGTAATAATGCAGTGTCTCACAACAGGTTTCAATTGAAAAGCTGCAGTCCAGGTTCCTGAAAAGACTTTTGTATCTCAGTTTTTCAATAAAACGAAAATTCTACTCACCTCACTCATGTTAAATGACATGACCCATTGATGTCCAATATGAATCAAAGCTATTTAAAGTCATGGTTGGTCTTAAGGAGTCAAGGTGTATATTTGTAAACCATTGAGGTTCTAAACTGGAACATATCACAAAGAATAAAAATGCTACTTCTTTCACACATCATGGAAATATTTATGTTTACTAAGATTGCCTTCTAAAATAATACAGTCTTTTTATTAAAAGAGTGTCATCTTTTGGAGAAAGTCAAACAAACATACAACAACAGCAACAACAAAGGAGAGAAAGAGAGTCAAGGTGCTATTTTTGCTTAAGTCTGAGCAAATAAGTCTCAGGGGTTTATAAATCTGGAAACCTACATAAATCATTCTTTGGGCATAGGCAAAATTTCTATAAAATCTGATTTATACCTGAAAAGCCTTCCTCTCTCACACGGCCTGTAACTGTGTTTTTAGCATCTACGATTATTACAGGACGCTTGATAGAGTACCTAACTCATCTTTACAGTGAGTCTCACATGATCAAATGAGGACACATCATTTACTTTTGTGGACTTTTTTCTGAAACTGGATGCCATATATCCTGGCAAAGATAACATTTCTCCTCATTCTGTGCAGATAGGTTCTTTAGGAGCTCTTTCTCTATTTGTTTAAAATCACAGAATCACAGAGTGATTTGGTTTGGAAGGAACCTTCAAATGTCATTTAGTCCAATGCAATATTCACTTCAGTATTATAATTACTCATCAAGAGTATTAAATCATAGACAGTCACTGTAATAGGGTCAGGTCATATTCCTGTTTTCACATTCTCAGCAATTTTTAAATCTATTTTATTAATTATTAAATCATTATTAAATCTATTAGCTCTAATTTTAAACACTTTGATATTTCCCAAAATTTTTAAGCTCTTGGGCTAGACCCTCAGTTGTTGCAGAAAAACAATTAATAGGCATCCTCAAGTACTTTAGGATCTTGGCAGGCCCTTCAGCCCTTTGTCTGAATACACCTAGAGCACATAAGCACTAATAAGGTTTCTTCAAATTATATATCCATAAGGATCAGCATACGTGCTGCAGATCATAAGAACACCTCTTCATGACCATGCTGTTCATCTTGGAGATGTGAGAGGGACGGGGCAAAACTGGATACACAGCAGCAAAGTCTTCTCTCCATTCCCCCAGGGCAGCTTCACCATGGTGTGCATGACCACAAGGGTTGTGAGACTATGTTTCCGTCAGGAGCGGCTTGTCCCTCACTGAGTCAGCATAGTAGAGACACATAACAATTTGGTAGAAGAGAAACCCAGGTACCACCATTCCTACAGGACACTTTCTGCAGCATTAGAAGGCATACTTGTGTGCTTAAGCTTCATCACAGAATTTCATTCTAGAAATAATAATTATGAATATTTGTCATGCTTCCAGTACCTATAAAGCTATTGATTCTCCCCATTTGCCTTCCAGGCTGCTGCCATACTTCCTCATCTGCAGTAAAAAGATAAAGGTTAGGTTTTTCAAATCTCTTCAGGTGGCGTGGTACAAAACAGTTGACAGCAGCTAGGATGACCATCAGCATTTCTAGCTTTGTAGGGTGGCAACAGTCTCATCTGTCACACATGAGGCCCAAAATGAACCTTTTACATCCTTTCCTGGTTACAGAAATTACAGACAAGTTGAGCGCTAATCAATTTGGCACAGCTGGAGACATGTATTTGGTGAAGACACTGGAGGAATGGCAACATGCCCATAATGGAGAAAATAATTATAATCCAGCCTGTGAAGAGCTGGCATGTTCTTTATGGTACCTAACAAAGGATAGAAAAACCTATTTTTTACACATCAAGAAGCACAGAAGAAAAAGGGTGAACACTACATGTTCCAAATGTGGGCTAAAGAAAGGCTGAAAAAGACACCAAAAAACATGAAGGACCGTTGCATATTGGCAGTAGGCCCGTTTCTTTTAACAGGGCTCACTACTAGGCTTCAAAATGCCCATGTTTTCCCTCTATCTCTTTAAAGTTTCTCATTCCACATCCAGTCATTCCACCAAAATCCCCAGATCACATGTCCCCATTAATGCAGGTGGAGGATTGTTCTCATAGTTTAACTACCATCCAGTTTACTACAAACTGAAAACTTTTAGAAATATTACCTTATAGGCATTAAAATAATTTGCATTCAGGAAAGGCTCCTTAATTGTTTTAATTGAGATCAATCAAACTGAATTTAATGAGACTCTGAAGATTTTTATCCACAGTCTTTCAAAACTGAGACTTTTGTGGTGCAGGGCCTTTAGTTAGGCTTTAGACCACATATGGGTTTAGACCACAGCTCGTACAACTTGATCTTCATCCCAGTTAATGCTTCTGAAGTTTCACTGACTTTGTTTAGCTCACACTGTCACTGACTATGAAATATCTGCAAAAAGAGCTTTCCAAACAATTTCATAGATTTTATTTTGCATTCTACAGAAGAGTCAAAGCTCTGCAAAGGCAGAATGCTTCTCAACAGCATAATCAGGTAGGACTAACACATAACAGATACCACTCCTCACCTCAAGGAGTAGCTCCAGAAAACACACACTCTAGAATATTGAATTAATCCGGTGCTTATCCTTGCAAGCACAACACACAGCATCCAGGCTGAAAACCAGGAACACTAACCTTCATAAAGAATTTCCCTTGCCTCTGAAGGCTGCATTTTTACCTACAGTGGTTCTTTAATAATGTGACAACATATGCTAAAACCATCTCAATCCCTAACTGTTCAGAAGGTATGCAGAAGTATCTAAGCACAGAGTAGTGCCTTAATCTGCTCTAATCCTCTAAAAAGATTATTTTCTGAAGAATGTTTATATCTTGGCATTCAGCTAAGGCATTATTAAGATGAGAGGTTAATTAAAGAAAAAGAAGGAGCCTTCTGAGACAGAGGAATAAAAGAAATCCTACTTGTATGCTCCTTCTCAGGAGGACTTAGGAAAATCAAGGGAGGTGTGCTATTTCACTTGTAACAGCACCAGATCTGATTCTTGATTGCAATTAATGAAATTAGCAAAAGAAAAAGGGAAGCTCAGAGACTTCTCCAGAAAATTCCCACTATACATGTGAGAATTCCTTTCTGTTTGCATTGTTGTTGTTCTCAATATATTTCTTGTAGTAAACTCTTATCTTTTCACTCCTATCTGCTTGCATTTTGTCTCCCTGTATTAGTGGAAGGGGAGGTGACTGTTTCTTGGAGTCTCCACCCCAGCATTTGTCTTAAACCAAGACATATTCCCGTGCCAAAAGTGAAGGTTAGATCCAGATGACCAGAGTATTAAATCAAAGAGACTGAGCCAGCTGCAATATTTCAAGACAACCAAAAAACCTCATGGAATCATGGAACAACAGAATGTTCTGGTTTGGAAGGGACCTTAAAGATCATCCAGCCTAAGCCCCTGCCACAGACACTGGTGGCTATCAAAAGATCAGGTTGCTCATAGTCTCATTCAACCTCATTTCATAGGATTTAGGGAACTTCTCAAGTGTCAGTGTTAGACTGAAATATCCAATTAATTTATTAAAACAGATAGACAAACAGAAGAGAAATCATTTACCATAGCGTCTGGGCGGAGTGATTAGAGACCTACTCAGCCTTAACAACAATACAGTGTGCTGGGCTGCAACTATGAAAATAAGGGATGTATGCATCTAAATTTGAATTGCCCATCTCAGTCACTCATAGCTTTGAAAAACAGCACTTTCCAGACTGAATTCAGTGTCAAACCGAATGATCTGAAAAAAATAACCTACCTTAAGGTCAAGAATGCTCAGTCATTTGGAGTCATCTGTGTCCACAAGCTCAAAGGAACTCTTCCAGTGGGACACCACCATGCTGAGCAAACACTCCCTGGCTGGTGTGGAGTGGGTTCACTGGACACCCACTGAAGCCAGCCTTGCCAACACAGAGCTTTGTCTTAAAAGATATACTTTTAGTAGAAGTAGTGGGATAAGACACTACATTGACACTCAGGACAGCTACAGTGGCACCTGTTTGTCCTGACCTCGCAGTAGGTTGTGACTACCTTTGTCAGGAGGTCACTGGCCCTGTAGCAGAACCAGCAGAGGAGATGGATTCAAAGCTTCTCAGCAACTTCACCACATGAATTGAGAGCCGGGTTTTTTTTCCCAAACATCCAAAACTGAGGATTTAAAACTGAAAATCAATATGAATTAAACTTTTATTCTAAGTAGTTAGCTCCACTTTAATCTGCAAAAATGGGGCTTCAGCCTGCCATAATTTAAATCTCTACCAAAAAAAAAAAAATTGTGAGTAAAGAAAGAGTATTCCAATGGCTGATTGTTGGTTCATTTTCACCAAGATTTGCTCTTTCACTGTCCAGACCAAAGACAGTGTCCAGTGAGATGGAAGTTCTTCAAAACTGAATTTTTTATAGCTTTTGAGGAGATATAATCCTTTCCCCTGCAGACATCAGAATTAACAAGTTGTACTTTTCACAGTTTAGCTCATCACCACTTGCAGCAGGGTCACTAGAGAATTCAAAAATGAAAAAAGACACTTTGCTAAATACTTCAGTTACACTTCAGTTAAAGAAAAGTTTTAATATCACAAAGGTGTAGGCTGCACTTAAAATTTTCTGAGAAGAGCAGATATTTATTTACATGTGCATCATAAGATCGTCATGGCCAAGTGTACCAAACTCCTCTAATGTTCAAGGTTTGAATCAGGACGAGGCAAAAGCCTCACCAGTGGAATTTACTGAACTGTTTAGTCTTGAAGCCAGTAACTTTATTAGAACTAGCCAATGTAAGCATCAACAAAAACTCTATTAAAAGCCTAGCCAAAAACTGTACCTTGATCCTTTTAAATCTCTTACTCAGGTCACATCTGTAATTACACAGAAGTGAATTACACAGGCACTATCAAATGCCTCTTACCTGTGGTGACAGATAGGATCTTGGCTCATGGTCTTTATAACATTGAATTTCACTACTTTGAGGTTATTGCATTTTGCTAATAGCTCTTTCATCCTAAGAAAAGGTAAGAAAGAACGGTTTCTAAAAGAGCAATTGATGTAAATGAGATTGAAAGCATAACCTAAGAGAAGTTTGCCCTTTCTTTTTTAAAAAAACAAAGAAAAAAACAAAACACAAACAAAAAGCCAAACCAAAACAAGCAAACAGACAAACAAACAAACAGAAAAAGAAACATCTTGTCTATATTTTCATGCATGCAACAGGAGAAATTTGAGCCTGTCTGGTGTTTTGGGGAGTGGGGAGGTATGTTCATAAGTGAGATTTCCCCGTTAAAGGTGCTGAAATGGCTGTCAAGTTAACAGGAAAAGCCATTCAAACTCTGCTCAAGTGTACTCCTCTTACTGACTGTTTAGACACAGTGTGTGCATCCACAGCGTTCACCCCCCTAACACTGACTTCAGAAGGAAGTAACACTGCTGGATGCCATTGTTGGAAGACACTTCGTGTGATGCCTTAAGATCCTAAAGATTTTTAACATGTAGATTTTTAATAATATAGGTGTATACTTTTTAACACTTTAGAATAGCAGTTAACAGTTACCAGTTACCAAACCCTTTCTCACAGTTTATCAAATTCTCAAAATCTTGTTTAATGCTCTCCTCAAGGAAAAAGATGTTAGCAAGGACATCTTGTTTGGGGCACATACACAGAAGGGCATAATAAGATATCATTGTAGTCAAAGTAGAAGGCCCAGAAAACCTGGAGAAGCTCCAGAGAAGGCATGTGATTTGCAGATGATGATGGTGAAGAAGTAAGAGGTCTTGCGACCTCCAACTCACTTCCAGGGAGGCATGTCAAGGGGCAGACCTCAGGGGGGTTTGGGGGCAGACAGTTCTCAAGTTGGATGTATTCATTAGATATGATAATGAATAAGTGTTATAAATTGGTAAGAACCTTATACTGTATCATGCACTTAATATATTCATTGCACCTAAAAGCACTTATAATTAAAGGACCTTCTCTCTATTTCTTCTATACTAATATTGTGTGGTAAGTTTTATTCTTCCATTTTAGACATCATGTGTACTGCATATAGCCTGGGAAAGGGCAGATCATGGCTGCTAGGTCAGCACTCCGCTCACAGAAAACAGCATCAGACAGACCTACTCTTACGTTGTGTGCTGTGTTTGCTCTAGACTGTGTGGTGTATAACACCAAAGTGGAAAACTCCAGATCTCAACTTGCATGCACCAGTTTGGACACAGAAAGGGCTGAAGCCCAGTGATATACATGGACATGCGGGGAGCTGGGTGAGACCTTGGGAACAAGGCTGAGGAGCACGCTGCTAGCAGAAATCACAACCTTGGAAGATCTTTCCCCTGTGAATGACTGCAAAGAAGCACTTCTTCCTCAGGCACAGCTTGGTCTGGTCTGTTTCCCAAATATGACAGGAAACTAGTCTCCTGTGAACCAGTAGGTGTGACTGGGGTGGAGGTGGAGTATGAGGAAACAGCTAACAGTGCATGTTTCTTTTCTTTCACCAAGTCTGTTCCCTTCAGGAGCACTGCTGTAACACTTTTACAGAAAACTGAAGTGTCAGCAAAACCTCCACCTTCAAACATTTAGCTTTGACATACAAGCAATCATAAGATGTTTTGCTTGTGGCTGAAGAAGGCAAAGGCATATGCTGTTAGCTTGCTTGTGCATCTGGTTTGAAAAACAAATAGTGCATAAGAGCATGGTATTTAAAACCAAAAAACAAAACTACTAGATGGAGAGGAGGGTCATTAGTGCACATGAGGGATGCTATAATAACCTGGCAATTACCGTACATTAGCTAATTTTGGAGAGTTCCGGTATTTTTAGCAAAAAATCACCCTACACAGCCTTGATATCTCTCTACTGCATCTTCCTAACATAGTTAATTTTCTTCCCAAAAGGGGGTTTGCAGGAGCAGGGAATTGCGTAATCAAGCTTTTCTAGCCTCCAGGGAATTACAGCAAATTATATTTATAAGCATAATCTAAAGTTTAAGGGCAAGTTCTTAACCAGACCTCAGAGTTTAATGTAAACTAGATGTCAACTTAGGTATTCAGTTTAAACTAGTGTTGGCCAGCAAATGGCACTCACTTCTCCCACCTGCCTTTCCCTTTTTTCTCCAGCATTATGGAGGATGCTGACCAACAAAATACCTGACGAAAGAAATTGTCTTTTTGAGCAATAACATTGTATTTTTTTTGTCTCTAATACTTTACCTATATTTCCAAAACTGACCTTAACAGAAATGTTACAAACAGGGGTAGATTAAAGCTACAAAACCAGAGTTCAGTTTTCAGATTTGAGATGGAAGACCATCTCCTCTAAAATCAGTGAGAGCTGTGGCAAGTATATTAATGATTTTTACCCTTTAGGACCTGGCTTTGCCCCTTAAGATTCAGAGATTTTGGTTGAAGACAGAGGAAACAATCATACAAATAGATGAAAAACTCTTTAATTTAAACACTGTTTTTTAAATATATATATATAAACCAACTTCTCACCCTAAACACATTTTCAACTTCTATTTCTAAAGTATTTAGCCCAAGTGGGTTGTACCAATAACAGGCAGTTACTGTGTTTCAAATCAAAAGAAGAGAGAGAAAGTCTTACTGAAGTTATAATTTAAAAATAAAAAATTCTTAACACAAACTGATGTCCTGACTCTTCTGTAGTGCCATGTTCAGCTCATATTCTCTCATTCCCAATTTTCATTCAAGTAATAGACGTAATTATCTGGAACCTTATTCTTCTCAGTTCTGAACCCATCTCCTGACAATTTTTAGCACCTTCTTCACAGGAGTCTCCCACAGTGAATCCCTTTCAGTCTTGTCAGTATTACACCAGCCATGAAATTCCCATGTATATGGCAATTTGCAGCCCTGAATTTGGATGCCACCCTACAATATTCTGCTTTGTTGAGGTGTCGACCATCTGGCATCTCCACAGTGCTGGGGTCAGGTGTTAAGGATTTCAGGCGACACACCACAGAAACCTGACAACTAGACCAGAGTCAGTATTTTTAACAGTCTGTATATTTTAAACCATTTACTTTTAATATGCTTCAAACTAGAAAACCTCAGTTGCCTCAGTTTTAAACACTAATCGAAGAGCTGCCTATTCTGCAGGCCAAGTAGTCCTGCAACGAATGATTGTGTAGGCAGATCTCTGCATACTCATGGAACCTCATTGAAATAAATCTCTCCATTCAAGCCTATCAGGGGATCCAAGCTTCATCATTTATTAACAGTTCAATAGAAATATTATTAGCAAGCAAAGCAGAAATCCTGCCAGTGCCACAAACCCAAGTGAAATACTTTAATTTTCACAGTGTGTTGAGGGAGGCCCATCGAGACAGGACTCAGCAACACAGCAGTGTTTCCACTACTCTCATTTTACTAGGCTGAGCCTGGGCAGGCAAGAACTTGAAACGAGAAAGGTCATCCTTTTCTGTTTTAGGACAGATGGTTGCAATCAGCTTTTACCAGTAAGCATAAATGAAGATTGATGTTTAAATTCTTAGCATCCTCTAGATAACGTCTCATGTAAACAGAAGTAAATGGCACATAAGAAATGCCTTGACCACCTCTATTTCAGCATTCCTCTAGGAAACCAAGAGCATGACTTCTTGAATATATACAGTTCAAGGGGCCTCAAGTTTACATCTTGCTCTATTAACCAAACCACTTCTTTCTAGGAGCACTGCCAAATACTGAAGATGACAGGATATGGAGCAAGTATATCACCCTCCATAAACAAAGTAATTGCCAGAGTAACTATTCATATTGACTTTGCATAATATAATTTGATTCTAGAATGAGAACAATCTCTCTTCACTGCCTGTAGAAGATACTTTTAAGATAAGGAGGCCTGTGTTATGGCCATATGACTAATTAGCATGCCATTCTCAGCTTTGCTTAAAGGAGATACTAGGATACTGAAAAGCATATTTTTGAAAGATGGGGGATGAGAGCAACAAGATGGGAATGCTCTGTGAAAAAAAACCAAACTGTTAATAATGACAAGAGTCAATGTAGTTGACACCTATTGCATAATTTACAGTGTAACAGTAAAAGAGACTGTTTGGGAAATCAAACTTAACACTACTTACTGCAAATGAACACATTTCTGGTTACAGTGCTGAAGCATTTGCTTACTTGCAAAAAATTATTGCCTTATCCATGGGAAAATTGTTTCCCATAATTTTTGCCATGAGCAGAGGGATCTCAGGGATCAGGGGACAGTCCAGAATACTTTTTTGTGGTAAAGGCCAAGTAATACTTTGTCTGTTAGCTTACAACCTTTTTTCTATTTCTCTTTGTTCTCATCCTTTCACTCCAATTTCCTTTAGGGGGTCGTGGAAAAAAAAAAAGTTTGAACTTTTTAAATTCTCTTAAAGAATTCTGAAAAAATGCAAGTGTACAAGAGAGAAGGAAACTGGGGATGAAATGGGGCTATTGCAGCAGAAACTCTTTTCCACTTTGGTCAGAACATCAGATCTTGACTGCTTCAAATTGCACTAAGGTATGTAGGAACCTGGCAAAAAAATTTTCTCACTAGAGTCAGGAAATGGAAAACCCATGCAAAAGATATGGTAAAAAGAGACTGGGGAATTTCTAAGATATTTAATTTTTTTAAGATTTTGTTAACAGCTTTTCATCCTGATTTGCAAAAATGCTTCAGCTAACATTTTGAAATGTCTTCCTGTTAGTGAAAGAATATATGCTGACAACACATACACGAGATGCCTTCTGGGCCCAGGAGTCACTTCACCTAAACCAGCGCAGAGCAGAGCAACTATTCCTGATGTTTCTTAGGAAAGAAAATAACCAAAGAAATTCTTCTTAAAATCAGAGAGGCAGGCTGACAAGAAAAGAACAAGTCTTTTTAAAAGTCAGAAAAGCTGAAAAAATAGATTTAAAAGCGGATTTGAAAGCTCTTTTATGAGTTGCATTCCAGTCCACCAAAAAGATATAATAATTACAGTATTAAATCTTTTGTTTCCTGTGCAAAGCAATTAAATATTTACTAGTCAGATTTCACTGTATAAACTCACTTCAATGCGTGGTTTCTCATGGACAGACAAAAACTCTTTTGACTGGAAGATGTTTGTTTTGGGACAAGAAGAATGTAAGTTGATAAAGTGACATGTTGATAACATGGCATCAAAAAGTAAGCATAGTTGTAGTCCTCTGTTGTATTCCTGAGCAGTGGATGGAGCTCTTCTTCTGCAGAACAGGAAGGGTCCTTCCATTAATTCAACACAGATGTGTAACATATCCTCTTGAAAACAAAACAAAGCACTTGGTAATAGAATATTCAGTTTAAGTTTTACATGGACTAGCCGTCCCAACCATATTCTGACCTTAAAAAAACATTGAACAAAGTACCTGTACATGGTACATGTGTTTCTTCTTTCAAAATCACTAGTAGGTTTCTTCCAGAGCTGAAGGATATTCAATTCATTATTTCTGTAGTAGCCCTGGAAGTTTGAGCAAAATAAGCAGGGGGACAAACCTAAATGTAGGCAGAAAAGCACATGAGTTTTGCTCACAGCAGTGCTATTAATCCTTGCATTTTGATTCAGTTTCCTGTGACTGGAACTCTACGTTCCTACTGGACAAAAGAGTCCTCTCATCTTTCAAATCACACACAGTTTGTGTGATGGATGCAGCCAGCACGACTGGTCTCTGCACATTGTGCTTGTTGCAATATCCTCATCTTGTGAGATCACAGAACCACAGAATATG
>WBMV01006437.1:0-15915 GCA_013396655.1 Campylorhamphus procurvoides
CCCTGCCCTCTGGCACTTTGAAGACATTCTCTGTTGTCCTGTCCCTCCATCCCTTGGAAATTGTCCCTTTCCATCATCCTTTTAGGCTCCCTTTAGGGTCTCAGCCAACACTGTGAGCCCCAAATTTACATCATTCAGCTCTTCCTTGTCCTCTTGAGTCTGGAAGTAATTGGGGTTTGCCAGCGTGTTTTTGGGGTGCTGGAGTTCTTTCACAGGGCTGAGGGATGGGAGTGCAGCCACTCCAGGTGGGATGGCTCCAGGAGATTTCAGCCTGGAGCCACCACAGCTGCTGAGCAAAGCCCTGTGAGCAGTGCCTTGCATGGGCACTTAGTGGCACTCGGTGCTCTGGGCTGGGTGACAAGGTGGGGGTTGGTCACAGGTTGGATTTGATGATCTTGGAGGTCTTTTCCAACCTAAATGATCCTTGGTCTTGGTTCTTTTCCAACCTAAATGATCCTTGGTCTTGGTTCTTTTCCATCCTAAATGATCCTTGGTCTTGGTCCTTCTCCTGCCTGGTTGGGGCACCAGGCAGGTGCCCACCTCACCTGTGGGGTGCTTTGGTGTAGAAGCTTCCCCTCTGGAATCTCACCCTCAAAACCTGTCCTGTGTTTCATAAGTGGGAATGACTTCCTGCCCCAGCTGAGGAGGATTTCCAGCAGAATCCCTCAGATCCAACTCTCTTTCCATCTGGTGACTCAGAGGATGCTCTTTAAAGAAGGGAACAGCTGTCTGAGTAACACAACCCCAACCCTCCTGCTCCACGAGGACTTCCCAGCTCTGCTGCTCCCCTGTCGTGTATTTAAGCTGATGTTTTTGGCAATGTGACCACAATAAAGCTAAACTCCCTTTCTCTGGTTGCTCCTTTCAGCAGATTCACCTTCCTGCCAGTCCTGTCCCTCTTTCCTTTTGAATTCCCAGTTTTTCTCTTCCCTGGCCACACTTCTCCCAGGTGGGATCTGCCAAGCCCAGAGGTCTGAGCTGCCCGTGGGGTGGTGGGGTCTGGGTGGTTGGGGCTGTTCCTGTCAGCCCTTGGCCGGGTTGTTTCCGAGCTCCAGTTTCTTCCCACCCACATGGACGGGACAGGCAGTGCTGGCTGGAATTCCCAGAAAGAGCCCAGCCAGGAAAATGCAGAAGCCTTGGCTCCCACCCTGGGTTTTAGCAAAGTTCTCTCCCAGGAATGGCAGAGTCGTGGGGCAGGAGGGCTGGATGCAAATCCAAACTGGTACCAGGAATCCAATTTATTTTTTTAAAAAGAGAGAAAAAAGGCAAACAAGCTCCTCTTTCAGCTGGTTCAAATGTCTGGCTCCTTCTCAAGGCCCTTTTTGGGAATCATGTCCTCAGCCATGCCCCGGACACCTCCAGCTCCTTGTTTCTCCATGGGAGGGAAGAACAGCTGCAGCTTGTTGGGAAATGCTCTCCTCCCTTCCTTCCTGGCAGGTGGACGCAGTTCTTGAGCTTTCTGAGCAACGAGTTGCATCAAGGACTGCCAAAAAGTTACCAGGGATGACAAATTTTGGCTCTCCTGAATGGTTTGTTGAGGGAACCGTTCGGTAAATGACTCGCTCATGACGGTGACCCCAAGCTTTGCCTTGGTCAGTGGAGCAGATGAGACCTGTCCTGGTGTCACCATCACACCTGATGGGTCTGTGTTGACCTCCAGCAGCCTGGAGACTGAGCAGAGCACAAAGCAGCCCTTCAATTTAGGAAAAATCAAGTTTAGGGCACTGCAGGAGGCACAGAAACTGCAGGAATTCCTGGATGTGATGCAACCCTGCTGGCTTGGCCCATCCCAAGCACTGAATTTTATTCCTCTGGGACAAGCTGAACTGCCCAAAGCAAGTGACTTAACAGCAGAAATCCTCAGAAGAGGCAGAAATTATCAGAGAATGAGGAATCCTAAAAGTGGCAGAGCAGAAAGAAACCTGGACTAGGTGTTTGCCACAGCAGTGTTATCCATGGAGTTTGGGGCACACCCACATCGACATCCCCATGGATGTCACAAACTTAGAGGAAAAAGCATGATGAAAAAGCAGGTGACATGGTTAAAATGCAGGTGACATGATTAAAAAGCAGATGAAGGCCACCAAATGATTACAGATTTCAGAAAATTGCACTCAGTTTGAAGGAAATGTGAAAATTCTGGTCATTAGACCTGAGTCACTCTGAGCAAGACCAAAAGCTGGAAGTGCCTGGCCCTGGGCAGGGACTGAGAGAGGCATTAACTTTGGGCAAGTCCCAGTGTTCCTGTCACCAGCAAGGAGGGACCTCCCAAAATTCTTGAGCCAGAAGTTTTTCCTGTGTCTTGGTGGGAAATAATATTTGATGGGGTTTTCCTCCTCCTGATTTTATCACATTCTCATTTTGAGTGTGGAGGGGGAAGATTTAGGTTGTTTCTCTCTTAAATTAACCTGTGAAAAGGTGATCACTGCCATAAATTAGTGAGTCATTCCAATTAAGAAACCATTCCAAGAAGTGCCTTTCTCTTGGCTCCTTGGAGACCTGGGATTGGCACAGGGAGAACTGGAAGAGACTTCATCAACCAGACCTGTATTCTTTCCTAATTTTTATTTTTCCATAAACAACTGTTGATTTGGTCAGCATTAACTTTGGGACTGTTGATTTACTCAGCATTAACTTTGGGACAGTTGATTGTGGGAGGGTGGGCAGGCCCTGGCACAAAGAGAAGTTGCTTTGAAATTCAGTTTGAAGAGAGTTATTGCAATGCTGGAATGAACTTGACCTTGAGTTGGGAGTGGAGCAAAAACCAGGTTTTCACAACATTTTAGCTCTGAAAGACCTCACATAATGAAGATATTTCCCTTAAAAATCCTTCTGGATCTTTTCTACAGATATGATATAACCTTTCCTTAGTTTGGTTGTGTCACCCTGTACTAGGACAATATAACAGGTGATATATTGGGAAGGAATTGGTGGGTGGGAGGGTGGGCAGGCCCTGGCACAGGTTGGGCAGAGAAGCTGTGGCTGCCCCTGGGTCCCTGGAAGTGTCCCAGGCCAGGTTGGACAGGGCTTGGAGCACCCTGGGCTGGTGGAAGGTGTCCCTGCCCATGGCAGGGGGTGGCACTGGATGATCTTCAATGTCTCTTCCAACCCAGTGATTTTATTCCAACAGTCACTGATGTGTTTAGGGGCTGTTTTTCATTAAACTCATATTTAAACTGTGCAAACCAACCCATTTTAATCACTCAGGAGACACATCTGCATTTCCACTTGCTCACAGACCCCTCTGGGTCATGTGTCCTGTTTGGCCAGGAGCTCCTGTGGGTCCAGCAGGTGACTTGAGGTGCCCTCCAGGTGTGTGCTCCTCACACCAGGGCAGGGCTGGGAGGGCTGGAGCCTCCAGAACATCCATCCATGGTGTGGTGGGAGCAGCACAGGGAGCCCTCTGGAAGGAACTGGGCATGGGGAATCTGCAAACCCAACCCCAGAGCTGTACCCAGTGCCTGTGGTTAGACCTCAGGTCCCCTCCACCTCCCCCCGTGCCATCCTGCCCAGGGATCCAATTCACAGCCAGGGGGAAACCACAGCCTGGGGCGAGGCAAACTGGCAGCTCGGGATTCCCACGGGAATGGAGCTTCTCCTGGGGCTCGTGGCTGGCTGAGGGTGGGGATTTCACACGGACAGCTCTGCACCTTCCTGGCCAACTCCACCAGTGCTGACCTTCCACCAGCCCAGGGTGCTCCAAGCCCCGTCCAACCTGGCCTTGGACACTTCCAGGGATCCAGGGGCAGCCACAGCTTCTCTGCCCAACCTGTGCCAGGCCCTGCCCACCCTCCCAGGAAAGGATTCCTTCCCAATTTTCCATCTAACCTCTTTCAGTTGGAAGCCACCCCCCTTGTTCTGTCACTCTGCTCATATAAAAAGTCCCTCTACGTCCTCTTTTTAAGCCCCTTTAGGCACTGCAAGGGGCTTTGAGGTCTCCTTGGTGCCTTCTCCTCTTTTTTCACGTCCCTTTAGGCACTGGAAGGGGCTCTGAGGTCTCCTTGGTGCCTTCTCCTCTTTTTTCACGTCCCTTTAGGCACTGGAAGGGGCTCTGAGGTCTCCTTGGTGCCTTCTCCTCTTTTTTCACGTCCCTTTAGGCACTGGAAGGGGCTCTGAGGTCTCCTTGGAGCCTTCTCCTCTCCAGGATGAACATTCCCAGCTCTCCCAGCCTGTCTTTTTTAGGAAAGGTGCCCCAGGCCTCATCTTAGAGTTCTTCTTGCAGCACATGAGGATGAGACATCCTGTAAGCAGAGCCCTCAGAGCCAAGGCAAAGAGCTGTCACTTACCTTCCTGACTTTATTAAAGCTGGCCTAATGGACTATTAATTAATATCCCCTCCCCAGGTTAATTGCCTGGAATTTATGGGACACACGGCGTTTCCAGCGTATCATTTGGATTTTTTTCTGCCAAGATACACTAGAGACCTTGAAATGGAAAGGGGACAGAAGAATTGCACAGGGGGAACGTCACCATTTGCTGAGGGCAAATTCCAGGGCACATTTTTTTTGAATCCTTGTTAAAACGAGCGTGGTGGGGATTGCAAGAGCACAGATGCAACTGGTTGTATGCAGGGGAAGCCGTAAACCCCAGCCTGTGACTAACATGATGGAATGGAGCACAAATGTGGTGATTAAAACAAGTTTTTAAAAGCATTCTGATCCCAATACGACTCCTTTCTCTCCCCCAGGCTTGACACAGCACGCTGTGGGATGGTCAGGGAAGAGCAGACAGATGACAGAGAAGGGAAAGGAGGCAATCGATGAAGGGGATCTATATCTCATTCACATTGCTGAATAAATAATAGCACAGGAGCTCTAAAATTAGACTGGAGGAGAAACCTGAACCAGTGTGAACATGGGCTGATGCACATCTCCAGTCTAACTGGAGAGGGAGGTTCTCACCTGGGACACACGGACTGGGGATGAGGTTTGTCTGGCTACTGGAGGGGCCACAGATGCTTTGCATGGGATTGGAGGGGAAGCTGGTCCAGTTTTTGGGGATTTAGGGGCCTTTCCTACTTGCAAGAGCTTCTGAATGTGCTGCAGGAGTTAATCTTACCAGACCATTCCCCATCCCTGAGGAGCTCCTGGGCATTGCTGTGCAAAGCCTGCCCTCCACACACTGCATCCCCCCACAGGATGGGGGGGACCTGAGAGCTGAAGGCAGATATTCCCCATTCCTGTTCCCAGGCAGAGGAGCAGGGTAAGGAATCCACCAGGAAAACACCAGAGGGTGGGATTTAAAGATTAAATGGCGTTAAGGGAGGCCACCAACACTGCAGCCCTTCTGCTTCGTGGGATCATTGAATGATTTGGGTTGGAAGAGACCTTAAAGGTCATCTCATTCTCACCCCCTGCCATGGGCAGGGACACTTTCCACTATTCCAGAGTCCCATTTGGCTCCCAAGCTAGAGAAAACCAGGACAATTATGATTTGAAGCCAAAAATTGATATAAAATCCTGAAAATCAGTGCCTTACCAGGAGAAAGCTTTTGGTTGGGACACTGAGGAGCATCAAGTGGAGCTGATATCCCTTCTCCTGATTCGTGGCAGGGAATGACATTTAGTTCACCAGGCATCCATGAAGGGATGACTGATGTCTAAAATGCTTGGGGATGTTGCCTTCAAAGTCTCCAAAAGAACAAAGTTCACGTTTGCAATGTTTTCCCCTTTATTTTCATTTGGTTGACATGATTTGCTGAGTTTGACCTCAAACTTCCCAACTTTCAAATGTGGATCAAAGGACAGTGTGGGTGTTTTGACTGAAAATGCCATCTGGTCTACACAGAGTATGGAGACATGAAGGTCTCCATGTCCCACACGTACCAGAGAGAGAGATTTTCAAAGGCATAGCTGGTGGCTGGGCACTGAGCTCATATTGGTTATAAATCCTGTTATTGATGGGCTGATCAATAATGGCCAAACTTCCTGAGAAAGAGCAGCAAATAAACCCATTAATCCCACTTCAATATATTTGCACAGAAGGTCAGATCACTTTGTCTCTGTCTGAGTGAAGAGCATGAAAAAACATCTCAAATCGGGAAGGGAGCCCTGGAAAGGATGGATGGAAGGATGGACTTAGAATTACAGAATTAGGGAATGGCTTTAGTTGGAAGGGGCATTAAAGATCATCCAGTGCCACCCCTGCCATGGGCAGGGACACCTTCCACCAGCCCAGGGTGCTCCAAGTCCCATCCAACCTGGCCTTGGACACTCCCAGGGATCCAGGGGCAGCCACAGCTTCTCTGCCCAACCTGTGCCAGGGCCTGCCCACCCTCCCAGCCACCAATTCCTTCCCCATATCCCATCTGTCCCTGCCCTCTGGCACTTTGAAGCCATTCCCTTGTCCTGTCCCTCCATCCCTTGGAAATTGTCTCTCTCCATCTTTCTTGGAGCTCCTTCAGGTCCTGCAAGGCCACAATGAGGTCCCCCCAAAGCTTCTCCTCTCCAGGCTGGAGAATCCCAGCTGTGCCAGCCTTCCCTCCCAGCAGAGCTGCTCCATCCTCTGCCCATCCTGGTGCCTCCTCTGGCCTCTCTCCAGCAGCTCCATGTCCTTGCTGTGCTGGGTCTCAGCTGAGTGACATCCCCTTGTTCTGCCTCTTCCCAAATTCCTGACACTTTCCCACCTTTTGGCAGCTTTAAAGGTTTGCTGCTCCTTTTGCCAAACCAGTCCCATTTACCAGAACTGTTAAATTCCGAGTTTCCCAGTGCTTGGAAATGCCAATCTGCTTCACCCTCCCGGTGTTTTGGAGTGGGAAAACCCTCGGTGTGCTCTTTGTGGAGTCAGCAGCTGGACAGAGCTCAGTGCAGGGAGGCTCCCAGGGCTCCGAGGAAATGGGATTGGAAACTGCTTATTCTGGGCCAGCAGTTTAGGAGGAGGATTGGGAGAGAGCAAGGAAAAAAAGCTGTGGCTGAAAAAGCCTAAAGAAGAAGGGGAAAAAAACCTCAAATAAACCGAAACCCCAAAGGAGACTTCAGGGATTTTATCAGTTTAGGAGCCAGACTCAAACCCTTGATGGAAAAAGCTGGACATTATTCATAGCACTGAAAAAAGAAAATCATTTAGAGAGAAGAAGCACCTCAAACCAACGTGTCTCTGATTAGATTTGGTGTCTGAACAGGAACAGGGATCAGGCAAATAATGAGAAGAGCAGCATCACTCCCCCAGAGCCAGAGAGGGATGATTTCTAACCAGGTATCTGCTTCCTCTGCCTGAAGGACTTTAGATTGCTCATAATGGATTATTAAAGTGTGTGGCATGTTCATTACTGTCAGAGGGAGTGGGTAACTCTCCACCAGTGCAGATATTTTATTCATGAGCGAATAAAAGAATTTTATAGCTGCCTATCACTGATCTCCAGTGCTGGAATGGAGTAAAATCAATTCAAAGTTAAAACAAGAAAGGAATATTTGAGGGAAAGGGAAGGATTTTCCCCCTCTCGTTCTGCTTGGTTGGGTGTTATGTTTGTTCTTTGGGCTGTTTGTGCTGACTTGGATCCCCCCCTTGGATTTAGAGGCAAATTGAAGTGTAACAGCCAGACAGGCTTTAATAAAGAGATGTGCAGTGTCTCTGATGGATTGGAGGGAACCTCTGCTGCCTGTGGTTTGTATATGGTTATGGTAAATAACCAGCACGCTGATTTTTGTGGTCTGGCCTTTGCTGCGAGTGCCTGACCACTGGAGACTCATTGAACCTAAAGAACCCAAACTGACACCACCACAAGGGCTGCAACATCCAAACCAGCCCCCAAAAGCCACAAAGCAGAGACCCCCAGCCAGGAGGGCTCTGAGTTGGGGGCTGCAGCGTTTGCATTCCAAGAGGGCAGCCCTGCCAAAGCTCAGCTTTGTCATGCTCAGCTTTGTCACCCCCTTTCCCCATGGCTGGTTCCTGCCACTTCTCTCAACAAATGAGCCCGAGAGGGAGACAGGCTGACAGGGCTGAGACCCCCCTGGCAGCTCCCTGGCTCTCAGGGGGCATTGCCCTGCCAGGGGGGCACCCAACCCGAACTGATGGAGTGGCCCTGTCTCAGCACACACCAACCCCTGGCCCTGGGGGGGCCTTCCCTGAGCCTCATTTCCCTCTTCTTGGAGGATTTTGCAACCTTGGAAGAGCCAGATTAGCAGGACACAAAGCCAGGCTGTGACTCCCACTGCAAATATTCCATTTAAAGTACAGAATGTTGGTGCATTCTGCTGATTTCCAGCAGGGAAAGACCCTCCACAATATGTTCCCCCTGTTAATATGCTCCATAATATATATATATATACACAAACATCTCTGTATTTATACATACATATTTATGTGTGCACACACACATTTATATTTCAATACAATAACAGGGGCACTAAGTTTTTCCCCACAAAAGCTGGAGGGAAATAACAAAGCCCAGGGTGTCCCTGCAATGTCCCTGTCGGGGGGATGTCACTCAGGCACTGAACCACAAAGGCAGCAGCACGACACGAGCAGGAAAAGGAACTCTCTGGGCACAGCTCCTTCGCAGCGTGACATTTATGATTCATCTGGCTATAAATTTGTGTCCATCTGAAGACAAGATATGGTGGTTTGGTGGTTTTTTTTTTGTCTTTTCCTGTGGAAATTTCTCACGTAACATAAGGCTTGTTGGCTGCCAGCAAACAAAAGGGTAAGTTTTAGCCCTTTTTGGGAGGCTGGTTTCCTGCTAAACGCAGATGTTTTCCAGGAGGGCAGCTGCCTTCGAGAAGAAATTCGATGCACTGAAGTTTGTTGGCTGAAAAAGAACCACAGCCAATCTCCTGAATCGTGTTCAGGGCAAAGGTAGGGCTCTGGAAAACCATGGAATGAAAAATGTCACTTTCTGCCACTGCTTTCCTCTTTTCCTTTTTCCTAAATGTCATCAGGCAAATGAGAGCGTCTTTCTAAGGGTGTTTAATTGATAACAAGGGACGTGTGATAAATGAACAGGTGATGGATCAAAGCAGGAGGTCCTGCCAAATCTGGTTGTCCTCATCCTGCAAACTTATATGAAGCTTAAACTGGACCCAAGGGACTATTTTCCCTTTTCTCATGATGTTTTCCCTCTCTTCCTCTTTGCTGTTGTCTTTCCCTTTCCTCAGGTCAGGTGGAAAGGAGTGGAGATTGAGCTCCCCGAGGCAGGAGAGAGAAATAGTCCCTGGGAAGAGCTGTTGGGATCAGCAAGGAGCAAACACCCAGTGGCACCTCAAAAAGGACCTTGAGAAGGTTCTTTAGGGGCCAAAAACCCACGTGCAAAGGCACAGGGGGAGGTGGAGTCATGGGTAGAATGATTTGTCTTGCTTTTAACCTCCTTTTTTAGCAGTTTTGTGGTTTCCTCCATGTCTGGGGAGCTCTGCAGAAGGACATGGACATCCCAGAGCTCTGGCTGACCCAGGTGCTCTCACAACACGTTTCTCCTCAGCTTCCAGAGGGAAAGAACAGGACTCAGTTTGTCCCATCCCTGAAGAGTGCAGGTCCCTTCCCCAGCCCAGCAATTCCTCCCCTGTTCCCCTCTTTGTGCACAGCCCCTTCCATTTCTCCTCTTCCAGCTGTCAACAGGTCACACTGGGAATGCAGAAGAGCAATTGGCCCAGGGAGAAACCTGTTGAACTGAGGCTAAAATTTCCCTTCAGGGAGCCAGGGCAGAGTTGGGGTTTTTTAATTTCACTTACAAGAAAGGAGAGGCAGAAGCCCAAAAGCGAAGCCAGCACAGCTGGCAAAGGAGAGAGAAGTCTGCTGGCAAACAGTCTTTCTTCCCCACCTCAGTTTTCTAAAACTGACCCAAAGGCCAAGCCAGGCTATGAAATCTGAGAGACTCAGACTGGGCTAAATATCCATATTTTTACTCAGCTCTTCTCCAGGCCTGAGCCCAAGCTGAGGAACCTCTGACCCAGAGGGGTGCAGAGCATCACCACCACAGCAAGCAAACCACAGCCTTCCCCTGTCGTTGGCCAGGGCCACGTGGGGAGATGATAAGTGAAGTCAAGGAGGACCTTTTCCTGTCGGGACAGAAATCCTGAGCAGGGAGCTGGGTATTTATGTGACACCCTTTGTTTATCTCACATCACACACATCGAGAAGAAGTGGCTGCAAATAACCCCAGAGAGCAGAGTGTGGTTCTCAGAAAACACTGGCAGGAGGAACTGCCTTCTGAGAGACAGGCAGAGGGAGGAAACTCTCCCGCTGTGCTGCCCACCCTGGCTTTGTTCCTGCTGGTGGGACTTAAAAACCATACAGGGATTCCCCTCAAGGCACCATGGCATGAGGCACCTTCAGAGTCACAGGTGAACGCTGGTCAGGAGGTCCAGCTGGGTGGTTTTAGAAGGATTTTATTCCTAACCACCAAATTCATCACCTGGAAGATCAAGAAGGAGCCCTGACCAGTGGATTTTGTGACAATCTTAGGTGATGTCCTGCAATTTGCTCCCTGACAGCTGTTGTGCACAAATAGCTCCAAATTCCCAGCACCATGGGATGGTTTGGGTTGGAAGAGACCAAATTAAAATCAAATTGATTAAAAATTAGCCAGTTCCAACCCCCTGCCAAACACAGGGACCCTTCCACCAGCCCAGGTTGTCAGTGGCCCATGAGCTTCATGAGCCTTGAGGGAAAACATCTGGAAGAAGCTGAGAGTGTCACTGCTGGAGTTTATTTCAAGTGTGATGACAGCGCTCAGCATAGGAAAATTTTCTAAACATGTCCTATTTTGAATGGATTTCCCTCTTGGCGTGGCTGGAACCTCCATTTTTACACCAAACAAGAAGCTCAGAGGTGTCACATGAGAATTTGGGAAGCGCTTTTGAGTAATAACCCTTTAAAATATTCCCTTGCTCCACTTGTGTTATCTTTTAATTTTGCTCTTCAGCACTCCAAATGTCCAAAGCCTGGCTTTGAGACAGATTAACCCTGTCTGAGCATCTCTCTAGCTGGGCATTTCAATGCAGGCTTTGCATTGAAGTGGGACATGTTTCTGTGACGGCCTCTGGTCCTTCCAAGAAATGAAAAGTCGTTTCTAGATGAGCAAATTCGGGTTCTGTAGAAAAAAATTTTCCACTTCTGCTTCGTATTTTCCACTGGTCTGATCTTCGCATGGACGATTTCTTCCTCTGTGGGAGATGATGAGGAAATTAGTGGCTGGTTTTATCTTCCCTCTGTAAAATACTTCTGGGGGAGCACATCCCACCTTTCTTTCTGGTGGGACAGCCTCTGGTTAAGGAATAGGCAGTGCCATCACACTTTACATGACAACTTGCTTAAGTGGGTTAAAATCCTCTCCTGCTCTGAGGAGAAACCCCAAGAGAGAATAATTTGTGTGACTCACAGAGCTGCACTTCCAACCCACAGAACCATGGAATGGTTTGGGTTGGAAGGGACCTTAAAGCTCATCTCGTTCCAAACCCACCACCACAGGCAGGGGCACCTTCCACTCGACCAGGTGGCCCAACTCATGAATCATCTCCTTTCTCCCCCTTTATTTCCACTGCTGTGCCTGCCCTCAGACCCCACTGATGGGCTGGCCCTCAGTTCCCCTCCCTGGGCAGTGCTGGTGGGAAAGGTCCTCGTTCCTTAGAAAACAAACTGCATTTTCCAGACAAAAATCCAACCACAGTTTTCAGAACTGGGAAAATCTCTGTGGGTTGGGTTGGGTTGGGGCCTTTGAGCTCCATGCCCTCCCTCCCTCCCCTGGAGAACATCCCTCAAGCCCCCCTAAAAGCTCATTTCAACCCCTCCATCCAATAATGGAACGGCTGGAACAGCTCAGAGCTTCGTTCCCAGGGACTCTGCAAAATCAAAGGGGCGAATTGATCCGACAACATCCCCCTGCTCGGAGTACAAGGCACTAAAATGAATTTCTTGTTCCCTGTGAGGAGCAGCATCCCGAGGAGTATCCGTGTCCTCCGTGTTTTCCTGGGGCCGTGCCAACGGTGCCTCCTTGTCTGATTCCGAGGGGCTGTAATTGAGTGATAATTGCAAGCTCCTCGTTGGGAACCCAACACTGATAAACTTCATAACCATTTAGCTGGAAATCTGAGAGCTCTAAACAATTTATTTACAAAGAGAGGAGGACACAGACATCTCTGAACATGCTGCTCCACCGCAAGGACAACACGGCCATCGGCGTTTCCACGGCGCCGATTAACAGCATCGTGCAGTTCGGGCTTGGGTTGGGGGTTTGTTGGGGTTTTTTTTAGACTTTTAAAATAATTTCCCTGTCTTTGATGTGGTCTGCATTAGCCATTTGTAGCAGCTTCTTCCTGCCTGCACAGCCAGAGCGGCTTCGTGGTGGTTTCTTTTCAGACCCAGTCGAGGGAATACCTGATTTGAGCCTCTCCTGAGAAGTTCAGCGAAGGGAAAACGAATCCTGAAGTGATAAAAAAAGGATGAGAGAGAATAAAGCAACACGTGGAAAGGAGGAGAAGTGTTATTTAACTTCTGGATGGGATGAGGCAGCCTGGTTTTGTGCTGGTTTCCAACTTTGGCTCTTAATATCTCTCTGGGAGTGAAACACTCACAATTACACAGAGTTTTCACCCCTTTGCCTCCAAGATTTACGGGGAGTAGTTTTCAGTGGTGGAGACATGGATGTGAAAGGACACCTGAGCTGTTTAAGACCCACAACAGCAGTGCACACACCATGCCTGGTGGGTATTGCACTCCTGCTCTGCTTAGTGGGGATCTGACCCGTAAAATTTACCCCCAGGATCAAGTTCTCACAAGTAGAGTTTCAGCAAAGTCTTCACATGGTACATACAAATGCTCTCAGTGTCCTCTGCTTCAGCTGCTTTTCCATGGCCACTCTAAACCCTTCACAATGTTTTGCTATTCCCTAATTTTGCCATGGTTTCTGCCCCCCAAGACTGAAAGAACAGGGTTATTTATCCCTTTGCCTGGTGGTGCTGATGGCAGAAATCCTTCACTCATGGAACAAGCCTGCCAGAGCTCAGGGAGTGTTTGATGATGCTCTGGGGCACAAATGATGACTCCTGGGGATGGTCCTGTGCAGGACCAGGAGTTGGACTCCATGACCCTTGTGGGTCCTTCCAATTCATCATATCCCAGGATTCTGGGAAGTCTTCTCCATCCAAAACAGCCCCAGACTGTGTGCACTGTTCCTACAGCCTGAAGGGTCTCACTCAACACCTCACACCACCCCTTGTGCTGCACCAGGGGCAACAGAAGGAACCTTGAGGGACGTGGGACAGACCCCTGTGGACAATAACCCGTCCAGTTTCCCCAGTCAAACCTGCTGGGACAGGTTTATTAAAGCTCAGCCTGGATGGCCCCTGGTGTGAACTCAGCTGCCCTTGCTTTGGGGTGTCAGGGAAAGCCATTCCTCCTTCCCTGCTCGCCACAAGCTCCAGGTTTCAGGCTGAGATAACTCAAGGGGTTATCAGCATTTGGCCACAAAGGAAGCAGGGGCTGACCTGCCCTTGCCAGTGCCCAGCTTGGCTGGGGTCAAGAGTGCAAAAAACTCATTTTTCCCTTGTCTCCCACAGCCCAGAAATGGATTTGAGGGTCCAAAGGGTTCCATTTATCTGCTTGTCCAGCAGCACGTGGGGAAAAACACCCCTGAAGGTTTACAGGGGGTCTCTGCTCTGGGTAATGCTCCTTCCATGGGTTAAAAAAAAATAAAAATCATGGCTATTGCTATGATTTTGGAAGGATTAGTTTAAATAACAGGATTCTGATGATTGTCAGAGTTGAAATACCATACAGGCTGTTTTGCAGAATGCCAAACTTTCAAAAGTCTGAAAATAGAAATGTAAAAAAACCCCAAAACAAACAAAGAAAGAAATGAAAACAGAGCTCTTTGAAAAGGCACACTCTCAAATCATTAAAGCAGGGTATCTGTGTGCCCATCTCGTTGGCAGCCAAAACTGAATCAGAAAGCACATGGATTTCCTTTGATAACACGGTGGGGCTTTCCACGTTCCAGCCTTGGAAGGTTTGGTGATGGCACTTCAAAATCAGGCAGCTTTTCTTGTGTTTCTTCTTCTAGGAAGAAGAGACTTCCTGTCCCCAGCCCGTGTTCCGTGGAGGATGAGACATGATCTTCACTGCAAATCCACCCCGAGAGGGCAATTTGGGAAGAGCTGCAGTGAATCTTTTAGGGTTGATGATGAAGCTCTTGGGTTTTGCACAGGTTGAGAGAGGGAGATGAAGGGATCAATTCAGACACGGTCCTGGGGAAATTGCAGATGCTTTTACTGTGGGCATTTGAGAAATCAGCTCTTGTTTCAAAATGGAAAATACACTTTTCCTTGCAAAATGTGAGAGGAGTGGCTGAATCAAGGCCATTCTCCAGAGCTAATATAGAAATTAGCTTTTAGTGGAATTATCTCTTTGCACTCCCCACCCTCCTCTTTCTCTCTCGCTCTGTCTGAAATGACCACAACATCCTAAATTAACACTGAACTCACTCAAACCACACATTTAGCTCCTGCCATCAGTTCTGCTCCCTCACCTCCATCAAGCTGCTGCCTCTTCACTCTCACTTGGAAACTGGTGAACTCTCAGTTGCCTCTGGAGCAGCCTCAGGAAGAAAAATGTAGGATGATATTTTCTGTTAGATTCTCTTTTCACAGAACCCCAGAATGGTTTGGGTTGGAAGGGACCCCAAAGCCCACCCAGTGCCACCTCCTGCCATGGGCAGGGACACCTTCCATAGCTCAGGGTGCTCCAAGCTGGTCCAATGTGGTTTTGAAGGTTTTGGTCAAGCATGAGGAGCAGCAACACCCCCTGTACCTACATCAGCTCTGCCAGAACCCAAAAAAGAGGAATAAAAGGAGGAAAATCCCTATTAACAACAATTATACCGACCANTATTTATATTTATATTTATATTTATATTTATATTTATATTTATATTTATATTTATATATGACTATGTATTTCTCCCTAAAAAATCTACTGTGCATATAACATGTGACATAACATTTATCTTCAAAACTCCTCCAAGACTTACAACGCTGGTTTTCTCTATACCCAAGTGAAAAACATCAGCTGGTTGGGTTTGTTGGGTTTTTCTTTTTTTGAGGGGTTTTGGGTTTTTTTTCTTTGTTAACATTTAACAAGAGTTTTATCTGGAACAGGAAACAAGGGTTACAGCTGGGTCAGGCTGTAGGCTCTGCCACTGGGGACCGCAATAAACACACAGACAGCAAACCCTTGCAGAGGGAGAAGGGAAATGTTGCCCCTGCAAGGAATAAATGGTTTGTTTTTCCAGAAAAGAGCAAAGGGAATGCACAGGGATTTCAAACATGACAGGGAGCAAGGACCTGAGTTAATGTGCATGAGGGATGCTGTGAATCATCAAATCATGGAATGGTTTGGGTTGGAAAGGGCCCCAAAGATCTTGTTCCAGCCAGGGGCATCTTCCACTAAGCCCAGGTTGCTTCAAGCCCTGTCCAACCNGTGCTCCAAGCTGGTCCAATGTGGTTTTGAAGGTTTTGGTCAAGCATGAGGAGCAGCAACACCCCCTGTACCTACATCAGCTCTGCCAGAACCCAAAAAAGAGGAATAAAAGGAGGAAAATCCCTATTAACAACAATTATACCGACCATGGGCTCCTGCAGTGAACTCCAGCTCTCATGCCTGAGGTTTCTCTGCCTAATTAGCCGACATGGAAGTTGGGTTTTTTGGGCTTCCCCTTGGGGGAAGTTTGGCTTGAAGTCCAAATGTTGTGGTCACTCCTCCTGTGTTTTACTCAGAGATCTCCTGGTGTGACTGTCTTAAAATAAATAGAGCTTTCAGAGAGAAAAACTAGAAAACAACAGATTTTGTTTTTTATTATGGAGGGACAGGAAAGTCTTTCCTGATTTCCTCCTTGGAAAGGCTTTGACAAGGGGAGTGGTATATTTATATTTATATTTATATTTATATTTATATTTATATTTATATTTATATTTATATTTATATTTATAT
>WBMV01006437.1:15954-40302 GCA_013396655.1 Campylorhamphus procurvoides
CCTTGCAGAGGGAGAAGGGAAATGTTGCCCCTGCAAGGAATAAATGGTTTGTTTTTCCAGAAAAGAGCAAAGGGAATGCACAGGGATTTCAAACATGACAGGGAGCAAGGACCTGAGTTAATGTGCATGAGGGATGCTGTGAATCATCAAATCATGGAATGGTTTGGGTTGGAAAGGGCCCCAAAGATCTTGTTCCAGCCAGGGGCATCTTCCACTAAGCCCAGGTTGCTTCAAGCCCTGTCCAACCTGGCCTTGGACCCTTCCAGGGATGGGGCAGCCACACCTTGTGTTGGTGTGGGAGAAGGGGAGGGGAAAAGTGGGATCCAGACAGTTGTTGGCAAAGCCCAAGGTCCTCCCCAACACCCTTTGAGATGGAGAAAGTGCTTCTTGCTCCCTGAGAGCTGGGGCGGATCCAGCACCCCGAGCAGGGAATGCTGCCAGATCCTGCTTGGGTTGGAGTTCAGGGATTTAACCACTTCCATTTGTGTTGCCAAGGCTGGCACAAGGGCAGAGCTGCCACTCCCTCGTGTGCCCTGCACTCTGCGTGTGCCAGACCCGTATGTTGGGATGTTCTGCCTGGAGAGGGGGGGAAACAACAATAAGACCCCTTGTTTGCAAAGCTGGCAGTGGTGAGTGGGCTTGAAGGGTACTGAAACCAGCCCTGCTCATCCATCCCGAGGTTAAACACCCTGATAAGGAGGGGATGATGTGGCAGAGCTGATAAAGTGCCTGATAAAGGAACCATGAGTGAAAGGACTGATAATTCAGGTAAAGCTGCTGAGCTGGCCCAGCTGGCCCAGGGACATCTGACTGACAGTCCATTCCATAAAATCCCAGTCCCACATTTTAATGGGAGGGTTTTCTAACTTGCCTTTTCTTGGGCAGTGTGTGGAGAGTCCCCTCTTGAGTGGGAATGCTCCTCAAGGTCACACCTTGAGGATGAGCAAAAGAGATTTGCCCACAATCCTTGGTCTGAGGGAGTAACATCAATCTCCACTCAGTAATTGGTTTGATTGGATTTCATATTCAATATTGAATAATTTCTTCAATATTGCTCCAAAATCGTGCACTCCACTAGTAGTTACAACTACTACTATTTAGTAAATAATTCTGATTAAGGGGTTTTAGTCTAATATAGATATATTGGGTTTGCCATCCTTAATCCTGCATATAAAGTTGTGTAAATGTTCAACCACACCTTTAGACATAAACTCTTAAGTCTGGGACTAAGATTGGGGTCAGGTGCACCCAAACTGCTCTCTGAGAAGGACTTTAGAAGGCCAGGGCTCTTCCAGTGCCCACTGACCACATCTTACCTTCTTCATGACGTGCTCTTGCCTTATGGCACGTTCAACCACTTGCTAAGTTGACTTGCAGGTGCCATCAAGTCATGTCTGGATGGGTGTTTAGGGTGTTTCTCAAGGAATCACAGCACTGCTTAGAATGGAAAAGCCCTCTAAGATCATTGAATCTAACCCAGCACTTCAGAGGCCACCACTGACCCATGTCCCCAAGTGCCACATCTCCAGGGGTGGTGTCTCCACCACTTCCCCAGTTTCAAGGATTGCCACTTTTGGGTGAAGAACCTTCCCCTGATATCCAACCTAAACCCCTCCTGGTGCAGCTTGAGGCTTTTTATTCTCCATCTATCCCCTGGGAGAAGAAACCAACCCCCACCTTGCTATAACCCCCTGTCAGGGAGTCGTAGAGAGGGAGAAGATCTTCCCTGAACCTCCTTTTGTCCAGACTGAACATCCCCAGCTCCTTCAGTGGTACATCAAGCAACTGGAGATGTCAGGCCCATGGAGCCCTTGAAGGTTGGGCTGCAAGAACAGGGACTAAACCAGTGAATTATTTGGATTTTTACCTTTTATTTGGGTTTTTACTTTTTATTTGGGTTTTTACCTTTATTTACCTGTAGCTTTATCACCCAAGTGCTGAGTTTCCCTCTTGTCATGGTGTAATCACAGATGTTCATNACCGTGGAGCCCTTGAAGGCTGGACTGCAAGAACAGGGACTAAAACAGTGAATTATTTGGATTTTTACATTTTATTTGGGTTTTTACCTTTTATTTGGGTTTTTTACCTTTATTTGCCTGTAGTTTTATCACCCAAGTGGTGAGTTTCTTTCTTGCCATGGTGTAATCACAGATGTTCATTAGATTTATTGCCCAAGAGATCAAAGCTGAGGCCCTTTAATGAAAAATGCCCAATTTTATTGAATGGGTATGACTTAAAACCCACTAATAAGTATTGTTTTTAACCAGAAGGTGAGAACTTCCTCAGCACCCCAACTTGAAGGGCTTGCACATCTTGAAGGAGATGTCAGTTTGCTCTCTAAATTATTCTGTAAAATTTTACACTGTGACTGACACAGTTTTCAGAGGAGCAAACCCAACAGGACGTTACCCAAACCTTCCCAGATCCTGATTTTCTGGCAACTTATGCCAAAATTCCTTGACAAATCAGCATTGGGTTTAATTTCCCACACAGAAATTCATCATTTCTGTGTTTTACAGAGTGCAGAACACTCTTGATGATGACAGGGTAGTCCGTCCTGGCTCAGGACACGAGACACAAAAGGAACTAGAGCTGGGTTTAACTTTAACTTGCTGTTTGTTGGTCAAACACCCAGAAAATAATTCTTAAGGATTCATTCTGAGATTGTTTTGTAGAGACTCCTGAACATTCAGAGAATCACGGGATGCTCTGGGTTGTAAAGGACCTCAATAATAATTCCTGCCCTTTGTTACGGGGCAGGAATTATTGTGGGAATGCTCTTGTTGTCTCTGCCACCCCCTCAAAACAATATTTCTCCTGGCTAATTAGGAAGCCCAAGCAGGATGAAACACCTGAGCAACACATGGAGCTGGAAGAGTTTCCCTGGAGACCCATCAACTCTGCTCTCCAGTGTCTTTACTGAGGGGAGAATTGGAAGAGGAATCCATTAAAAATAACAGAGGTGGGAGGAAAAAAAATCAATAATATAATTAGAAAACATTATATGAGGTAATGATGCCAATTAAAGAGCAAAGCAGCCATTTACGGGGTGTTGGAGTGTCTGGTGAGGGTGATGGGCACATCCTGCTCCCCCTGACATGGGACTGGCACCACTTCTTGGTGCTGTGCTGGGAACTGATGGACATCTAAGAGGGGAAAACCTCTCTCCTGGTCTCCACAGGCCCAGGCAGAGCTGTGAGCTGAGACAGGCACTGCTGGGGGTGCACAGGGTGAGGTTTCTGGGTACAAGAAAGAGAAACACCCCAAAATCCACTCCAAGAAACAGAAACAGGAGCTGGAGAAACACCGTTCTGCTGCCCAGGAAGAGAGTGAGGAGAACCTTGGGGG
The DNA here is from genome assembly GCA_013396655.1 of Campylorhamphus procurvoides. Taxonomy (NCBI): domain Eukaryota; kingdom Metazoa; phylum Chordata; class Aves; order Passeriformes; family Dendrocolaptidae; genus Campylorhamphus; species Campylorhamphus procurvoides. The sequence continues at coordinate 19,303 of WBMV01006437.1, forward strand.
CAGAGTCAGGGAAGGACCTGGGCAGACCTTTGGGGAGTGTAGTGAGTGAAGTTCTGCTTTATCAACTTCAACATTGAAGAGAAAGTCACTCCCTGAGCTCCCAACAAACTCCTTCATTGGGACCACAGAATGGTTTGGGTTAGAAGGGACCTCAAAGCTCATCCAGTGCCACCTCCTGCCATGGGCAGGGACACCTTCCACCAGCCCAGGGTGCTCCAACCTGGCCTGGGACAATTCCAGGGATCCAGGGGCAGCCACAGCTTCTCTGGGGAACTCAATCAGGTGTGATTTCACTGAATCAGAATTGTCTGAACTTTGCTAATGATAATTTGTTATCAGAGTAGGAGCTTTGCCAACAGCAGAATATTCTGAGGACTTTTTGTTTTCTTGATTCTGCTTTTTATTGTGCTTTCCTTTAAAAGCCTTTTCCTTCCATGGGGAAAGAACTGAACGATGGGAATCTCTTTAGTGACTCCCTGGTTTCACATATTTGCACCCAACCCTACAAAGGCAAAATCCCAGAATCATCAGGGCTGGCAGGGACCTTCAGGACCATCCAGTCCCACCACCACCACCAGGATCCCCCCTAATCCATGTCCCCAAGGGCCACATCCAGACACCTCTGGGACACTTCCACAGACAGTGACTCCACCACCTCCCTGGGACACTCATTCCAAGGCCTGACCACTCTGAAAGGGAATATTTTCCCCCTGATATCTCATCTGAACCTGCCCTGGTGCAGGTTAAGACCATTTCCACTTGTCCTTTCACTTGAGACGTGGCAGAAGATGCTGTGCTGACTGAACATTCCTGGTGAAGTTGCTCATTGAGTTTTCAGGTTTAAAATCTTCATTTTGGCCTGTGTGGAAGTTTAGTTTTTCTTCCCTGTGTTTTTGAGTCTGAAGGGTTGAGAAAAAACACCTTTTGGGCTCTATTGCTCCATGCTGAAGTTACTAATTCATTTTTCTGGGTGTCTTCATCATAACTGAACTCCAAAGCAATTGCCACCTTTTCAATGCCAAGTCCCACTTTTTCTCCATCTATGCCTGTAAATTGTGTGTTTTTAACTGAAACCTTCCCCTCAGGATTCAGCTCCAATGCACATTCACAAGGCTCAGGATTCAGCTCCAATGCACGTTCACGGGGCCAGGACTTTACAGCAGAGGCATTTGGGTCAAGGAAATGCTTGTCTTGCATGTGATGCTCAAGAAAATGGGGGATGTGGTGCTTCTCCTTTCTTCCAGGGCTCAGATGACTCTTCTTTTCCCTCCTTGCAGCCCATCAGAGCAAGGGCAACCAGCACTTTATGCATCGTTCCTCTGAGGATGCTCCTGCTCTCCCCTTCCTTTCCTCTCTCGAGCTCCGATGATGCTCCAGGGGCAGGAAAGCACTTAAGGGTCTCTTTGGGGGCTTGGTCTACATCCCTCTCAATTCACCAGCATGCTAAAGGGGACCTGTGGGGGTTTACCATAAATAAAGTAGGTTTTAGTGTTCATTAGACAACCCCCTGTCCCCTCCTCTCTCTTCTCAGCTCTTTGAGTCGTGTTCTCATCAACAACAGGATGAGTTTGCAGGTGGTGGGGCTGTGGTGATGTTTGGGGCACGTCCTTTCTGCTCAGGGAAAGCACAGACATGGGATCCCTGAGGGTGGCAAAGCCCTGCCAGCCTCCAGAGCCCACCCTGTGCCCGATGCCCACCTTGTCCCCCAGCCCAGAGCACTGAGTGCCACGGCCAGTCCTGCCTTGGGCACCTCCAGGGCTGGGCACTCCAACCCTCCCTGGGCAGCCCCTGCCAAGGCCTGACCACCCTTTGCAGGCACAAATTCCTCCCCATGTCCCCCCTGGCCCTGCCCTGGCCCAGCCTGAGCCCCTTCCCTCTGCTCCTGGCCCTGTGCCCTGGCAGAAGATCCCAACCCTGCCCCAGATATTGGGTCCTTTCAAGGAGTTCTAGACAAATCCCAATGTTGAATGTGTAGAGAAACACGGTGTCACCTCCTTCTGTGTGTCCTCCTTATGAGAGGGAAGGAAAAGTGGAGCAAAAGGAAGAAATGTGGGATGGGGAGATGCCTCATCCCACAGGGAAGCAGCAGAGCCCCTCTTGCCTCCAGAGGACCCGTGATCTTGCTCTGCTTCATATCTCATTTCACTGTCATGACCTGGACTGTTCCAACTCAGCTGAGAGCTCTGGGAAGGAGGAAAAATGAAGGCATGATTAGATTGAAAGGGAGTAGGGTTAGGTCAGATATTGGGAAGGAATCCTCCCCTGGGATGGTGGGCAGGCCCTGGCACAGGGTGGGCAGAGAAGCTGTGGCTGCCCCTGGATCCCTGGAAGTGTCCCAGGCCAGGTTGGACGGGGCTTGGAGCAGCCTGGGCTGGGGGGAGGGGTCCCCGCCCATGGCAGGGGGGGGAATGGGATGATCTTTAAGGTCCCTTCCAACCCAAACTACTCTGGGATTCTATGAATGCAGTTCCTGTTTCTCACATATGTTCATGACTCTGGACATGTCTTTAAGACTAGTGCAAAGCCAAGGCAAATCCCACTTTCTTAGGGGCTGTGTGTGCAATAAGGAATAACCCTGACTCCAGCTGAACACTTTCATAGAGTGTTGATTTCAAGGTGCTCTCCTTTCCATGGAAATATTAAAAAACTGGCAGGAAATGTATTACCTGGAAGCCACCTTTAGTCCCAAAACATTGGTCCATAGAATCCCAGAGTGGTTGGGGTTGGAAGGGACATTAAAACTCACCCTGTTCCAACCCCCTGCCATGGGCAGGGACACCTTTCACTAATCCAGGTTACTCAGGGGACACAGCATGTGGATTCTTTGACATTTTGGGACACTGAATTGCTGTCAATAAGGTTGTTGGATGTGTTTCTTATGGATTTGCTATTATAGCCCAACGTCCCGTTCTTTTTCCAACTCTGCTAATCTTGCTGGAGGATCTGGGAGGGGAAACTCCAGCAGGAAAAAATGAGAATCAGAACTGCCTGTTACATTTGAGGCCAGTTGGTGTTAAAATTCATATCCTCTGCTTGACCAAGGTATGTTCCTTGGCTTTTTCTCCTCTCAGTCCTCATTTCCAGCTGCAGCTCTGCTGGAAGATCCTCTGATTTCCTTCTCTTTATGATGATGAGCTGCAAGCAAAGCCCAGCCTTGCTGAACCTTCTCAGCAGGACCAGTGGGTCAGGATTTGTCTGAAAAATATCAATATTGTGTATTATTCTGCATTAACACATTGCCCTCCCAAATAAGATCTCTCTGACAAACAAAGAGACACCAGTGAGTGCCAAGAGCTTCTGTGCTCCCCTTCTGGGTTTTATTTCTTGAGTCTGATCATTCAGATTTCATTCCCAGGTCCCTCTGGTTGCCCTTTGCCATGGGAAGCAGGACACTAAGTGGGGAAATCAGGTGCAAAGCTGCTTTTAAGCCTGGAGAAACGTGCAATGTGTGGCTGCTTTAGTCACTGACATTCTTCCAAGAGCAGATTTAATCTCATCATTAAAGGCTGATAACAAGAAGCACCGGCCTTAAAGGACGATTTAAAAGTAATAAACTCCTGCAGGAATTAGGAACGCTTGGCTGGCAGTCAGGCTGTGACAGGGAATCCCTGCACTGTGTCACATTATCATTTCCTACTGTATTTCACCCCCAATACCCCTCCCCCCGATGGTTTTATCAGGGGCCACAATGAAGTGCTTGGAGACACAAAATTCCATCTGCTGGAACAGCCTTGGAATCCCCTCCTGAACAGCAGCTGGAAAATTCCAGCTGGGACACTGCAGGACACCGAGGCTGCAGTTTCTGAGGAACCCAAGAGCATGGGGAGCCTTGTATTTTTGAAGACAGCAGATGGATTATAGGATATTATATGTTCTTTTCAACAGATTTCATAAACACCGACTAATCCTCCCTTAGAACTCCTCTGTTGAAGGAGAAGAGTTCACTGCCAGTACAATCCTTATTTGCAGGTAGTGATATTTAACCCTGGGGTTTTCCTTTGCTCTGTATGACTTTCCTTAAGGGACTGTTTTGGCGCAGCAAGTTGAAACTTGAGGTGAAACGGAGCTTGACAGGATTTCTTGGAAAGCAGATAAAAACTGGAGGGCAAGGTGGCCAAATTGTGCCCAAAAAATGAGTTTTGTCTGACCTGAGCAGAGTTCCCTCAGCTCTGACACACAAAGGGGTCACTCTATCCCCTTCTTTCTTTCCCTCTTTCTTTAATCTCCCATTTTTTATTACTTTTACGGTCCCTAATCGGAACAAAATGTTAGCAAGTCTCGTTTAACGTTCTGATTCAGGGCAGGAAAGGATTCAAAAGTTCTGCAAGATGGGAAAACCATTTCCCAGACAGGTTTAGCAACCTCTTCCAGGACTTTGAGGCAGCTGTGAAGCCAAACTGCCCTAATCCATCGGGGCCATCTCCAGTGCAACGAGTCCTTGCAAAGGATTAGGTCATCACTTCATCCAATCCCACAAAAACTGTTTCCCCAGGAAATAACTTGGAGCCAAGTGCATTCTGAGGACCTGCTGTATCCCCTGACCCCTGAACCATAAAAAACAGGGCTGAAAGAAGGCTGTGCTTTGTGTTCTGCCTCCTCCTTGCTCTGAGCCCAACCTGTCACAGGGGGCAATTGGAAAAAAAAAAAGAACCTGTGAAGGCTTCACTAATTTCTTTCCTCATTTCCTTTAGCAATCCTGGGAGCTGCCCAGGATACTTAGTCTTCCTTAAGAGCGTTCAATTTTTGGCACGAGCCTTTTCATTTGTCTCGGCTCCCAATCCGTCTCCTCCTGTCACGGCCGGAAATTTGAGCCCTTTGTTAAACAGCTCATTTGCTTCTCTGTGCAGAGGGGAGAGAGTTCCTAACAAACCTGCAAGCTGTCCCTGCCTTTGTCCCATGATTTCATCCCTTTTTATTATTATTATTATTATTGTGGAAAGCGTTTCATCTCCTCTCTGCACACCTAGAACACACCAAAAATCAAAAGACCCCCATGAATGTTGTGCTGGATGAAATCCTTGGCTGGGGATGCAGAGACATCCCTGGATTTGTGGCAGTGGCTCTGATATGGCTGTAAGAATTTGCTCCTCCTTACTTGATTTTCATTAAACCCCCAGTGTCTTCATGGCTTGTTTCCCATTTGCATGGCTTTAAATGGGAGAAAAGTCCAGTTGCACTCGTTTCAGAGCAATGAAAATGAACTCAGAGTGCTTTAGAATGGGAATAAAGAGTTAATTTGACTTTATTTCTTTCTCTGTGTGCTGCATCACCTGAGAGCTCCATGTCCAGGCTGTTGGGAGCAACCTGACCTCATGAAAGGCATCCCTGCCAACCTCTGCTGGGAGGAAAGGCTGGGACAGCTGGGATTGTCCAGCCTGGAGAGGAGAAGCTTTGGGGGGACCTCATTGTGGCCTTGCAAGACCTGAAGGAGCTCAAAGAAGGATGGAGAGAGACAATTTTCAAGGGAGAGGACAAGGGTGAATGGTTTCAAACTGACAGAAAGTAGGGTTAGATGGGATATTAGGAGGAAATTCTTGGCTGGGAGGGTGGGCAAGCCCTGGCACAGGTTGGGCAGAGAAGTTGTGGCTGCCCCTGGATCCCTGGAAGTGTCTGACCTTCCTTGCTGGTCCCTGGAGGTGTCTATCAGCAGACAGCAGAACTGCCTTAAAAAGCTTGGGAAATGCCCTGCAATTCAGAGGGAAAATCACCAGAAAACCACAAAGGCAATAAATTCCTTCCTCCTCCCTTAAGATGTCAAGTGCCTTTTTTTTCCAGGAGGTTTTTCAGTTCTTTGGTCAGGTTTGTTTCAAAACGTGGAGGTGCTTGTGATAAACTGACTGCTGAGTCTGAGAATAAGGGAGGAGTGAGAGTGTGTCAGAGTCCAAAAGTCTGGGCTGTCTGGCTCTGGGTGTAGTTTGTCATGTTTGGATCCTCACAGCAGCTTGTAATGATGCCTCAAGATGTGGGTTTTCAGGGCAAGAGGCTGGATCTGGTTTACTTATTTCCACAGAATCACAGGCTGGTTTGGGTTGGAGGGACCTTAAAGATCATTCATTTCCTCCCCCTGCCATGGGCAGGGACACCTCCCACCAGCCCAGGGTGCTCCAAGCCCTGTCCAACCTGGCCTGGGCCACTCCCAGGGATCCAGGGGCAGCCACAGCTTCTCTGCCCAACCTGGGCCAGGGCCTGCCCACCCTCCCAGCCACCAATTCCTTCCCAGTATCCCATCTATCCCTGCCTCATTCAGCTCAAAGCCATTCCTGTCACTCCATGCCCTGGGGAGAAGTCCCTGTCCTCTCACAGAGACGCCCTGGAATCTCCAAAAGGAGCTCCCCAGCCCCTTGGGAAGTGGGATCTCAGTATCTGTGTGACCGAGGTCCTCCTGAAAAGCACAAGCAAAAGCTCCTTTAAACATAATTATATTTCAATGCAATAACAGGCCGGAGTTTATGAAAGCGCCAAACTACTCAGGATCAAAAGTGAGAGACAGGAAACCTTTCCAAACCAAACAGGGATATTTTTTTATTTAGTCTTGTTCTTTGATCCTTCATTAGGAGCAGCTCTTTCCATTTCCAGGCTGGGACCAACACGAGGGGCTGGAGCAGGACTTCAAGCCCTGGGCTGTGACCCCAGTTCCCAACAGCCCTGCTCTGCACGGGATGCTTTGGCACAGATTCCCAGCCCTGGAAGTGTCCAAGGCCAGGTTGGACTGGGTTTGGAGCAACCTGGGCTGGTGGAAGGTGTCCCTGCCCATGGCAGGGTGTGGCACTGGATGGGTTTTAATGTCCCTTCCAACCCAAACCATTCTGAGATTCCATGGATTCACTCCCTGGTAAGGAGCTGGCCCAGGATGCTGCTTATGGATCAGACTTCCCAGTGGAATGATTGTTTTCCTTTTTTTTCCATAATTATATGGAAAAAGATGTGTCCATGTGTCTTTATAAGGGAAAAACATTGTATTGTTATTAGAAGGGTTGGATATTTTATTACTACAAATGAGTGCTGAGATGAATCAGGGTCTATTATTCTTATCTGACAGAAGGTAAATGTGGACCAGAAACTCCAGTGTAGGATTCAAAGTGCCTGTTGTGAAGAGGAGAAAAACTACTCTATTCCCAAATTTCTAACAGGTGTTTTAGAACCAGCCTGCAAACTCTTAGTCTTCCATCCTTTTGGTTATCAGATCAATTTAACATCTTCTCCTGGTTCCTAAAGACATCAAACTCCTGTGATTCTATGCTTATTCTTGATCCAAAATGCAGTTTCACTCTGACTGTGCCTTGAATGTGCCAAGTGCAGTCTGAGGTCACCAATAAAGGGGATGAGAACTTTCAAAGTGGTGTGAGATTTCTTCAGCCTGGAGAAGCTGTGGCTGCTCCAGCCCTGGAAGTGTCCAAGGCCAGGTTGGAGCAACCTGGGATAGGGGAAGGTGTCCCTGCCCATGGCAGGGGTTGGACTGGATGAGCTTTAAGGTTCTTTCCAACCCAAACCATTCCATGATCCTCTGATTTCCCTAGTTATGGAAAAGTTAAACTAACAAGGCTGTTTTAAGCCACTCAGGCCTCAGCTTGTTCCCACTGAAACCAGTTTGCTGCCCTTACTGGTCAGTAATTCCCCCAGCATTAAACACCCTGGGGTGTCTCCCACTTTGCATCTCAGCTGTCCAATCCTGACTTCGATCAGAGGTCACTAAACCACCAAAACAAACTCGAGCTTGGTGTCACAGCCCTTCAAACCTAAGGAAATCCCCAAAAGTTGTTCTTGGGCTTGAAATAGGTCTTGGAGGGGAATGGGATGGCCCATGATAAACATGAGTTGAGGTTTTTGGTGGTACCTGTGTCTAAGGAGATTTAGGAACTGGATTTTTCAGTCACTCAGTGTCTCTGTGTATTGGCTCAAACATGGGAACATTAAGCAGCAGCTCATTTTTCACGGGCAAAAACTGGAAGAGATGAGTTTCCCCTGACACAGAGTAGAATTTTAGCTCTTTTTAAAGCCTGGTGTGGATATACCTGAAGCTGTAGAACCTCCTGGAGCCATTGCAGCACAGCAGGATAAATGTGCAGCTGGGGAAGCAGTGGGTGGAGAGGGAATGTGTGGGCAAAGAAAACAGTGGTGTCTGAGATGGAGCCCACTGATATCCCACATCAAAGGGCTTGGAGGGTGAGTAGGACAACAAAAACAGTTGTTCTGTTTTTCCACGCTCTCCCAGGTTCTTGACATGTGGAATGAATCACCTTGGATCCCTCTTTTGGGTGCTGTGGTCAACAGGGACGTTGGCATGGGGTGGAAGGTCAGGAGCAGATCAGAACCCTGTGAGTGCCAACTTAATGGTGTTGGCAGGGGAGGCTCAGGAGGGATTTCCTCTTGGAAAGGGTGGTCAGGCCTTGGCAGGGGCTGCCCAGGGAGGGTTGGAGTGCCCAGCCCTGGAGGTGCCCAAGGCAGGACTGGCCGTGGCACTCAGTGCTCAAGGTGGGCATCGGGCACAGGGTGGGCTCCAGGGGCTGGCAGGGCTTTTCCACCCTCAGGGATTGTGTGTGGCAAAAAGGAATGAAGCTTGTACAGAATAAAGGGCTGTGTGGGAGAAGATGTTTGTGGGAGAACACCTTTGTGCCTCTGGATTTGATGTCTGGGCATTGTGAGCTCTCAGTGTTGCACCAAAATTGAACTCCATCCAGGCTTTATGTGAAAATGTCCTGCTGTTCATATTTTTAGGGTTTTCTTTTTAAGTTATACTTGCCCTGATGTTTTCAGACACGTTTATGTGGTGCTAACGCAGAGCTTTTCTATTGCATAAAGCTGAATGCTCCCAAATTATTCTAAACAGTGAAATAGGCTGTGGGTGGGGAAATACCAAAAAGAAACTTTAATGTAAAATAATTAACAAACCCAATTAAATTCTCGATCCCGGTTCGTGCTCATCAATGCTCTGGAGATCAATATCAGATGGGGTCCAGCTTCAGGCTTTAAAAAAAGGGCACAAAGAACAGAGCAGAGGCCAAGGAGTGATTTCATTCCACAAATGAAATGGGACAATTCTGTGAAATGCCATCCATCCCTGAGGACTGGCTCCACTTAGAGGAGCAGCTGAGAGTGATCTCACAGCCACGGGCTCTGGGACTGTCACTCATCACCCAGCACGCCACGAGCCCAAAGTGCCACTTGGAAGGCCACAATAAACCCCCCAACCCCCTTGTTCCTACCCAGGGAGTGAATCTGCACCCTAAACAGCTCAATAGGACTCTTCTACCTTGACCTGGGATTAGCAGAGCCTGGTCCTTCCCACCCCACCCCAGGGAAGGTGAGCTGGGACCTTGGGCTGGTGCTGAGGAACCCAAGAACCCAATCTCCTCCTCCTTCCCTGTGGCCTTTTGTGCACCAAGAAGCTTCAGGAAGGCAGGAGCATCCAAACATCTTCTCCAGGTGTGGTTAAACCAGGGCTTGACCACAGCAGCTCATGTGTTTTAATCTGTGGGACAAGTGGAGGGGCAGCTCTGCCAGCCACGGGTGTTTCCTGGGGTGTCCCTCTCATCCACAGGAGCCAAAGCCACCAGGAGTGGCTGGGACATCCTACATGGCTCTTGTTTTCCCTCCTTTATCCCCAGCAACTCTGACCAATGCACCTTGGACTAAAATTAGGGGTTTAGGTTTCTGACAGTGGTTATTCCCTCAGACTGTCCTTTATGTCACCGAAGCTTGGCGGAAGTCCCTTTGTCATGTCTAACTGCAGCAAACCCAACATTTTCCACCTGCAGGGAGGAGGGATGACACTTCTGCTGGATGGAGAAGGTGAACAGGCACTTGCTGGGAAGGTTGATCTTAGAGTTTTGGAAAATCTTTTCCCTGCAGGAGTGGCCAGGCCTTGGAATGAGTGTCCCAGGGAGGTGGTGGAGTCACTGTCTGTGGGAGTGTCCCAGAGGTGTCTGGATGTGGCCCTTGGGGACATGGATTAGGGGGGATCCTGGTGGTGCTTGTAGCACAGGATGGTCCTGGAGGTCTCTTCCAGCCTTGATGACTCTGTGAGTCTGATGGTTTTGCTCCACCTCTCCTTGCTTGGGACTACCAAAAACTTGCTCAGTTTTTTGTGCCTCCTCTCCTAATTTTCAAGATAACATGACAAGCCAAAGTGTTGATTCATCTCAGGAATCACTTTGCCATCCAGGTCTTTGAACCACTATGGTGACAAATCCCACGGGAAGCCTGTGGGGACTTGGAGCCCACCTGAGGAGAACCCACAGGAGATCAGGGGAGTCCCACATGCTTCCTGCTGCTGAGAAGTTCTGCATTGGTCATTTATTCCTTTAATGCTGTTCAATCCTTACTCCAGGGATTTTCCTGCTGTATTGCTGTCACATTCCTAACCCCACCAGTGTTTTCATCTCTGAGTTCCAACCAAACTCTCCATCAGACACAGAGCCTGCCAGGAGGGAAGAACCCTCACTGGGGCCACAGTTTACCTCAACTCCAGTAAAAGAATCCATGGAATTCTTTGTTTTATGGAAAGTGTGAGTGCATTAATGGTGGTAAACCCATCGGGTTGACAAAACCTGAAGAGCTGAGGAGTGAAATTTTTGTGCCTGCCCTCGGTGTAAATGTGCCAAATATTCCCTGTGTGTCCCTGTCATCTTCCAAAGGGTCATCTCCTTATCCAGCTGTCCTGTCATGCTTTCAAAAACTGGGGCACGGGCTGAAACATCACCCCACGCTGCAGCTTGGAGTTGATTTCAGTGGGATCAGGGCTTTATCCTGAGCCCCTTTCCTCTTCTCTTGGCACACAAGTTGACCCACTAAGGACTACAAATGTTTTCTCTAAGCTGGGAGGACCCTGCTGGGGCTGCATCCGAGTGCAGGGAATAAAGGGCCAGGGATGGATGTCAGAACTGCAAGGGCTGCTTTGGTTTGAAGTGCCACAGTGTGTGTGCCTTTTCAAGGGCTCTGTGGCTGCAGAAAACGCTCGTTCAAAGCACTGCCAGAATCCAAAGCTACTGATAATTAAAGAAAGAATTATATGTGTGTGAGGGGGAGAAGAGGTTTGAGTAATGCTCGTGCTCTTTCCAACAGTTCTTATTAGAGGACGGAGGATGCTGATTTGCAGACAAGCCAAGAGGCTGGGAGAGCTGGGGGTGTTCAGCCTGGAGAAGGGAAGGCTCCAGGGACACCATGGAGCTCCTTTCAGTGCCTAAAGGGGCTCCAAGAGAACTGGAGAGGGACTTTGGAAAAGAGACTGGAGTGACAGGACAAGGGAAAATAACTTGAGCTGAAGGAGGGCAGGGCTGGATGGGATATTGGGAAGGAATTGGTGGCTGGGAGGGTGGGCAGGCCCTGGCCCAGGTTGGGCAGAGAAGCTGTGGCTGCCCCTGGATCCCTGGAAGTGTCCCAGGCCAGGTTGGACAGGGCTTGGAGCACCCTGGGCTGGTGGAAGGTGTCCCTGCCCATGGCAGAGAGTGGAATGAGGTGATCCTTAATATCCCATCCAACCCAGACTATTCTGTGATTCTGTGCAAAGCATTGCCTAGAAAAGAAAAAAAACAAACCTCTAAAAGTGAATACAATTGCTGCCCCTTCACTGCTCAGACCTTTGTTTCACACTGGCAGCCAGTGCAGACTCTTCTCCTGGCAATTCTTCTTCCTCCTCATTCGCCAAGGGATGGGATTGCAAACCTACCACAGTTGGCTCCATTCCATTTTTAAATTCCCCAGTGCATCCTCTGCCCCAGAGTGGCTGCATCTGTCCCCAAAGAGAGCTGGAACAGGGATGTAAGCTTGTTTAGTGTGGGCACTCAGAGCCAGAAGAGGAGCAGAACTCAACCTGTCTGAGGTTTGGGTGGGATCTCAGCCAAAGGCTCTTCCCCCAGAGGGTGGTGGGCACTGCCCAGGCTGCCCAGGGCAGTGGGCACGGCCCCAAGGCTGCCAGAGCTCCAGGAGCCTTTGGACAGCGGGACAGGGACAGGGGGATTGTTGGGGTGTCCTGGGCAGGGCTGGGGTGCCACTGGATGGTCCTTGGGGGTCCCTTCCAGCTCAGGGTTCCATGGACAATGTACATCCAGCCTGAGGTGGGCAATGCCAGCACACAGAGCTGTGCTGGGGGCAGGGAAGGGTTTAGGCAGGCAAAGAAGCTGCTCTTTAATTCCCAGCTCAGAAAGTTGGGTTGAAAATTGCCCCATCTCTAATTATCAGCATGTTCGCAAGGCAAAGGATTGAATCAGTTGTCTCAGCAGATGCCCTTGGAGAACAGCAGTGGAGCTGGGCTCTTCAGCCTGGAGCACATGGACACGCTGGGGGAGCACAAACCCCTCCAAGGGGTGGCTCTGCCACCTCAGCAACTTCCCATCACTCACCAGAGTCTGGATAAACCAGGAGAAGCTGTTCCCACTCAGAGCTGCCAGGGGCAAGGGGATGGATGATCCTGGTGGGGTGTGGGCACTGTAGGAGTCCCACTGAGGTAGGGAATCTCCAGCCTCACAGTCCTGCCCTGGATCCCAAAATTCCAGGATCCTTAAGGCTGGAAAAGCCCTGCCAGCCCCCAGAGCCCACCCTGTGCCCGATGCCCACCTTGAGCACTGAGTGCCACGGCCAGTCCTGCCTTGGGCACCTCCAGGGCTGGGCACTCCAACCCTCCCTGGGCAGCCCCTGCCAAGGTCTGACCACCCTTTCCAGGTGGGAATTCCTGCTCACGTCCAAGCACAGCTGGAGCACACGTGTTTTACAGCCCAAGGTGGGTTCCAAACCCCATCTAAACCAGCCCAAGATCTCTGCTCTGCTGTAACTCAAGATTTAGGCTGAGTTAACCTATTCCAAGACCAACCTAATGGCACCTGGTTTTGGTGAGCCTGGTCAGGTTTGCTGGAGGATGGGAAGTCTCCTGTATTTTCTGGAGGGATTTGCCTTCCCTCATCCTGGTTTTTTCCCAGTGCATTCAGAGAGGATTAACTTCATGCCTTGGCCATACAAGTCCTCAGGGGGAAAACCACCCTCAGAATTTATTGCAAGGCTGCCTGTTTTCCACAAGAACTTCTCAAGCTCCAGGAAAACACAGTGGGACTGAAATGCCAGAAGCCTCCCTGTGATCATTTTTCCTTTTGAAAAGCCCGTTTTTATTCCAAACCTGGGTAATTTCCTCCGTGTGCCATGTTAAAGATCTCTGTGCTGTGTGACTAAGATCATGTCCCAGTGTGGATATTTCAGTTTTCAAAGGGAGATGAGAGCCGATAGTGATACCACATTAAACACATCTCCTATTGATCCTTTCTAACCTTGCAAAAGAGCTGCTCTGCATTAAGTACCTTTTACTTCAGCGCTGCTGATGGGACCACAGATGTTAACTGGCAGGCTAAATATCCTCTGAGGTCAGCACACAGGGCATCCCAGAGGTCAGAAAGTCATCATTTTCTGGCTAGGAAACAATAGGAGTGTTTCCCCCCCACTCTCTAACTCAGCCTGAGGACTTGTGACCGAGATACATTTACAATATTTATCCATAAAAGAGAATTAATAAGAGCTCTCCCCCCCACCACGCAGCGTTTGGGATGTGTCACGAATCAGCTTGATATGTCAAATTATTGCTGTCAACCGAGGCTTTGTACTGAACAAAGGTGGATTTCCAGCCCAGCCTCTCCACTATTAAAGGCTCCATACAAAGGGGCTGAAAGGAAATCACCTGCTCTGCATTGAGGCATAAAAATCATCTGTAGCTGATGGGAGAAAAAAAGCTTTTTTGCTTTTTAGGCCACCTTTTTGGCTCTCTGCTGTGTGTGGACAGATGGGGCTGGCTGTCTTCCCTCCTTCTGGAATCTCCTTGTCATCTGCTCCGTGGGGTTGGAGCTCCAAGACCTCTGAGGACACAGAAGGAAAGCACTGCAGGATCTGTGCTGAGCTCTGGGGGGCAGGTTCACATTCCCCACAGCCACTCAATTCTATAATCCTGTTTTGGGGTTTTTCTTTGGATAAAACACTGCAGTTTTTACCAGGTGAGCAGCTGGTCTGTGGCTCGTCCATGAGATTAGAAGAGTTTTGTTTTACAAGGACATGGAGTGACAGGACGAGGGGGAATGGCTTCAAACTGACAGTGGGTTTAGATGGGATTTTGGGAAAGAATCCTTTCCTGNTGCCAGAGCTGGGGTGCCAGCTTGGCTGGCAGCAAACCCTTTGGTGGTGCACCCTGCCAGGGTTGGTGCCCCAAAACCACATCAGTGCCAGCAGAAACCTGCCTCAGCCTAACCATGGACCTTGTAGGGTCCCAGCCAGATGGTTTAGGGCTATCCTGGACATTTCCTTACTGTCAAACACCCCTTCTGGGCTGAAATCCTGCACAGAGAGGTCCAGGAGCAACTTGGGCTAGTGGAAAGTGTCCCTGCCCATGGCACGGGGTGGCTCTGGGTAGACTTTAAGGTCCCTTCCAGCCCAAACCATTCCATGATTCTATGATATTCCATAAATCCTTCGAATCCTTTATTAAATCAGATCCTTCTACTTGCATTGGGCACCTTGTTTTGTTTATTCATTTTGGAGAACAGCCGTATTTTCTCCACTTTTGGCTGTTCCTTTTGACTGGGTGGTTGGGTTCTCAGCCCTGTTTTCATTTCTCTTTCCTCTCCTTTCTGTCCACCAAGATTTTGGAAACACACAAAACTGAGAACCCCCCAAAATACAACCACAGCAGGGGAGGGAATGAATAAACCTGTGTTTGATTGAAGCAGCAGCTTGAAAATGAAGTGAGGGTGGGATGGCCAGCACATTTTGGTTCCTGCCAAAACAGTCCTGGTGACACCATGTGAGAAAGAGGAAGATCAAATTAATAGACTCAAACTAAGACTCCTGCCACGCTCTGAGGTGTGTTGTGGGAACCAAGGGGGTGGACATTCCCTGGCTGGAATAACCTGTGTGTGAGTAATTCCCTGCATGGATTTTGAGTCAGGCTTTAGGAAGGTGACTCTGTGTGTCTGTGCCTGGGAATGGTCAGTTCTGGACAGTGGGAGATAGTCCTAGTTTTTAACTCTTTGCTTTAAATAATATTATTCCCAACTATTCTTCTCTGGTTTTGGTGCTAAAATCTCACTTCTGCCAAGTGTCAGATGGGGGAAAAGCTGCCTGTCCTGGAAGAGTTTGGAGGATGGAAATATCCCCTCCGAAATGGGAAGGAAAAGCTCAAAGATGCCCAAGGCGATTCTCCCAGTGAAAATTTCAAAATCCAATGTGCCTGTCAGAGTGTTTTATTTTAATCATTCACATTTTTAGGTGTCATTTGGAATCAGCTCCTGGCAGTCACTGATAAGCTGCCTTTTCCCTCAGCCCTGCTCAGACAGGGTGTCTGTGTCACCCAGATGGGGGAACAATGCAAAGGGTTATATATTTGTCTGCTTTGGGAGGAAACAGCTTTTGTTTGCTTTCTCTTTTGCTTCTGTGAAATAGCTTTTTTTTTTTCCCCACTGAAAAGCCACTTGTCCACTTTCACCTCTGCCTTCCCTCTGTTTGTTTTCAGAGGTGCTCTTCTCACTCCAGTTGTTTCTTGGAGCAGATTTCAACATGCCCTCTGCCTCCTTGTTTCTCTGCGTGGTCTCTTCTGCTGGAACTTGTCACAGCTCCTTAGGAAAGACCAGCAGACGATGCCCATCAGATCATTTCACCTTTTTATTATATTCCCTTTCCCCCTAATAGATAGTGAAGTGCTGACTCTTTATACAGACTGCAGGCTGTGACCCTTGCAGATTTTTCTTGTCCAAGTGCTGGACTGTGCTGTCCTTAATTAGAGCCTCCCTCTCCTCTCCAAGTGCTGAGGTGAGGTCAGCTGGGCTCTTATTCCTCTCATCACTCCTGGTTCCTTTTATTAAAGCACAGATGCCACAGACACTTCACAGCCTTGAGGAACTGCTGCTGTTTCGAGGCTTCAGTGCCTCTCCCTATCAAGATCTCTGCTCTTCACACTTAATTTAAGCAGATTGCAAGTCCAGGCCTCTCTGAGTCTCATCCAAAGTGAAAAGGAAAACTCCTTTAACCTCTCCCCACCTACACTGCTCAGCTCTACCCCCTCCTGTGCTCGGATCTGAATTCTGGCAGATGGTTTTATCTGCCCAAAAAGGTTCTGTAGGGACTGGTCCTGCTAACAGGGAAACATGACAGGGAGATGTTGCCCTAAAAATGGGGCACCAGGGGGTTCATTGCTCAGTTTTGCTCACAGAAGTAAAAGCAGAAGTTTTGGTAGGAGCAGTGGGCACAGGAGGGGGCAGAGAGGTTGGGGTATCCCTGGGGAAGTCCTTCTTCCCTCTGCTTCCTTCTTGTCAATCATCTCCTCAACAGAGCATCCCAAAAGGAAAAATCCCACTGGCTGGCTCTGTGTGCCCCTCTGCCAGGCTGGGCAAACAGGGATTCCCCAGGGGAGAGAGGGGCAAACCCTTCATAGAACCCCAGAAAGGTTTGGGTTGGAAGGGACATTAAAGCCCATTCAGTGCCACCCCTGCCATGGGCAGGGACACCTCCCACCAGCCCAGGGTGCTCCAAGCCCTGTCCAACCTGGCCTGGGACACTTCCAGGGATCCAGGGGCAGCCACAGCTTCTCTGCCCACCCTGTGCCAGGGCCTGCCCACCCTCCCAGCCACCAATTCCTTCCCAATATCCCATCCAGCCCTGCCCTCCTTCAGCTCAAGGCCATTCCCTCTTGTCCTATCCCTCCATGCCCTGTTCAAAAGTCCCTCTCCAGCCTTCTTGGGAGCCCCATCTGGAATACTGGAATGCTCTTGGAGCTCAGCACCAACCTGAGGACCTCCCCACAGCCCCACTGACGTTCCAGTGCTCTGGGGGCAGGGATTAACTCGGGGGAAATCACACTTCTTGGAAAGCAAGTCCTTGGAAATAACTGCAGCAATATTGGTTTTATTGGATTGTAAGAGAAGGTTTAAAATGCCTGCAAAGGAAATGCAGTGTCAGCTCTTCCCAGGAGAAGGTTGGGAATTTCACTGCATTGATACCTGCTGGCAAATCCCAAATGTCACTCCTTCAGTATCAGCACAAAAGGCCTGAAAAGGTGAGTTGAGCATCTTCCCACTCCACCAGGAAAATAAAACTGTGGGGAAAAAAATCTAGCATTTTTTAATTTGGGTTTGGGGGAAAAAATCTCAAGGATTTTTGCAGTCTGACTCATAACTCTGGAATACTTTGGGCCGAACAAAACAGTCCATTCAGAGCAATTCGGTCACGTCTGAGGAAAATCCTCCCTTAATTTCCTGAAATGCTCCCTTTACCCTAGAAATGCAACCCCTGGTGCTTGCTCAGCAAATTCCTCCTGCTGCTCTTTCCTGCTGCTTTCTCTTCATGCCAATCCCTTTCCTTTTCCCCCTGTGACACAAAGGCCAGGCTGGAGAGGGAGCAGGACCAGCAGGAATTCAGCAGCTCTGCCACACGTGAGTCCCCACGGCTGGGGACGGTGACAGCACAGCGGGTAAAGTTCAAACCATCCTGGTGAACATACAAAGAATCCCTGGAACTCCTCAGTGCCCAGAAAGAATTAGGAAAGGCAAAAGAAGGGCTCTGTTTGTGGTGCCTGATCCTATCCTTTGGCTTGGTGCAAAACCCTAAAGCCTTGATCACTTGGTATTGAGTGGCTTTAGTGGAAAGTCTTTGATTGTTCTCTGGGGTCACTTCTCTCCTGAGCTTTGATCCTTCAGTGGGGACACGCTGGCATGGAAAACACAGGATTAATTCAATCCCACAGCATAAGAAAGTGAGAAGAATTGACTCCCAGCACACTGAACATCTCTGTTAGAGGACACATGAGCTTTCCAAGTACCTGAGATCCTCCCAGGAACTGGGTGGTCACCACATTTTGCCTCCTGTCAAGTACTGAGAGAAGACAAACCCTTATGGACCACAATCCTGCAGGATGCCATGAAGTGTTGGACTTCAATGACATGGTTCATGCAGAGACAATGCACAGCCAGGCCCAGGGACCTTCACGGTATGAAGAAATGCCAAAATCCAGCAAGGTGTGGCAACCTTTAATGATGACTTAGAAGGGGGTTTGCAAAAGGGCTGGAGAGGGATGATTTCCAAGGGCATGGAGTGATTAATAAATGCTAGATTTTTTTTTCCCCACAGTTTTATTCTCCCAGTGGAGTGGGAAGATGCTCAACCCACCTTTTCAGGGCTTTTGTGCTGATACTGGAGGAGTGACATTTGGGAGTTGCCAGCAGGTATCAATGCAGTGAAATTCCCAACCTTCTCATGAGAAGAGGTGACACTGCATTTCCTTTGCAGGCATTTGAAACCTCCTCTTACAATCCAATAAAAGCAATATTCCTGCAGTTATTTCCAAGGACTTGCTTTCCAGGAGTGTGATTTCCCCCCGAGTTAATCCCTGACCCCAGAGCACTGGAACATCAGTGGGGCTGTGGGGAGGTCCTCAGGTTGATGCTGAGCTCCAAGAGCATTCCAGTATTCCAGATGGGGCTTCCAAGAGGGATGGAGAGGGATTTTTGAAAAGGGCATGGAGGGATAGGACAAGAGGGAATGGCCTTGAGCTGAAGGAGGGCAGGGCTGGATGGGATATTGGGAAGGAATTGGTGGGTGGGAGGGTGGGCAGGCCCTGGCACAGGTTGGGCAGAGAAGCTGTGGCTGCCCCTGGATCCCTGGAAGTGTCCCAGGCCAGGTTGGATGGGGCTTGGAGCACCCTGGGCTGGTGGAAGGTGTCCCTGCCCATGGCAGGGGGTGGCACTGGGTGGGCTTTGATGTCCCTTCCAACCCAACCCATTCCACATCCTGTGTGAAGAACGTTATCTATCCTGCTGACCACCCTGGACAACCTTATGCATCAAACTCACCTCTTGGCTCTTTTCCTCTCTTTTTTTATCCTTAGGGATTTATACTCATTCTCCTTGACTTTCTGAGTTTGGTGCACAGGGCCTTGACGTCCAAATGAAGCCCAGAAAGCCGATTTTAAATAACAAGGGCAAGAATAACAGGAGCAAAATCAAGAAAAGACACCAATCGAAACTTTAAAAGGCATGTGGGACATTCAGCTCCAATTGCTCCGTTCGGCTTTGCAAACCTCAACCAAAGTAATTTTCTCGAGTCTGTGCTCTCAGGAATAATGTCCTGGTGACCTAACCCTGGGCTAGGAGCAATCTTCCTCCTTTAAAGAGTTAATTGGAAAAAAGATGGATAGCTCAAAGGAATGGCTCTGGACTCCTTTGTTCTGTAGACCTGGAAGAACTGCACTGAGACCACCATAAACTCACGCTCTTCTTTGCTGGTTCAATTCTCCTGCAAAACCATTTCAAATGGCAAATAGAATAAGGAATAATCATTGTGCTGCTTTCACCAGTGAAAAATCCGGAGTGGGGGGGAGGTAGATCATTTAAAATGCTCTGCCTGGGTCTTTGTTGGTGTGTTTTGCTCTTTGATTTGCTTCGAGGCAGAAGGGAGAGAGGTTGGTGATTCGAGCGGAGCGAGGTGGCTTTCACGGGGAGAGGAGGGAGGGGGCAGCGAGAGGATCCTGCTGCATTAAACACCACTTTCCGTGGGAACAATTAGTGCTGTAAGTGTGTTCTGCAGGGCGGGAGGCTCTGCAGGAGATCACTTACCAACCCATCTCTGCTAAAACGCCCATCAAGAGTTCCGCACTTCTCAGAAGCCGCCTGGGAGCCGCCGCTTATTGGAAGTCGCAGGCCACGGTTGGCGCTGTCCTCCTTGGAGGTGACCTGATTTTTGGGGTCACAGCCAGCCTTCCAAAGTGCCCAAATGTCCAGGGATTGGCTGGAGGGGCACCTGGTGGAGGGGAGACACCGCAGACGGCTCGTGGTGTCTTCTGGGGGCACGTGTGGGGTGGTCTGAGGTTTGGAACCGTGGTGGGGTCACTGGTTCCACCTCATCTGAGCCACCAAAGCTTCCAGAGTCATGATGAGATGGAAGACTCTGCTTCCTTCCCCTGTCCCACTTCCCTGATGGGTAACTTGGGCTAGTGGGTTTGTGAATCCCCAGGAGCTTGAATTTTGACCCTGGGAAACAAAACAAATCCATTCTTGGCCTCAACTGGGAGCTTTGTCCTAATTCATTCATTTTTTCAGTTTATAGCTGAGACAAGGAAAGCAGCACCACCCAGGAGCTGTAAATTAAGATGTGAGTTAAGAGAGGTAAGCTAAGAAAAAGCTTTACCTGCTGTAGGTTATCTAATATTGCCTTCTGCAGAAGCCCCTTGGAAGAGGCTCTTGCAGAGATGAAGTGCTGAGCTGGATAATTAGATTTGACCCATCAGCAATGGAGAAGGTTTTTAGGCAAGACCAACCAGTTCTTGCAGCGAGGAGGAGAGCTGGAGACACCTTCTCCCACCCAGGAAGAACCTGAGTAAGGTTCTGAGGTGACTTCTGGTCTTCAGCACTGAAAACCTTCAACAACAGGTTGGTTAAACACCTCCAGCAATGCTGAGGGGGCTGATCCAGCTTTTGGTCCTGTATGTAATTTGAAAACGAACTTTAAAATCAGTTTTATAACCACCCTGATGACTCCAAAAGAGCAATTCCCTTTCACCTGTTGCTCTCACACTTGTTGAAGGCTCTGCCCAAAAGCTCACACCAGTCTTTAAGGCAAAGTAAGACAGGCTTACAAATCACTTCCCTCGAGGGAGTTCTTGGATCTTTGGTGTCATTTTGTTCAAATCACACAAGTCATTGCAGATGGTCTGGGTTTCGTGCTCAGCCTTTCCCTCCTGTTTGGGCTTTTATACACAATTCCACATTCATGGACAGCAGGGTATTTTTAGGCTTTTGGGAGATTTTTTTCTGCTCTAACATTGGGTTTCTATCTGTGAGATGCACAGGAGGACAAGGCAACCTCCTAGACTGGTGCTCTGTAAAATAGCCACCACTTGCTGTCCTACTGCCAGAGACCCAGAAAAGAGGGGTCAAGAGAATCTTCCAGACACGTGATTTGTATCCTTGATCTTCCTGCTTCCCCACAGGGAACTGGAGCATAGTCATGGTCTCACCAACACAGAGCTATGGAATGGTTTGGGTT
>WBMV01006439.1:0-125665 GCA_013396655.1 Campylorhamphus procurvoides
CCCGTCCCGTCCCGTCCCGTCCTCACCCTCTCCGCGCCCCTCGCCACCGCCCTGCCCGCGGCCGCTCCCGCCCCGGATGCAGCGCGACCCAGCGGCGCCGCAAAGAGCAGAGGGGGGCCGGCCGACTGACCCACCGCGCCTGCGCACCGGTCCCGCCCCCGGCCACGTGCCGGGAGCACAGCCGGCGATTGGCGCCGCCGCGGCCCCGGCTCCGAGCCCGGGTCCCTGTGCCCTGTACCCTCATCCCTGTGTCCTGTGCCCTCATCCCTGTGTCCTGTGCCCTCATCCCTGTGTCCTGATCCCTGTGTTCTGTGCCCTGATTCCTGTGTCCTGTGTCCTGAGCCCTGATCCCAGTGCCCTGTCCCGCCGGGACGGTGGTCTCCGGGCGCGGGACGGCACGGTAGGCCATGGAGGATGGGGAGGGTGAGTCGTCGCCGGCGGCCGAGACGAAAGGGGCGGAGGAGAAGGATGATTTCGGCTACAGGCTCTTCCCGGACCGGAACAAGAAGCCGCAGAGCTTCCTGGTCCGCAGCCTGTTCACCTTCCACAACAGGTGCCAGGTGATGCTGAGGATGACCCTGGAAACGAGTAAGCGCCGCCGCCGCTGCCCCCGGGCGGGCGGGCACGGGCACTGGGCGGGGTGGGGCTGCTGCCTCAGGAACACGATGGTTTTGGTTAAGACAAAGTACGATTTCGAAAGAGGCTGAGAGAGTGTCTTCTTTAACTATCAGAAGGTCCTTCTCTACCTTTTTTTCCTTAGAAATTGAGACTGTTTGTCAATTTCTGTGCATTTGTGCCCTTTTCACTGTGTGGTGTTGATTTTGAGTGTTACCAGCAAACGGTGGTCACTGTAAGTCTCTGTTTATCCCAGTAAAAAAGTAATGTCAGGAGTGACTTGATTCCTGAACAGCTCTGTCTCTATCCTGGGCTGCATCAAAAGCAGCGTGGCCAGCAGGTTGAGGGAGGTGATTCTCGCCCTCTTCTCTACTGTGCTGAGACCCCACCTGGATCACGGTGCCCAGCTCTTTGGGCCTCCAAATGTAAGAAGGACAAGCTGTTGGAGAGAGTCCAGAGAAAGGCATCCAAGTTAATAAGGGAACTGGAGCACCTCTTCTACAAAGACAGCTTGAAAGAGTTGGGGCTGTGGAGACCTCAGCAACCTGCCAGTATCTGAAAGGGGCCTACAGGGAAGCCGGAGAGGGACTCTTGGTCAGGAACTGTAGTGATAGGACAAGAAGTAATGTGTTCAGAGTGAAAGAGGGGAAGTTTAGGTTAGATATACAGAAGAAATTCTTTACTGTGAGAGTGGTGAGACACTGGAACAGTTGCCCAGAGAAGGTGCAGATGACCATCCCTGGTTCAAGACCAGGTTAGATGGGGCTCTGAGGAACCTGGTATAGTGTAAGGTGTCCTTGCCCATGGCAGGAGGTTGGAACTAGATTACCTTGAACGACCCTTCTAACTGAAGTCATTCTGTGATTCTATATCCTTTTACATGGTCTGAACTGTATCAGATGCCAGTTGCATTGTATTAGAGTTAACCACTGCAAAGCATGAATTTGCATGTATAGTGCTTTTCTTGGTTTGTTGTTTTGTTTTTTTTTGCTTGACTGTGTTTATATTTTGATTATAGATGACTTTCAAAACTTTTGTTTTGATTTAGAGAAATTGATTGCAGCAATGTTTTTCTAGATCCATACGCTCAACTTCTCCTTGAGGCTATGAAGCAATCTGGTTGGTATGTAAAGTAATTCATCTTGTTCTGTGTAGTAACTGATATCCCTGGTGACTGATGTTTTTCACATTCTTTTCTGTAACTTTGTTTGTTTTGGCCTTTCAGCACTGTCTTCAATGACCGGCACTTTTCTTGTGAAAACTGTGATGGCTGTGTCAGTGGAGGTTTTGATGCTGCCACATCTCAGGTAGGTGCTGGACATAGCCCCCTTTTAGAGGCCTACAATTTTTTTGTTGTTTTGTTGCTAGGAGTAAATCTACCAACACTGATATTTGTGTTAGTCATGAAAACAAAATAAATGAAAGATGTTCTGTGCTACTGAGGGGAGACCTCATTGCAGTTACAACTTCCTCATGAGGGGAAGAGGGGGGACAGGCACTGAGCCTTTCTGTGTGGTGACCAGTGATAAAACCTGAGGAAATGGCCTGAAGTTGTGTCAAGGGAGGTTTAGGTTGAATATTAGGAAAAGATTTTTCACCCAGAGGGTGGTTGGGTGCTGGAACAGGCTCCCCAGGGAAGTAGTCACAGCCCCAAGTCTGACAGAGTTCAAGAAGCATTTGGATGATACTCAGGCACATGATACGACTCTTGAGGATGGTCCTATGCGGAGCCAGGAGTTGGACTCGATGATCCTGGTGTGTCCCTTTCAAGTCAGCATGTTCTGTGATTCTATATTGGAACTAGTATACTGTTAATGTTGTACAACACCAACCAAAAGACCTTAAATGCTGTAGGTGGTGTGTGCTGGGCCTCTGAGGAGTAAGGGAGATTGAAACTTGCTGAAAAGACTACTTCTATTTCTTCTTCTGCAGATTGTTCTGTGTCAGAACAACATTCGCCAACAATCCCATATGAACCGGGTGGTCACACATGAATTGATTCATGCATTTGATCACTGCCGTGCACATGTTGATTGGTTTAAAAATGTCAAACACTTGGCATGTTCAGAGGTAAGTTAAAATGCTTCTAATGTTGGCATTTTGTAAATTACTGCTGGTTATTAGAGATGTTGCAAACACTTAATCCTGTTAATACATTTTGTCCTTTCTGTCAGATCAACGTAAATAGTTTCTTTCAGAAAACAAATACTTAGTTTTGACAAATATTAGGAAGTTAATGTCATATTAAGTAGAGTGTGATCACTCTGAGTGTAGCCATAGCAAGAAGTGGTTATTGACAAGTGAGAGTAGTTAGAAGTGAAAACACATGCACACAATAATCAAATGTTTATAGAATTCTTTTTCTCCCATGCAAATCTTGGCATGTTGGGTAGTTTTCACAGTAGTATAGTGATTTTATTTTTGTTTAGATTTTTTTGGAAAACATGAACATTCCTTTTTTTAGTAATTGTGACATTGCTAATAGTACACTGTAGTTATGACTCCATGTCCACTAGATGGAGCTCTGAGCAACCTGGTCTAGTGAAAGGTGTCCCTGCCTATAGCCAGGGGACTAGAACTAGGTGATCTTTGAGGTCTCTTTCAACCCAAAAGATTCTGTGATTTCAGATGGCATTTTCTGCTTGAAAGGCCTTCATAATTGATGCTTCAGAAGGTGCAGTTAAACGGAGCACAGATTGGGAAAAATTCTTCTTGTGTACAAGATGCATGTGTATTTGTATGCTTTGATTTCTGATGTAATCCGTATCATTTGGCCACAAAAATACTTCATCTTGTATGAAAGCACATACTTGTGACTGTGTGTTAGATTTTTTTAAGTTTTTTAAAAATATATAAAAATATTATGGTGGCTTTGTTTGTAGTTTAGTTTTTTCTTTTCTTTTGATCATGAGTTGGTTGATTTGTTTGTTTTTAGTGAGAACTTATTTGATTCTAGACTTTAGATGTGTACATGTTTCACCTGTAAACAGTATGTGAGATAACCAAAATTATGTGTTTGGTACTGAACCAATCAGATTCATAAAAATTAATTTTACTTCATTAATTGAATTCATATTTGCTGTGGAAATGAGCCACTGTCACTTATTACCTCTTTATAGATAAAACTTAATGAAGTAACCTTCTGTGCTATCAGTAAAGCCATTCTGTATGACTGCCAGGAATCCCCCCAACCATTCTGTGACTTCCCCTCCTCAGCAGTACAAGAGACAAAAATAAAATTAAAAAGCTAGTGGTTCAAGATAAGGACATGGAAGCCACTCAGCAGTTGCTGTCATGGCAAAAATACAATTGACTCAGAGAGGATTAATTTTGTTTACTACCAATTAATTACAGAGTAGGAGAGTGAAAAATAGAACTAAAAATACCTTTTCCCCTACCTCATTTTCTTCCCAGGCTCAATTTCACTCCTTCATTCTTGGCTCTGTCTCCTTCCCTGCCCAGTGGCACAGGGAGACAGGGAATGCAAGCTGTGGTCAGTTGATAACACTGTCTCTGCTGCTTCTTCATTCTCACACTCTGCCTCTGGCTCAGTGTGAAATCCCTTCCACACGCTACAGTCCTTCATGAACCTCTTTCCCCTGGGCTACTATTCTTCAAGACCTGCTCCAACTAGAGTCCTGTTCACAGCATACAGTCTTTCAGGGATGGAAATGCTCCAGTATTGCTCCCCCATGGCCCACTGTTCCTGACAGAAAACCTACTCCTGCATGGGCACTCTGTGGGCCACAGCTTTTTTCCGGCCAGGTCTGTCTACTCTGTCATGAGGTCTTCCTCAGACTACAGTGTGGATATCTGCTCTACTCTGTGTTCCTGCACAGACTGCAGGGGGACAACCTCTGTCTCTGTGGTCTTCTCCACAGAGGGCAGGAAAATCTCCACTGATGCCTGGAACACTTCCTTCCCTTCCTTCTTCACTGGTCTTGGTGTCTGTGAGGCTATTTGCCTCACATTTTTCTTACTCTGTTTCACAGCTGCCCTTTAGTGTTTTTTGTCTGTTCTTAAATGTGTCATCACAGAGCTACAATCAGCACCACTAGTGGTCTCAGCTGACTAGTGGTGGGTCTGTTTCAGAACCAGTTAAAACTTCCTCTGTCTGGCATGGGAGCAGCCACTTGTCCTATCTCACAGAAGCCATCCTGGCAGGCCCCTCACTGCCAACATCCTGCCACATAAATCCAATACAGTAATTCAGAATTATTAACTATAGTCTTTTTTTTTGTCTAAGCATATACACAGTACAGAGTAAAGCATGTAAGTCTCAAATATAAGTTTAGAGAATATATGTATAAAAAAAGATTGTGCATGTTCTTGCTCTTGTTGAGATTATGTGTTTACTTCCAAGTCTTGATACTTATTTTCTTATATGGTGTTCACATTTTTTGTTGACAGCTTTTTAATTCTTACCTTTCATATTTTCCATGCATTTACTCTCACTCTGGTACTTAATTACAGGAAACCACATTTTATATGGAACAGTTGGCAGACAAAAGAAATTACAGTGTACAGGACAAGACAGTTAACAAGCTAAACCATACATACTCATTTAAATGTGGCTTTTTGCAAAACAGATGGGTTAGTGCTCTGCTGGGTATTGCAGCTGTAGTCTCTGAAAGGTATCTGCCTTTCTTCCTGACTTTTGTGACAGCTTCTGATATAGACTGGAGGGGAATATTACTTTCCAGGTTCTTCTAGCAGTTTGTGTATAAATATATAAATATATATATATACACACACACACATTCATATGATCTCTACTGCTCATTAATTTAAGCTTTAGGAATATGAGATGTGGCTCCTGGATAAACTTAAAGTTTGCCATGGTAATACTTTGTGGTTCACTGAGTCTGAGAGGGTAGATATAAAGGGTAACAGGTACTTAAAGTGGCCTTGGGAAGATTCTCTACCAGCAGTCACCAGAAAGATACTGAAGAAAAAAATTTGTTAAAACTTTTCTGAATATGTATTCTCATGTGTTTCTCTGATCTTGTGGCTTTTTATATTTCTCAATAGATTCGAGCTGCTAATCTCAGTGGAGACTGCACATTGATGAATGAAATAGCCAGGTTTAAATTTGGATTGAAAAGGCACCATCAGGTAAAGACTGTCGATGTTGAAGTCTAATAATTTGTTAGGAGCCATCATAACCTACTTTATCTCAGCCTTCTGCACTTTTGTAGCTGAAAACATCAGGAAAAGAAGTAGATGCCATGGACTTGCTGTTTTCTCCTAACTAAGCTTTAATGACCGATGTTACTTTTTCTTGCTACTTTATTATTTTTATTGTAGTGAAATTCCTGAATACTTATTCATACTATAAAGCATTACCACCTACAATGGATGGCTAACAAGAACCAAACAAAAACCAGGGTTTGCAGAAAATGTAGTGGGAAGACCTTGTCCACTATAAGTGAGTAATACTCTGTTTAAAACTGGAAGAAGAATGACAAGTTTACTAAATAACCATGTGTATTAAATCTTACAGGAATTAATTTTAGTGAATAGTAATGAACCATATAAATTGAGTCCCAAGTAGTTGCTCACATTAGAGTGGCAGTAGCTTGTAGCTGATGTTGGCATCTTTTTTTATCTTTATCTTTAACTGTAAGAACAAGTTGCCATAAAGAGAGATATCGAAATGAAGGCCTGTAAAGAAGTCATTCCTTTATGTTTTATAGCATTTCAATTTGTAAAGAACTAACTGTATTTATGTCTGTTTCTTGCTGACATATTTTTTCTTGTGTCCAAGTTAAGTTTTGCAAATATTTGATGCCTACAAAAATGCCAAATTGTATTTTAATTCCTGTTCTAAAGAATGTCATCTAGTTATCTCATGAATTATGTGTCCATGGAAAACTAAAACACAGAATTAACACAGGATGGAACTAATATATACTTTAATGCCTTTTACAGGCACTGTTTGACTCTTCTGTGATACAAAATTACTGCCTATATAGTAGGAGTTAATACTTGAAAAAGTCTGGAAAAAAATTTGTACTAGTAATGACAGATTTTTCTTTATTTCCCACTTTAGACTTGTGTACGAGACAGAGCAATTCGTTCCATCCTGGCTGTTAGAAAAGTTAGCAAAGAAACAGCAGAGAAAGCTGTGGATGAAGTTTTTGATGCCTGCTTCAATGATCTGGAACCTTTTGGAAGAATCCCACACAGCAAAGCAGATGCAAGACGTGCTTATAAAGACTTTCAGAACAGAGATCGCTATAATGCTAATTTGTAAGGGGGAAAAAAACACATGAGAAATTGTTAATATCCGATTGTTCTGTAACATGTGAAGTTACACTCTATGCACACAGTGCTGGTGGAAAGGGCAATTCTATCAAATGTATCATTTAATTTTGTAAACTTTTTTCACGAGCCAACTTCTGTGGAAGTAAACAGGGTAAATGAATGAGACTAAAAACCGTGTTTCCTCACCTGTTATTCCAGGAAGATAATTTAGTATGCCAAATGACTTGTGAAATAATGATCTTTCCATTTCAATGCACGTTTAATTCTGCTTGATCGGACTGACTAGGACTTGGTTTTTAAGACTTTTGTTATTACTGAATAAATCTTTTAATTTCCACCATCTTTGATACACAGTCATGAACTTGATGATCTTCATTCATTCTCTTTTGAAAGATATCTACGGTCTCTATTTGATAACTACGGCTAAACCTAAACTTTAATAAACTGCCACATTTGATTGTGAGCACCTCCTGAAATTCTTGGGAGGTCTAAGATTTGTTATTGATGGAAAAGCTTTTGTGACTTGAGTCCTTTATGCCTTGAATTGCTGCTCTTGTGCTGATTGTCTCTGGTAGTGGAGGACTGGGTATAATGATCAGTGTTGACTTGCCTTCTCCTGTTTTGTGTCCCAGTACATTTTTTGACAATGGGACTATCAGTGTATGAAGCTTATTCAGGCAACTTGTAACTCAGATTTATTTGTAGTGGGGCAACATGCTGCCTGGTGAGACTGGAGCAGGAGTGAGGCTCTGAACTGCTCAGGTAGGGAAAAGTCAGCATGTGCACAAATTTCAAGTGGCTGGCACATGTCAGGACGGGGAAGGTCCTCCCACATACCTCCAGAGTTTGGCAGCCTCTGACAGGGTTCTTATTTGACTGCACATTGGGGTCCTGCAATCCACCTGTTTATTTCACATGCCTACGATGTTTTGGATCTGACCATCATTCTCTAATTTCCTCCTGACAAGTATTCAGTTGTGATTAGCCTCCTTCCCAATGGTCCTGTTTTTAAGGTGTTACTCAAGAACAAGATACATGAAGAAGACAATAGAGCCAGCAGTGTGTTGTCTTTTCCTGATCAGCAGCGAACACTTTGAGAACATTCAAACCTAAGCACTGTCCACACAAAGGACAAAGTGACACATACAAGAAGTGCCTGAGAGAGCTGATCAAGCCTGACTTGTTTGGGTTGTTCTTTGTGTTGGACTATGTCTGGGTTACGTTTGTTTCCAGGTGTAGCATAATTCATGCCTACAGGAACCATGACTTCTGGCACCAAGCATTAATACAGATCCATCAGAAAGTCACTCCACTTGTATTGGAGGATGTTATGTTTTGACAAAGATTCCCCAAACCTGCGCTTTTAATGGTGTTACAGAATTTCAGATGGGGATTTCATAATCTTATTTTCTGGGGGTAATTCTGTCAGTGCCTGACATAATCGCATGGCTGAATATCTGAACAGAGAAAAATGGGTTTAATACCCTAGATAAGTATAGAGAAAATTACACATTGAATTCTAAGCTTCCCATGTTTGATGTAGTCTGTATAGACCTGGGGTTCCAAAATCCCCTTTGGATCAGAGATGCCTTGAAACAGCATAATCTTATATGTTAAAATTCTCTTAACCTTTACTGCTGTTCAAATCATCGTTTTAATCAGTATGATATATGATGCTGAGTTTTTTTATGCTTCTGAATTATCTTCTGGCAGATAATTCCTTCCCTTCATTATACCTTACTAACCAAAGTTCTGCCTTAATGAGTGTCTGTGTGTTTTTGTATTTATATTGTACTTTGACCAATACATTGTTTGAAAATATACATTTGTCTGCTATCTGTGATAAGATATATCAAGTCTACTTAGAAATGGAAAATACAGCAATAAAAATTAGAAAATGCAAGCAACCAAGCTGCTTTTTTTTTTCTTTAGCATTTTTGGTAGATGAATATGATCAAAATCTCGGAAAGAAAGTATTCCAGACATATCTGCAAGAAATGTTGGCAACAAAGAGTACATTGAGCTATATAAAGACATAATTATATATATATATAAAGTCAGTATGAAATATGATGTGATGGTTGGTGTCCATCTTGGGCACAGTGGTCACAGAATGTGTAAGTTTGCAATTCTCAGAGAAGTAAGGAGGTGACTCAGCAGAACTGCTGCCTTGGACTTCCAGAGGGCAGACTTTGACCTGTTTAGGAGCCTGGTTGGCAGGGTCCCTTGGGAGGCAGTCCTGAAGGAAAAGGAATCCAGGAAGGCTGGACATTCTTCAAGAAGGAAATCTTCACAGTACTAAAGCAGGCTGGCCTGGCTGTACAGAGAGCTTTGTCTGGAATTCAGGAAAAAAAAGAGAGTTGATGACCTTTGGAAGAAGGGGCAGGCAGCTCAGGAGGATTACAAGGATGTTGTGAGGTTGTGCAGCAAGAAAATTAGAAGGGCCAAAGCCCAACTAGAACTTAATCTGGCTACTGCTCTAAGAGACAATAAAAATGTTTCAATTAGGACATAAGTGACTAAAGGAGGCCTAAGTAGAGTCTCCATTACTTATTGGATGTGGAGGAAAATGGTGGCAAAGGATGAGGAAAAGGCAGAGGTGCTTAGTGCTTTCTTTGCCCCAGTCTTTAGTATTAAGGCCAGTTGTTCCCTGAGTATCCAGCCCCCCAAGTGGGGAAACAGGGATGGGAGCAGAATGAAGGCCCCATAGTCCAAGGTGTCTACACCACTTAGATACATACAAGTCTATGCAAATGGATGGGATCCATCCAAGGGTACTGTGGGAGCTGGTGGAAGTGCTCACTGAACCGCTTTCCATCAATTACCATCAGTCCTGGTAAAAAGGGAAGGTCACAGTTGACTGGAGATTGGCAAATGTGATGCCCAGTTACAAGAAGGGGTGTAAAGAGGATCCAGGGAACTACAGGCCTGTCAGCCTGATGCTGGTATTGGACCCAGAGAGTGGTGGTGAATGGTGCTGCGTCCAGCTGGTGGGCAGGTCATTAGTGGTGTTCCCCAAGGTTCAGTGTTGGGGCTATTCCTGTGTAATATCTTTATCAATGATCTGGACAAGGGGATTGAATTCACCCTCAGCAAGTTTACCGATGAGTAAAGCTGGGCAGGACTGTTGATCTGATGGAGTGTAGGAAGGCTCTGTAGAGGGATCTGAACAGGATGGATCAATGAGGTGAGGTCAACAGTGTGAGGTTCAATAAGGCAGAGTGCCAGGTCCTGCCCTTGGGTCACAACAACCCCATGCAGCACTACAGGCTTGGGGCAGAATGGCTGGAAAGCTGCCCAGAAGAAAAGGACCTTGGGATGGTGGTTGACAGTTGTCTGACCACGAGCCAGTGTGTGCCCATGTGGCCAAAAAGGTCAATGGCATCCTGGCTTGTGTCAGAAATTGTGTGGCCAGCAGGACCAGGGAAATGATCATCCCTCTGTACTCTGCACTGGTGAAGCCACACCTTGAATCCTGTGCTCAGATTTGGGCTGCTCACTTCAAGAAGGGCATTGAGATACTGGAGCATGTTCAGAGAAGGAGCTGGTGAAGGGTCTGGAGCACAAGATATATGAGCAGCAGCTGAGGAAATTGGGGTTGTTTATCCTGAAGAAAAGGGGGCTCAGGCCCTATCACTCTCTATAACTACCTGAAAGCAGACTGTAGTGAGGTGAGGGTTACCCTCTTCTCCCAAACAAGTGACAGGACGAGAAAATTACCTTAAGTTGTGCCAAGGGAGATTTAGATTGAGTATTCAGAAAAATTTCTTCATGGAAAGGGTGGTCAAGCATAGGACTAGGCTGTCCAGAGCAATGGTTGAGTCACTATCTCTGAAAATATTTAGAAGACATGGTGTGGCACTTAGGGACATGGTTTAGTGGTGGACTTGGCATTGTTAGGTTAATGTTTGGACTTGATCTTTCCAACCTAATTGTTAGGTTAATGTTTGGACTTGATCTTTCCAACCTAAATGATTCTTTGATTCTACAAAACAATTTCTATGAAATAGAATTACATAACCAGAAAATGTCAGCTTAATCAATTGTTACATTTCAGTTACACCAAGTCAAATTGTAATGGCACAATATATGCACTGCAAGTTACCAGTCAGCCACCAGGACAGTCTGATGTCTTCCTGTCATTCCCTGAGGAAAGCAGGGACAATAACTACATGGAACTTCGCACACACACTGTTTACCAGTTCAAGTAAT
This sequence comes from Campylorhamphus procurvoides, assembly GCA_013396655.1. NCBI lineage: Eukaryota > Metazoa > Chordata > Aves > Passeriformes > Dendrocolaptidae > Campylorhamphus > Campylorhamphus procurvoides. The sequence goes on from WBMV01006439.1 coordinate 11,095, forward strand.
CATTTCATCGCTTTAGGTGTGATTTTGATATACATAATTTTTTCTCATCAAAACAGAAGTTAAAAAAGAATGACTAAAAGCTCCATGCAAATACAAAAAATATGCATTAAGCAGCAGAGGGAGCCGAAGGACTGTGGAACAGTGTGCTGCTGTAGAAAGCCACTTGCAGATCACACACAGCTATTATTCAAGGTGCAGCTCAGTCTTGGGTTAAATCTCTGTTTTAATCAAATTTACACAACTTTAATATTAAATGAGGTTAAAAATTAAAATATATTTCCATTGCATTTTTTCTGCTTCTGCAGTATATTTGCTTCCTTTAGAAGACCACCTCAAAACATATATTGAAATACTTTTGACATCTGTGCTGTTTCGCAGTGTGTTTGTGTTTGCAGGGACAGTTAGATAAATGCTGGGATACATGTGGCAGAGCAAAATGTCAAACTATAAAGACCCATCATCAGTAAACAGAATCGTGAAAATTACATTAGCTCAATTCCTCATACCTGAATTTTCACAAGATTATAATTTTGTCTCATATCTGAAAGATTTCCAAGTTTTGACTAAACCAAAGAGCAGGAAAAAAGAGCATCATCTAAATAGTAAAGATATATGTTTACATAGGATAGGAATTTAATGGATAGTCTTCAGGTATTTTATTTCTGCTAGAGAGGAAGTGCTACCTGTATCATACCTCACTGAATAGCTTCTTGGTAGAATTGTTTTTAGTTTGTAGTTCCTAGCTCCCAGTTACATGTATGTATGTCAGTTACCACAGAAGCCTACATGTCTTGGTTGTAGTTTTTTAAAACTGTTTTAGAGACAGTAGCAATCACAAATGAAAACAACAAAAAACATCAGTAAGCATAAAAATGCAAATCTGAAATAATGAAAAGTTCAGAAGTTTTCAGGGCACGGTTGAGGAGTCTTACCTCATGCTAGATTTAAAGAATTCAGCACCAAGGGGTTATTACCCACTGGAAATCCACTCAAATTAACTAACAAGCATTCATCCTTTAGCCTGCTTGTAAGCCTGATTAAAAAGAAAACTAGAAAACAAAGATTTACATATTTTTATTCAACAGCGCTTGGGTTTTGTTGGTTTTGTTGTTTTAGCTCTTTTATGGGTCATGAGAAACTAATTCAGAGTTTGGGAGTGAGTGAAACTGTTACCCTCACTTTCCTTGAAAAGAAGTTGAAAGAAGAAAAAAGGACGAGGAGGGTACACACAAAAGACTCTCTGCTGGTGGGTAAGGAACCAATATGTGAAGAAGGATCTTGTTTTCAACCCCTGTTCTACTAAACAGTAAGCAAAAAGTTTTTAAGTGCTTGCTGGTTTTACACCCATGTTTCCCACTCACAGAAATCAGCTGGGGAAAATGCTGTAAACAAGGCAGGACTGTGTAACAGCTGGGTAGCATGATGGCTGTGGGGAGAGCAGGAAGCCTCTGCCATCCAGTCGCTTTGGTCAGTTCCCTTCCCTCCTTCCAAGTGCAAAGTGGAGCCCTCAGGGACATCTTTCCCTCTCCCCAAAGTGTTTCACCGTTGAATGATTTTATTTCGTCTCATTTTTTTGGCCTGTGGTTTTGTTCTTGTTTGAGGGAGTTACTTCTCAATGAATACGTTACACTTGTGCCCCTTTCCTAAACAACTTCCTCCCATGTATATGTGTGTGCAAGTAAAGGATGAACTTTCTACTTTCTCCTTCTCCCACTGTGCCTCGCCAACACATGCCAGGAAGATGGTAAATTAAATTTCATCTGGGGAACCAATCTGCTATGTTATATATATGAGAATGAGGGGTATTTTCTTCCAGTGTCCTCTTTCGATTTCCTTGTCCTAATCACACAGTGGTAGTGTGTGATTATGGATACTCTTATGGATTTTACTCATTGGTGGGACCAAGTGGGGGGTTTCCAGGAATAGACTGTGAATGAGGATTGGAATCCCCTTTCCCCAGTGCTTTTTTTATGGAGCTTCCCTTTCATCACTGGTCATATGCCCACAAATAAACCTAGATACATGTATGCATCTTGACCGTGTCTTCCCCATTCCTCCTGTGCCCCAGCTCCTGTTACTGTCCTCCTCTGTTCCCCAGCTGCACTCACACTCCTTTCATCCATGCTGCACTGTTGTTGGTGCCAGCTGGTGGCTCACCAGGATTTAGTGTCTTGATTTGACACTTCCCTGGTATACATTTGGAAAACCATTAGGGAATATGTTTCTTTACCATAGGAACCATGGCAGGGGATGGGGATTACCTGTGGGTAAACTTTAGGAAAACACCAGGATTTTCCTATCCAAAATCACCCTTCCCTGTGGTGATCCTCATTCTTGCCTCTTCAAGACTCTTGGACATGCTTCTTATCTCCTGAGAGTCTTATCAGACTGCTGTCTCCTCTCTCCATCCCCATACAGTGGCTGTGGAAGTATCAGTCTTTAGGCACATTTGCTTCTATCTAAGAAATTCTTATACTAGTGCTTAGAGTAAACCTCCATCCTGTACAATGTTTGCTGCAGCACTGGAAACTTCTAATAGAAATCAACATCTCTGCAGTTAGGTTAACAACTGTGTAGAAGTTTTTTAGAGATCTAAGTTTAATCTTAATTTTGTTCTCATATGTTTTAGGCTGTTTGTTGTTTGTGGGTTTTTTTGTGTTTTTTTTTGTTTTTTTTTAACAGAACCCTTGTCCTCTTCTGCTGTAGCCTTATAATGCAAAATCGAAAGGAATGTGAGAGAGAAAAGATTTTGAGAGAAATCATTTCTGGTCCTGTAAGCAGTGAAAAACACCAAAGCTTTTCACTGCTTCTGTGTCTCTCTTTCAGGAGTCCTGCTTTCAAGATGTGAACAACAGGCTCTCAGGTACACAGGCTCTTTTGCAGAACTCTGGAAATCCTGCTCAGTAAAGCTCTTAAGAACTTACTTACATTTAATTGTGTAATTTTTACAGACTTACCATTTGTTGCCTTGCGAACCACAGTACTCAGCACCTTGGAGAACAGTGCTCTAAGTGTATGAAGTGCACTTGAACTTAGTGAGTTATTGGATGTATGGTCCTCTCAAAACACAAAAGGGAGGTCATTAAATCAATGTGACACACTTCCTAAGTAGTATGTTAACTTCAGTAGTCTTGTTGCATTTCCATTTGAAGTGTTATTGTCTGCCTGCTGAGACTGTTCCTGCTTTATAGTAGTCATATCTTGTCCTAGAGTGAACTAGACTTTACTGTTTGTTGTTAAAAACCTTTCACAACAGAGGCTGCTGAAAGTCAGTGGTGAATGGCAGGATTCATGTAGGTAATTTGTCAAGTTTTAAAGCATTTTGGCATTTTTTGGCATGCAAACCATCCTATGAATGTAAGATCGCTATGACTGTGACTTGTCTCCTTGGAGAGAGAAAAACATGACTGCTCTAACAAATTTTAGCAGCATCCTCATCCTATTAAAGGCTTAGGTTTTGTTCATTCGAGTCACAAATTTCTGAGCATAAGTGGAAATAACAGGATACTGATAGCAAATTGTTTTTTTCCACATCATGACTATAAATAAGTTACATAAGCCAACATTTCTAATCCAATTTTAGTATAAAAGTTTACACCTAAGTTTGATGGAAGGAATGATGCATAGTAAGAGTGACTATTGTACCTTAATACTGTTCTTTGATTAAAACTTAGATCATAGATCTTAAAATAATGAACATTTCACACAGCTTAAGAGTTACAAAGAAGGCAGATGCATAACTTTAAATTGTAAACCCTACATCAAGGGCAGAAGAGGATAATCATTAGCAGGGCAAGAGCAATGCTTATAATAAGGGAATGTATTTGTAAAACTTCATTTTTCTTCTAAAGAAGGTTTTACTTCTGATATTTTCGTACTCTTTCTTGTATCCTCCTTTCTTAGTTTTTTTCTTCCTTTAAATTTAATATTTACAATGCTGTATTTGTCAAGATAGAATTTTATGGAGCAAGAGAGATTTTAAGTCAGGCAGTTGCATAAAATTAGGTCAGCTACTTAGAGAATTGAAATATTAAAATGTGCTTTAGGTGACTAAACTGCATTGCATCCCAGAAACCAGACTTTGCACGTTCGAGGACTTCGACTTTTTAAAATGCCTTAAAACATTGCTCCTACAGTGAACTGTGCAAAGAAGCCAGGAGAGTGAAGATAAAGGCCAAGGAGAGGAGGCCATAACCCACAGACTGTTAACTTTGTGTGGGCCCAGGGTGAATCTCTAGGTGTGTGCTGCTTCTCTAGGTGTGCAATGCTTTTCTAAAGGAGACCAGTGGCAACTCTCTGGGTGTGCGATGCTTAACTCCTATGAGCCGGGCTATGTCAAATAAGGCCCTCTGGGCACACACCTATCACTATCCCAGAGAAGGCCCCACTCTTATCAGAAGTGCCTCCAAAGCACCCATGCCCTCACCCCCAGTCTAAATGACTGCAAAAACCAGCACTTCCAGCCTCTGTAAAACCAGCATAACTGTGCTAAATGAGCACCATTGCCGCCCCACACACACACGAGGAAGGCACAGGAGAGTTCCTGAGGGTATATAAACTCATTGGACTTTATGTTTTATGGTCTTCTTTCCCCCACCACTCCGTGATGGACCAAGACAACAGCGACAAGAAACAAGTTTCTTAGAGACCTCTGGGTGGTGAATATAAACTTTTATTCTTTCTCTCTCTTTCTTTTTCTCTTTTAACACATTCTTTTCTCTCTCTCTTTTCCTTTATGCATTTTCTTGGGTGATATGTTTATGCTTTTATATTGCTCTATTACTATAGATAATAACAACCAAAATGGCTACATACCCATTTTCCTTTGCAACCAAATTGTTCTAAAAATGAACCATTTATCTGTAAACACTGGTAATCTAGTATCAATTTATTTTAATTCACCCCAGAGGATTCATTAGCAAAAACCCAGAAGTTACTTCTGTCTTGCAGTGCAGGCATTAGCAGCACAGAGCATTTCTTGAAGAATTTCAAACAGAAAACTATTTTCTCCTTGCCTATGCACATCTTTTATCACTTGTGAATGTAGAACACTGCTTACTTACATGCAACTATTGGTGGGGTGCTGTAGTGTCTGGTCTTGCAAGGAAATGCTCCCAGTATGACCCTGCTTATTGCCATGGGCCGAGGATATGGTGGAACTTCAGGAGGTACTCACCACATTTGTTGACAGTCTTGTCCACTCCTTGTTATTCCACATTGCTTCCATAAAGGGAAGAGTAGGTGAAACAGATTTGATTTTTCATCTGAATATTTTTCTATTTGTAACTGTTTTGTGAGATTGAGGAAAATAGGTTAGCTGGGGATTTGACCTAGAATATGATATAACAGATGTAGCTACTGTCAGAATTTCTTTTTGGAAAGCACATTACATATGTGTGGTTACATAGTAGAGTTTATAACACAGACAAACATTGCCTGGGAATCTATTTTCCTTCTCTTTAAGACAATTACATGTTTGAAAAGCATACTTTTTCCTTTTTCTTTATTAATCCCACATCAGAATGGTTAAAAACTCACAACTTTTGAATTTCTTTCAACTCCTACGCATTAGTATAATCAAAGCATTTAGCATGATGAAACATATAAGAGCCAAAAAAACTTCATGTACTAATGAAAAATATACTTTATGTTTTTATATTTTCTAAAATTAAAATTCTACATCAGTGATGTATCTAATTGAACGTCACAATATTAGTAATTGTTCTGTCTATGAAAGAAATTTGTTCCAAAGTCAAGGTGTCACCTTGCTGTCAAATAATCCCATAGATTACCATAAACAGAGCTAGCAAAATTGTACTGTAACTGAAAAGATATGTGATGTGAATCCCAGTCATTACCAAAGACATGACTTCCATTGTAATTATCTCCCTATCACAATAACTTTCTTCTGCCAGCTCTTGCTTACCTGCTGCCACACAAACTCATTAACATTTCTGTTGATGCAGTACCATTTGTACAGTTAACCTTTGTGCAAAGTGGGGGCATTTCTTCATTATGATGGATTCTGTAATACTACAACAACTTGCATAGAGGATTATGGTTAAATTAGAAATTAGTCTAACACCTGGGTTCCATTATACTTAGTCGCCTTGTCATCTGTGGAAAATGTAATTTAGTTTACAGGTAGCTTCAGTATTCTCCATCTAAGAAGGGATTACTGGTGTTGCTCAAAGTGACTTTTAAAGGCAGGTAGATTCTTGCACATTTCGGCTGTTTTTTCATGGAAAATAAAAGTATTTTTCAAGGTAAATTAAATAATTATTGTCTCACTTTTAGATATCAGATTTTAGAAACTGCAAAACTCTTGCTATATCTACACTTCATAACAAAAATATTAGAATTACTTTTCTTGTTAATGCTAGGCAAAGGATTGATTTTATATCAATATTTCAAATTCATAGTAACAATCTTCAGTTTTTGCCTTCCTTTTTATGGTCTGCAAGCATAGCCTCTGGTTGCATTTGTTGGACCATTTTAAACTATGAATGGTTTTTGCAATACCTGTAGAATATTCCTGTAAATAGTTACTTGTAGATCTAATCCTTGTGGATTCGGATTAGAATTAGTAATGACTGATTGTTTTAAGATTGAAAGTAAACACAGTTTTAAAATTCACAAGTGCTAAGAAATATAGAGAGAGGTTTAGTGCTAGACAGAAGAAATGATTATATTTCAGGTCTTGGGTGGATATGTAGAGTTTGTTGCAATTAGCTTAGATGATAAATCTTACATTTCATCTAGGAATTTCATGAAGATTATGTGGCACTGGTATCTGAATTAACTCTCTACTCACAACTTCTCACAGTGATGTGGCTTGTGAAGCACAAGGTGAACTTGCTGCTAATTCTACATTTGTGAGTTCTCTGCCTTGTATGTAACAGACACTGAGCTGCTTTCTCTCTGATCGTATCTCTTCCTCTTCTGGGAGCTCAGACTCTTGCCACCTTCTGTTCTCCCCACTATCCCGTTCCTAAAACTTGCTTAAGCCCCTTTTCTGTCCTGTTTCTGCCTCACATCGGTTCCATTTAAATTCTTTCCTAAGGTTGCCTGGAGTATCTCTCTTCACTTTGCTGTGCAAATTTCTAGTCCCAGCTGATCCAGCAGGAAGGAGGCAGGTTTCTCACAGACTGCATACCGGGATAGAAGAGGACTCTAGGCAGCAACAAGGTATGTTAGGTCAGCATGTGTTCTGCACACTGATCAGAAGAGCTCTGTTAAAATTCAGACCATGAAAGTCTGCCAGGAGATAATTCAGCAGGGGAATTTGACACAATGCAGCGTGATCTGAAGCAACCACCATGACACGAAATGAAAGTAAGTTCTACTGGGTTTTCATGAGATACAGTTATAGTTACAAAACACACACTTAACTCTGTGACCTTGGAGACCTGCAATACGGTATTGGCATTGTTTGTATCAGACTTTGAACTGAGTTTGCAAGGCCCAGAACAGAGGTGTGTCAGGCTTGCCCTCTCTTAACTGTTTTTGTTTTACTTGGGTTACCTTCAACATTTTTCAAATTTTTCTATCAACTAGGTGATTGTCACTAATGTGTTCTACTTTGCTTTATCCTTGTAGAGTATAGTTTTATTGAGATTACAATAATAAGCAATTGTTCTATGTAGAATGAGGCATTTATGGCTACTATGAATGTGTAGGATAGAGAAATATCAGCCTGGTAGGATAGCAGAAGCACCAAGAAAGGGAAATGCAGAAGTGGAACAGAGGAGGGCAGACGTGATGACAAGAAATGGGTACAGGCTGACACTGGGGCTGTTTATGTTACAGGGGCTGTAAGTAACTCACTGGTGGTCAGTCAAAGGAAGGAACCTCTGGCACTGGACAAATGTGCCTTTAGGGATAACAAAGAGAACAAATAAATAGTATCTTATATAGGTAAAAGGAGCTGTATACGGTGAATTTGACTGTAACATGGAGCTTCAGATCATTGGAGAAAGAAAAAAGGGTAAAAACATGTTCGAACACATATAAAAATACCCTCAGGATTATCATAGAGTGAGGAAGAGGATACCACCAACATGAACAACATATTCCTACCAGCAAAGTACTCCAGATACAGTCACCCATCATAACACCTATCCCTGCTGCCAGGCTGAAACTACTGACCTCAGGATCTGCAGGAGAAGGGAGAGGATGTGCATAACACTAGGGAAGGGAGTAGAAACTATGTGTATGATGATTATTAATTATCGATTATTGTATTTAATTATTATTATTAATTAGTAAAACTGAGACTTTTCCCAATAGAAAAGTAGTCTTTCTCTTTCCGTAATAGTTAGATTTAACCCAAAAATGTTTCCTAGATTATAGATTTGAGCAAATTCTTGACTCTATATATAAGATTTCTTGACAAAATGTGGAACACAGCAACACTAATTTCTGGATATGGAAAAAGATCATAGGCAGAATTCAAGGAAATGAAGAGGTTTTGTCCTCTCATCTCTACAGCTTACTAAACTTTCAGAAGCCCTTCCACAGACTAGCTTCAATTGGAGAGACAGAGTTTTTTCCCATGGGCAGGACACTGGAACAGATTGCCCAGAGATGTCATGTCCCATCCCTGGAAGTGTTGAAGGCCACACTGGATGGGGCTTTGAGCAACCTGGTCTAGTGAAAAGTGTCCCTGCCCATGGCAGAGGGTTGGGATTAGGTGATCTTTAAGGTCTCTTCCAGCCAAATTGTTCTGTGATTTTATAATCTGCTGTGGCATGCTACATTTTAATTAACCTGTATTGTATCGATCAGTCATAACCTCACTGGTGCCATATATCTTCATTCAAAACCATATGCATATGAGCACCTGAAGCCCAAGGAATTTGCCTGAATTTAGGTGTATGTTTTCATATAATCAGGCTTATTATCTTAACTCAAGTTATTCATACTCCTAGGAAAGGAGCATTATCTCTTTTATGTTATAGGGTGAATGTCTTGAGTGCGTGGCTGGTCTCAGCCAGAAAATGACTACAGACCAACACAACTGCAGGTAATTCTTCAATATGAGTCTTAGTACATCTTTGAAAAACTGTATAATGGATGCACTCACTTTTGTGTTTTAAAATAAATGAGGCAGAAACAGAAGAAGGAATATTTTATGTGCTATATTAATATGAAAACAAGAAATGTATCTTGTTTCTTGTATAATAAAGTTCCTAACCGGGAAGGCTTTCAAGATCTTCTTAAGCATTTACACCTAGAGAGGGAATTACATATTCAGTGTCTGCAAAATTCACTCTTAGTAGTACAGTAGTAACATTTCCCTGTGAAAAGAAACAAAAGAGACTCATAATTATAGGTGAAAAGCAATCTTAATTGATTCTGATTAAGGAAAAAAAATAAAGTAGATTAATCGAAATAAAGACATAAAAACATTTTATTGCAGAGACAATTTGGAACTCTTTATGGGTGCGAGGGTTAAACTAGATGACATACATTTTAAATAGGTGCTACAGCAACATGTCAAGTATGTCCATATTTGCATACACTTTATGTTAAAAATGTGCCAGCACTGTCTTATATATTCAGAGCCTGGCAAGTGGAAGTCAAAGAGGTCACCAGTACAGCTGGTGCAGGTAATGGAATTCCCATCAGGCAGATTTCGAAACTTTGAAGAAATGTGCTGAACACAACACTCCATCTGTTTGTGACCTATTGAGACAAACATGCAATTTGCATGCTTTAAAGAAATAGATATTATAATTTTAGTATTTTACTTTGTGGGTGTTCTAATACATTTCAATATGTGTCATTTGTTTGGAGAACTTATTAATGTGCCCATAACTACCTAAGCCATAGTTTTGGCATTTGCCATCCCAGTTCTGAGAAAAAAAATTAGGAAACATTATAATGATCCCAAGGGTTAACTTAACAAAGCAAGTACTGAAAAGCATTTTATGACCATAATGTGCCAGGTGGTTGCTACTAAGACCTGTCTAAGAGTGAACCCTAAATAAAGTTATAAAATCATTCTGAAAAGGAGAGGCAATAAGCATGGAGATCATAAGACAAATACCTGAGAGAAACCTAATAAGCCAGATTCTTCTCTTAGGCAGGCATGAAGACCTTTAGCCCTAATTTTGCCACAGAACAGAACTGATGGCAATGTTTCTCATATCTGGTTTAACTTTTAACTGACTTTTTGTCTACAGTGAGAGCCATGTTAGCTTGAGACAATGACTGAATACAAGATTTTGTATTGTACGATAATTACTGCATTGCAATTTCATAGTGTCCTGCTTGTAACTTTACAATGATCCTACCCAAGTTGCCTCAGAAACAGGTGAGGGAATATACACCTGCTAATGTTACTGCTTTTGGCATTAGCTGGCTGCTTTTATGTCTCACCTCATACTCTCCTATCAGCTTTGGCCGTTTTCTTTGGGATTTCTGAGTGCCCAGCAGTCCCCTCAAAACAGAAACAGGACAAACGACAGCTGTCTATGTCCAGGTTGTCTATATTTTGCATGCTTGATTAGTCCAATCGACTGCCCTTGGGTAGGCACCTGCTTCATGAATGTGTTGACCACTGTGTAGGTGTTGCAGAGACCGTCTGCTCACACATTGTGGATCTACTAAAACTGTCCTTAATTAAACTTGTTAGACATATGCTGATTAGCTGCAGAGAGCACCCCCATAGCTCTCAGGATGTCCCAGCATATTCAAACCTCAACTTCTGCAACAAACTGGCAAGGAAGTGGACAAATTCATGCTATAGCAATATGATGCAATTTTGTCCCATTTTCTTACTTCAGTTTTGTTCCTGGCTAATATGTTGAATAACAGGATATTGTAGTTAATATCAGATTTTTATTGTGATATACTTATTTGAAAGATATTTATGGGTCTATATGGACAATAGAAAAGTTGTGCCATCAGGTCTGTAGGATGCACATGCAAAACTTTAACCCTGAATTTTTCAGGAGTGGCTGAACTGAGAGCCAGGGCATGTTAAAGATGCTTGTGGAGGAGCTGTATATGAGTGGACTCTGAGGTACAGCTGTCAACCTCTGTTCTGTGGCAGTGGATGCCTGTAAAATATTGAGTGGACAGCCCTATCCAACCTGGTTCGTCAAGGGAATATGGCTTATGGGTCCATGGTGCTAATGTGACTGTCTATAGATCCATCTATGCATTTTCCATGCTCCCCAAAAGTGCAGGGAGAGAGAACTGAGAACACCAGAAGTGGCTGAGAATAAATTTGAGTGGGTGACTAGTATTGCACTGAAGGTCTAAGCATGTTGTAGTGCTGCTGATGGTTAAAGATGGAGAAACTGAGCATTGTGATGAAGGGAGAAGAGAGTAAAAAGTTCATGGAAAATATGAGATCTGTTGTTGTTGTTTACTGTAAATGACACAACAAATTCTTTGGAAACAAATCTTCATGGCTGTGTGCTTTGCATGAATTATTTTCCTTCTTTACAGATCTTTAAGCTTCGTTGTTTACACATATGGTGTCTTAATTAAATAAAAGCTTAATAAACTGACAAAGACTTCAATCTCAATCAATAGTATCTTCTGGTCATGCTTTGTTCATTTAATAACTGGATGAGTAAATTTCTTGTTTCCAATAGTTATATACTCACACCAATTTTTATTTCTTCAAGGCATCAAGAAACTCATGGATAAAAAAAATACTCTTAAGGCTAACATGTATTTGTTTAGGTATATTAAAATCTCTTCTTTCAAGAGTATCTTTTTAAGACTAACTGAAAGATTTGTCAGTAATTTACTATTAAGATAAATAAATTTGCTATAAATAAATTCAGTATTAAGATAAACAAAGAATATTGTTAATCATGTAGCAGGAGTACAGGAGTACAGGAGTTTAGACACATTAAGGTAAAGCGTAAATAATCTAGGCTGAACCATAATACCTGATCCCAAACTCCTTAGTTCAACACACATAACACAGGTTGTGTTGTATTTATCCTTGCTTGCCTACCTCTGACACAATATTTACATCTGATGTTCTACCCTTAATAAAAGTGGATTAAAAGTGTTACTTCATTGAATTTATTAGATACATTTGTGACTGTTTCTGAGACCTTCTTTACCTTAGAGTGACTCTTGAAGCTGCTCCCCTGGGCACTCACTGATTATAGTTGTTTCCTCTTTTTTCTTTTTTTTCTTAAAGTAAAATGATGTCATTAAAAAAATCAATAAAAACAATCTTCATGTATACTGCTAGGTACAGTATATATTTCACCCTCTAAAAATTGATTTTTGGGAGGCAGAATGCTTTAGTAGTGAAGGGGTCAGGATGTGAGCTTTAGCTGCACTGCTGACATGGCCCTGCACTGCAGATGGTGGAAGATGATGGCATCCTCTCTGTACTTCTATTTCCCCAGCAGAGGAAAAGCATAATAATACTAAACTGCCTTTCAAACTGTAGATGAAATGGGCTGTGGAACTATTCATTGTTAGTAAAAGAAAGCCATACCTCTAAAAATGGGTCTTCTTTCCTAAACGTGAAATTTAAGAAAAGAAAGTCCAGGATTTTTATCTTTGTCATTGGTTCTTGGGGAGTGGCTATGGGAATATTACTTTATTTGGAAAATTCTTAAAGAAGTAAGACAGGTTTTATATAATTGGTATTTATACAATTGGTGTAATATGGCAAAAATTCCTAATATTCAGTTAAATAATCTGTAAATTCCAGTTTATATAAACTGGCTATGAGAAAAGGGTACTGCTTTTAATAGCTGCGTATATGAGATGTATCTCAGTTAAAAAAGCCAAAGGTGAAGAGATGACCTATTTCAAGTTAGAAATAAAAATCCTCAAAGACTTCAGCCAAGTCCGATAATTAACTTTAAATAAGAATAACAATATAACAATTTCATATGTTAGAGTAATACATAAGATAGCAAAAAAAAGTAATTTAAGATAAATATCCAACTGCCATACTGATTTTTACATCTTCTATAAATCCATATCTTAATCTGCGGATAATGAATGTCTTTAATATCTCTTTCACTTTCACTGTGAAAAACTCCTCTAAAACATAATTTTCAAATTGTGTTCCTACTAACACCTTCAAATATTTTCCTTTGTAAAAAAAAAAAAGAAAAAATAGATAATTGTCTTTGGGGAGAGAGGGAATATAATTCATATTTAAATTAAACATCTTGCTACTGGTATTGCCTTGTGTGTATTTTTGGTCCAGAATATATTGTCATTCCTCTAATAGCAAAGAGATATTTTTATGCCAGACTTCATTTCAGAGTTTCAAATAAATAGCACAATGTCACCAGTTTTTAAATTGTCCTTCACTATGTCGTAAATACCTGTTTTATATGCAGGCATATGTGCATACATATACACATTCTATCATCCTCACACACAGAGATATATATACACATCCACATAAGATCTTTAACATATTGAATTGGGTGTTGGACTGAAGCTTTAACTTATACTAATGTTGCAAAATTTTGAGCAAGTGCTTCTGAATTTTTAAATTTTGTAGTGAAACATAAGTTTTTTGTGATAATTCTAATGGGAGGAAAAAAATACTATTTCTGTGTCTGCTGCATAGGACTTGGGGCTGAATAAAGTGTTGATATACTGTAAACCTCTGACTAAATACACACTAAAATTGACAGCACCTCCTTGAAATCTGAATATATCCAGGCAACATGCCTAGAATATTTGCCTTGGCTCCATCCCAGTTGTCAGACACTGTATCTAACTTCTTGATTTTAATTTTGCTTTTAGAGGGGAGTAATACAGGGAAATCAGCCAAATGCTCCTCAAAACTCATGCTATTCTTCTTGAGTTTGACTTACTGCATGGAGATGAAAAAAGAAATCATCAGCTATCAACACCTATCATTCATGGTAGTAAAATGAATTATTAGTTGCAAAATATTTCCATAAATTCATTCCCTTCATCCTTTTATTACCAGGGCAATTAACATTGCTGACCCAATTCTTAGTCATCTAATTTATTCACACTATAATTAATAGCTAAATAGTTGTAGTGTCATGTTTTTTTGTTTTGGTTTGGGATTTTGTCTTGGGGAACAAACAGGCTTTGTGATACATACTAGCCTGATCTGCCACTGTTACAGGAAAACAAATGTAAAGTCTACATTCCAGGTATTGGTGACTTTTGCATTTGGATCTTAAAACATCTTACATATAACTTGCACAGCTCATTTATAATCCTTTGATCCTCAAATATTCTTCTCTTCCTAGGAAATTGAATGTTACATCAATCTCTAGTCTATATTTGCTCAAATATTGTTGTTTTTAATTAGTTGACTTTTATTTCACACATTACTTATCTGAATATTATGCTGAATGTATGTTCTCGACAAGAAGTAGCAACTGATATTATGGTCAGATATGCCAGATATCTTGTCATTTTCCACATAAAATGCAAAAATCAACAAGTATTGGGGCAGAATGACCCTTTTGTCTTCAGTATGATATTTCAGTGTCAAAAAAAGTCATGGTAATGGGGCAATTTAACACGGAATAAATAGTGTGTTGCCATTGCATGTGCTATATTTCTTCTACTATCTGGATTCCTGTTTGCTGTATTTTCAATTCCACCTTTCTAAGGTTAGCAATATTCAGGTTTTTAAAATGAAGTTGACTGTATATTTTCACTTCAGTGTTACCAATCATGTAAAGTATAATGTTATACTTCTCATACTGTTTTCTCATTTTTTGTTACAGCATCTGAATATATCAAGGCAGCTTTTCAAACACCGAAAAAAAATTTATATATTGACAGTATTTGCAGATGTACAAATTTTGCAAGGCAGCTTTCCAGCTGCATGGCATATACTGGTGCTTGAAGTTGTTCTTCCCCAAGTAGAGGACTCTGCACTTCACAGGGTTGAACTTCATAAGGTTCCTGTCAGTCCACTCCTCCAACCTGCTGAGGTCCCTCTGCATGTCAGGATGTCAGTCTCTCCTCCCAGTTTGGTGTTTGCAAATTTGCTGAGGGTACAGTCTGCCCCATCATGTAGAACAGAAGTGCACCCAATATTGATCCCTGGAGTGACTAGTGACCAGCCTCCGACTAGACATTGTGCTGCTGATCGTTGTCCTCTGGACCTGGCCATTCAGCCAGTTTTCAGTCCACCTGTCTGCTCAAGCAGAATGTACATCTATAGCTTCTCTATGAGGATCTTAATGCACCCAGACACAGGTTCCAGTCTTGGAATTATGCCGTAATAACAAAACCTACTGTATTCAAAGCAAAAATATCCTCTTGAAACTTAATTTTTGAGTAGACACAAATGAAAAAAATCACACGCCTTGAAATAGGTGAAAACAGGCATATTTCTCAGCAAGTCTTCCAGTCAATATAAGGATGCACACACTTCTTTTTCTTCCTTTAGCTAATACACTGTGAGTAGTTTATAATGTTTGGACATTTTTATTTTCTGACTTAGCTTGCAATTTTATACCTGGTGATCACTCTCTCACATCGCAGAATAAAACTGAGGTTGCCTACATAAGGAAATGTTTGGTCTAAAATTTGAACTGCAAAATGAAAAGTTACTCTTAAACACACTTACACATTACTTTTCATCTTGTCTGAGATCTGTTGCATTTACTATTGCAAAGTCTTTCCAAAACACATTAGTTAA
The DNA here is from genome assembly GCA_013396655.1 of Campylorhamphus procurvoides. Taxonomy (NCBI): domain Eukaryota; kingdom Metazoa; phylum Chordata; class Aves; order Passeriformes; family Dendrocolaptidae; genus Campylorhamphus; species Campylorhamphus procurvoides. The sequence continues at coordinate 26,741 of WBMV01006439.1, forward strand.
ATGGAGCTGAAAATCATTCATGCATATTTTATGGAAAAAAAATTACAGACATATCTCCAGTTGTAAGTTATAAAACATGTCTTTGCTTGAGCTATTAAAATATTCTGCCTCATTTAAAATTAGCTACATAATGAAACTGATGTGCAGTTATAACTTTACAATTCTTTTTAACATAAAGCATTTTAGCACAAAATGCATTTTGAGAAGTTTTATACTAAATTCAAGCAATTCTTCTCAGCAAATACAGAAAGAAAGTTATAGACATGGACTCTCTAAAACTGAGGAAAATTGAGAGAATTCTATGGGTTTTTTTTAACAGCAATGAAGACTTTTCCCATATTTGCAAAAGCTAAAGAGGTTAACCTAAACACAGCTGGGCTGCCTGAGGTTGAGGGAAGCAAGACAAAATCATGCAATGGAAAACACCATGTTCAAGGTCTATCTAACAGATTTTTCAAATGTATCTTATAAAGAGAAGGACTATTTTAGTGTATTTAACGTATCTTTGATAGATTATGTGATGCAGAAAAATTTGCTGACATTGAGGAGAAGCTTTTGATCACCAGCAAGAACTTGTATCAGTACTGTACTTTAATATGTAAAATGACTGGGAGATTTTTGTGCCCTACCATCATCATTACAACCAAAGCACCTGTACTGGGTCTGGCTGAGATGGAGTTCATTTCCTTACAGCAGCCCTCACAGTGCTGTGCTTTGCATTGGTAACTAGAAAGATGTTGATAACACGCCAGTGTTTTGGCTACAGCTGAGCAGAACTGGCACAGCATCAGCACTGTCCCTCCAACATTCCCCCTACCCCTCAAGGGGCTGGGGGTGGGGAAGATTCTGGGAGGGGACACAACCAGGTCAGCTGACCCAAATTAACCAAAGAGATATTCCCTACCATATGATGTCAGCTCAGATACAAAAGCTAAGGAAATGAGAAGGAAAGGGAGGGCATTTGTTATTTACAGTGTTTACCTTCTGGAGCAACCGCTATGTGTGCTGAAGCCCTGCATCCTAGGAAGTGGCTGAACATTGTTCGCTGATGGGATCTAGAAAATAAACCTTTCTTTTCCTCTTGTGCACAGGCAAACTTTTGCTTTTGCTTTAGTGAACTGCTTTATCTCAACCCATGAGTCATTTTCCATCTTATTTTCTCTCCCCTGTCCAGCTGGGAAAGAGAGTGATAGAGCCGCTTGGTGGGCACCTGGTATCCAGTCAAGGTCAACCCAGAACAGCACTTGGCAATAAATTGCATGCATAGTGATGATGTTGGTCCTAAGTTGCTAGTAATTAAGAAAAAAGAAAATGAACCTGGAAACTTGATATCCTTGCAACGAAAAGGAGTTAGATTGTAAAAGGCAAGGTTTTAGCATGAGTTAAAAAATAAAATAGTAACATGAAAAGTCAAACTTAAAAAACCCAGGATATTTGTTATAATAAACTTCAACTGAAAGACAAGCTCCAGTAAGATAAATAAATAAAATAGGTAGACAAGGTAAGACAAGGCAAGACAGCCAGAGTAAGAAATACTCTTCCAACCATCAACAAACTGCTGGGTTTAGATGTTGGCCAGCATTTCAAGGACTTAAGGCCCTGGAAAATCTCCCTAGCAATATGTAGTATTATTTTTTTTCTACTTCTGTATAGCTGAAGAGATTCCTAAGACAAATCTTAAGACTAACACAAATGAAGTGTGAAGCACAAATGAAGCACCAGAAGTAAAGAATCTGAAGGTTGAAAGAATGACCCGTGTGGACACTGAAGGACTCTGACCTCAGGAGAACATTGCCAGCACCCCATTCCTGGCAGTAAGATTGATGAAACTGGTGTTTGTGCTGAAGTCATGCAGCTTGCACTTTGATAAAAACCCAGCACAGATGTCTTGGCAACAGGAATCCCTCCGCCCTTGCACCAGGAGGTTGGTGGCAAGCTTGCAACATGTTTGAAGCACTGTTTCTTTTTCCCTCTAGCCCAACATGAAAATTAACCACAAGCCAATATCTCAAACGTATATTCCAAACAAGGAAAATCAGACCATGTGCAGCAACATGGTCTAAGATATATGCACTAAGCAAAATTTTTAATTAAGGGAGATGCCATCATGGCTAACAGCTCTTAAAGGAAAGGAAAGATCTGTATAAACACTAGGTCCTCACTGCCAGCCACAAAGAATCACAGAGATGTACTGATGGTATTTTTACAAATTTAATTATTGAATACGCATCAAAAGCAACTCCTTCTTCCTATACAAAGAATTGGGGGTTCCCTTTGAGTTCTTTGAGTACTGAAAACCTCACTGAGTAAGTTGAGCAGTTCTGCTCCAAATCTGGAGCACTTACCTCCTTTGGATTGCTTAAAATTAATACAGTTGGCTGACACGAAAGTCCTCCTCTCAATACATCAGGTTTCTCTTGCAAAGGAGAAATAGTCTCTCTGAATGTTGTCTTTGAATGAGCTAAAGGACAGATTTGTTATCTGTACATCCTGAAGGAACACTTGAGGAGTTGCCTACTTATAAACAAAAGTTCAGTCCTGGATTTTTAAGAATTCCCTAAAATAAATGCTCTTCATTCAAATAATAAGATATATTAAAAAGTTGTGGGTTTTTTTTGGTGAAATTTGGTTGGGTTTTATTTAAATTTAGGTAGGGAAAACAAAGCTAAGGTGCAATAAGAAGATTCAGAGAAATAAGCATTGATGCAATATGTGTGTACAATAAATCTAAGGGAGCCCTCTTTAGCTGAGAAAGGTTCTCTAACACACCCTTAAAGGTTTGCGTGAAATGCAACAAATCTGATTTTGTTGATATCTGCTGAATTCAGTCAGCTCAAAGTAGCCTTCACTGACCCACTGGTCAGTGCCTTGCTTAGCTGAGACCCTCATGTTGCTGCATTGAAGACAGAGACTTCTAAACCTTCTCATACTATGTCCATATAGCAGCTGTTCTATGAAAGAACCCGTCTAGACACTAGATTCTGTTTGATTTTAATCCTATGTTGGCTAGCCTCCACAGATTTCATACTGAAATATTTGTAGAGGAAATTGTCTGCTAAACAAGAGTTCAACAGAGTTTGGAAAATAAAATTTTTTTAGTCATTAGAAGTTAAACTGTGTCTTCAACTTTTTTTGCAGCCTTGCTGGTTAATATGGCATGGCATTTTTATAGCCTGATTTAAAAATAATTACTAGAATACTGGAAATCACATACTTTCAAGTCATATGTCTTGCAAATCAAAGCCTAATTAGTTATGTTATTAAACAATGGTTATTTTCTAGTGACCAACAAATATATGTTTTGAAAACAAGGGCAAAATATGGTGTAAAATGAGCTTAAATTCTGTTAGTTGAATTAAATGATGACTTATAAATTGAAAACTGATGTTTAGGCTAGCTGCTGTGAATAGTACTCCAAAACTGGATTTATAGGCTAGCAAGTTTGCTGGCTGGGGATGGTTGCATAAAAACAACATTCAGGCAAAATTCTTTCCTATAGACTAGTTTTGAAACAAGAATTTCAAATAGATGTAAATAAGCTCCAAATACTGTAGAGTGCCTGTTAGGGTGTGATACAAAAAGCTACAACAGGAGGCATACAGTCCTTTTCTAGTGGTTTAGTATTTATTATGTATAAACACACACAACTGGCTCACACTTCAGGAGACTTTTGTCAACACTAGATGTTTCTCAGGCCTTATTATTCTAAAAACTACACCAGTCCATCCTGACCACAGTAAAAGGACCCTTATAGGGGCTTACCTAAACCTGCATCTCTTTCAGCAGGCAGGAGTTTGCACGCTAGTTTTCTACAAATGATAAAAGATTTCCTAAGCCTGTGATTTATGAACCTGAACCTTCATTTCAAAGGAATCTGACACACCTATAAATGTAGACAAAGGTAGCATGATATGACTAAATGCTTTTGTACAAAAATGTTACACTTAGAAAAGCCCTGGCTCAGGCTTACCAGTCTGAAGAAACTGTGGAGAGAGACAGATCATTAACATGACAATTTAATACAATTCTATTTTTTAATAAGATTTTGTCTGACCTTCAGTGTGACTTTCTTCCTCTGCCCAGTTGTCTGGCAGTTAAGATACCCCTACGATATTTGGTTGTTAACTCCTTTCAGTGTTGTATTCAGAAATTCCATCTTCCGTATTTTCTCTTATTAATTAGAGTGGCTGGTAAATAAGCTAGAACTGTAACTTCAGTTCTGATTGGAAATTCCCTTCCTCCTAATCCAGATATTTTTACAAAGCTTTTAAATGTTTGCTTTGGATAAAAAGAATGAGGGTGGAGGAGCTCTGCTGTAGCCTGGAAATGAAGTAGTCTGGTGAACACTGTGTTGGGCTGTAACTAGATGGGAGGAAATTAAGGAGAACAGTGTTGAGGAACAGAAGTACTACACATAGCTTGTGGTACCCCATAGAAAAGAGACATGTTTTCTGCAGAAAGGTATATTGTACTTATGGATGACTTGCCCTTTGCTGATCTTTCCTTAAGTTTCTCCTACTTCTATAAAGCTTTGTGTTTTCCAGAATTTCTTCTGATACAGAGCAGCATGGCATCATTCTGGTTCTAGCTTCTGCTATAAAAACGCAGTCCCTTAACTTAATATACTACACTTTCTACTGTGTGGTGTTGAAGCTTGAGAGGGTGAAAGATCAAAATGTGTTACTTTCTTGACTGAAGTTCCCTGAGTGTTATCCATAATGCCATGTCCACAGGAAGAAACATATCAGTCTGAGACTAATGCCCTGACTTCTTACGTGTCAATCAGAAATGCAGAAATTTATGGAAGTGGGACATAGAAGTAGATTATGAAGGATATGATCATTACGTGAGACAGCTTTCTTAGCACTTTAGAGGCAATATGACCTCCATGAGTGTTCTCAAAATGATGTGTCAGGTCATAGATCCTCACATTTTTGTACATCATTTACTTATTAAGCCAGAACTTGTTCTTTAAATGCAGAGTTGCCATCTGTTTGGCATGTGCTGGTGGACACGTAGGAGCCTTTGTCCTAGAATCATTCCCTTCTGTTAACCCAATAGGTGCCTAATTACTTGAAATGAGGATTTAAAAATATCCCAAACTGTTTGCCGGTCTTAGCCAGGTGGAACTTGGCATCTAAATAATTAAAATAGTAATACCTTTCCAGATTAGTAACATGCATGGACCAAGAGAGAAAATATGCTAGATGCAGATGCAGCCTTTCCTTCTTCATTTCCCAGAGATTTATCTTGAACAGTTAAGTTGCAGTTTGATGCTCCCAGCCCACATTTTCCAAATCAGCATGGTAAAGAGCCTCTCTGATACATCTGAGTATGAGGTCAGTAACTTCCTCATTGGGGAATAACTTGGTTGCTGTGTTGAATCATTTACTGGGAGGCTCCACAGAGAGGTCACTGTTCAGCTGGTCCTCTAGCAGTATTCTCTGATTTTCTTCTTTGCCTCTGGCAACATAATATCTCACAGGCAGAAAATATTCTAGTCTTCGTATTAGGATAATATGGACATAAATATGTATAGATATGTCATCCTCAGTGCCCAAACCATCTGTACAAGTGTCACCACAAGAACTATTGGTGGCTTTTCTACATGTCTCTTTACTTATTTACAGTCTGCATAAAGCATTAAACTCCAGCCTGACTTCTAATTAGCAGAGCAATAGTTACTCATTATTGCTTTGCTATGGCCTGCTATCTTCTTAGTTCTAAGATAGCAAAGCTATCTGTGGACGTACTAATTACCAGGCATTGCAACTCGATGAGGTATTCTAAGGTGTTGTAACTCATCTTTAAGGAGTCTGCTCAAACTTAGCCATCTTTGCTGGTCTTCAATTTACAAGTAATATTGACAGTGGGTAGTTTATAAAGGGGAATCTTAATGGGAAGCAAAAGGATATCACGCACAGTTCCCACAGGCTTTTATAAGTCTTGATCTGGCATGATTTATGTTGAGTGCTCATTGTATTAAATCTGTTTCATTTGGTTTTTGGTCATCTACTGAAACTATCTTTCACATCTGAAACTTCTGTCACAGACTGGGCTTTTCTTAATCATGTTTTAAACTTTACCCAATTATTGTGTTTTTTTCATCATCTGATGCATTTACAGATTTTTTTTTCCCAATGTATTTTTCCCCTTGAAAATGTTTATTTGAAGAGCAAAACATTAGCAATGATGGAATAACTGACTGATTGACTAAGATGTCCACATTGACTCATCCATAAGTGTGCGGCTAAATAAAATCAAGGATTGCAAAAGAAATAGTGAATATATAACAGAGTTTATTTGACAGAAGAAAGACCACATCAGTTTGAAGCTCTACCATGTGGGATGTCTGCAGGCTTCCAAAAGACTTTTGCAATTTCTTATCTTTATAAATTACTTGAATGGACTATAAACAAGTCAGATTGGCTAGCAAGGCAATAATGCAAAGAGAAATGACTGCACATCAGCTGGCAAGAAAGTTTCAGTATCAGCTTTGTATTGTGGCTGACACCTAGGAAATACAAATTTTTCTACATAAACATTCAGCTTTATTAAAAATAAAAAAATAACAAGAACAAGAGGAAAGTAACAGAATAATACTATCTAAGGAAATAGGACTTTCAAAAACGGATCTTGAAGAATGCAATAATTTTCTTTTAAGTAGCATTTTGATTAACTGGAAAGACAATTCCCTGATATGTTGACATATTGTGACTTCCATTAGATAAATATCATGCATTCAGATCAGTCCTATTACACTTAAAATACACATCTAAGCTTTCTTTTCCCAGAGTTGCATATTTTAATACGACGTGGCTGAAAATTAAAGTCATGCAAACATGCATAAACACCTGTACTGTTTTGAAACCACTGCTTTTTGTTTGTCAGCAGAACCATTTCACAGAATTCTTGCCAGTAGAACTGATATTTGCACATCAAACTTTGCAGCTGTTTCTGACATACATAAATTAATTCCCTGTAACTCCCTGTCTGGAAAAAAGTAAGGAAACTCAAGGAAATGGAGAAAAGTTACCTCAATTGGTCAAATACACAATACCTACAAACTTAACTCTATACAGTATGTTTTTAAATTAAATGCTTTACATTGTAGCCTTTTCTGCAGGGATTTCAAATAGGATCAGGAAAAAAAATCACTCCTATGTAAAAGAAGACAGGAGTCAAAATTATGCAGTATATTTTAGAACAAAATATGTGGATTCAGTTCTGAATTTCACCTTTGTCAATAGAGGTGAATCTCCCTCTGTTCCCTTTTGTCAGTAACAAAACTCCTGCTAGCACCTAAAGGACAAAGATTTCATCTTTGGGTGCTGTATCTAATGGAAGAAAGTAGCAGAATTATAAATGACAAATAAACAAATACATTCTCGTGCTAAAAATAGCTCAACTTTGTATAATGCTTATGTCAATGAAACACAGATCTTTCTTTATCTTTTTTTGGCACATTGTATTTTAGTTCAGGCATGAAAACAAGTTTAGATATGTACTTGTTTATTTTTCCTTATTCCTAATATTTTACAGGAAAAATAAACCAGTAATAGCTGAAGGATATATGAATAACAGATGTTTCAATGTGATGCTGATGGAGTCAATAAAACATCTATTCTGTTGGCTAGTTGATACCAAACATCTGGTAGGAGAGTTATTGAACATGAGGACTCATGAAAACCAGAGAAGTCTGGGAGTGATGTAAACAGTTTTCCAACAACTAAGAGTATTTTTTTGAGAAGACAAAATCAATCTCTTAATATGAAAGGGTGATGAAAAATAGGGATCATAAATAAGGAACATTCTGACTTGACATAGTGGGGTGGAAGGAAGGGGAGAAATCACCAAAGGGACAGTAAGAGAGTGGTACAGGCATCTCAGAGCAAAGACTGGGCAAACTCTCTGTGGAGATTTTTGAAGATCCAGCTGGAAAAGCCCTGAGAAACCTGGTCTGAGCTCAGATGTGACTCTGAGCAGGAGGTTGTACTAGAGATAACTTGAGGTGGTGCAAATTTTAGGAGGTGGAGAGTTTGGCTTTTGCAAAGAGAAAAAGAAATATTGGAAGATATTTCTGCTGGATGTCAAGATGATTTAAAAAATATATTTCCTTAATCTCTTGGTAACTGAAAGCATAATGTAACACTGAAATCATCCAAATGCTGCTTCAATGAGCTCAGCAGCTAGAACTTATATTAACATTTATTCCTGAAATTGTTAGAGTTCAGCAAAGATTTGGTAGTTATGTTGTTCAAATTTGGATTGGACATTTTAGGATGTACATTTTCATGGCAGGACCTATCTACCTTGACTGCAGTGACAAAAATATTTTCAAACTTTTCCAGGCTATGCAAAAGACAGAATAAGTATTAGTTTATCCAATGAGAAATGTGTCTTGTTTGGAAGGGAGCACTGTCATCACCCTAAATCAGCAAAGATTTGGTAGTTATGTTGTTCAAATTTGGATTGGACATTTTAGGATGTACATTTTCATGGCAGGACCTATCTACCTTGACTGCTCTTTTTAAAATATTTTCAAACTTTTCCAGGCTATGCAAAAGACAGAATAAGTATTAGTTTATCCAATGAGAAATGTGTCTTGTTTGGAAGGGAGCACTGTCATCACCCTAAATCCTCAAAGAAGGAGCTGAAACTAAGCTTTTGAAGTAAATCATGAACAGAGATCATGATCAAGACTGACTCAGTATTGAAAATTTCATTTTCTGTCTATTGAAATAGATAAAATTATTTCCTTTTTTACCCATAAAGTGTTATTCAGTCAGATAGCTGTTCTCAATTCCCTACCTTCTGTGCTTCCCCAGGAAGGACTCCTGGGCATTACTGATTGCAGGGTTTAGGTTTGGTTTTGGGCTGTTTTGGTTTTTGTTTTTGTTTCTTTTTGTCTCTGTGTGGTTTTTTTTCCTAATGACAAATCAAAAATCTCCATACCATAGAGGAAAGGGACAGAAAGGATTTTTATTTTCCTTTTATTTCCAGACAAATTGTAAAAAAAAGTAATTGGAATTTCCAGTCAAGGAGAATTTTCAGTTTCCAGCCAGTTCACAGCAGGAACTGGTTATTAACATCCATTATGCAAGTATTCCTTCATATCCTTGAAAGAACTTTTTCCTCTGACACAGCCAGCTGTCAGAAAAGTTGTCATTTAGCTGTGGGCCACAACACGTTTTTTTCCACTGTGTTAATCTGCTTTCCTTTTGTGAACTTTAAAGATTTCTGCTACCATTTTGACAAGGATTTGTCACATTAACAATGTATCTGTGCAACTTCTATAGAATTCCCTGTATGTTTTCATATAAACTGCAATATGCTATTATGACGATAAAGTCCAGACTTCACCTTTCGGCACACTTGATGTTTGTATTTTATGTCTTCTGGACTTCAAATCTGTGTTATTATTAACATTAGATCCTGCTAGTTAAACAATTAATGGCTTGGGGGTTTTTCTGCTTTTACTCATCTACAATTTACTGAAAAAAAATGTTGTCATAGTCTTGGATTGTGTCATGTGGGTACATCACAGCAAGTGTAAAAGGTACATAAATTTCTACAGGATAACTGCTCAGACATTGTTTTCATAAGTTAAGTGCTTTGGTGATTAAAAATAGGATTCTCCATCTGCTGGAATTTGCTATGGATATGGCTCTAATTTAAAATCTATTAGTTTAAGGATAGATTTGGCTGTATAACCATAAGACATTATGCTAGAAGCATATAAACTATTTTATTAATTTGAAGCTAGTTCACTAAATGAAAAATGTTTGCAAATAGGAAAATAAAAAACACAATTAGATTTTTATTTCAGTTTCAATTTAGCCAAATAATAAAGTTTTCATTTTCCCTTCTCATTGCAACTTTATCAAGTTTTGTTTCTTTTTTGTTTGTTTTAAACTTGTTTAAGCATGTAAGATAAAAGATTTTCTTTTTTCACTTTCTTTGTCTTTCAACACAGATTCTTATTATCATACTTTTATATCTATTCGTCTATTTTATTGCAATCACTTTTTACTTTTCCTTACATGAAGTTTAGGAAAATCCAAACCTTTCTGCTAGACTGGAAATAAACTCAATATAGTCTTCTCCTTGGGTTGAACAGCTATTAGTCTGTAAAGGACACAAAGAAACTACAGAATTACTTCTGTTCTGAAGCAGTTAAAATCCCAGCCCAAATATTAGGACATTAAGGTAACATGGTATATAAGTGTCATCACAGTAACTTTGCCTCCATGTTATTCAGCTTTCTGAAATGTTTGTGTTGGTTTTTTTTTCGGTTTTAAAGGCTGTAAGCTTCTGATTGTAAGCACGCACTGTGGTTTTGTGTATGTTTCTATAGTGTTTGGCCCACTGGAGACAAATCCCAATTTCAGTCTCAGATTTGTATTAAAATAAACATATGTGATAAAACAAATGTTGGGAAGATTAGTGTACTATTGACTATCAGTAGAAACCACTAACACTACTCAGTGATACAACTCTTTGAAGAAATTTTGTGTGGTATGTTATTGTGAATTTACCACAAAACTAGATTTACAGCCCAGCTTCCATATAAATATCAAATGTCAGATGGATCTGAGAGCTATATTTTCTGGAAAAATGCTCATAACATGCAGTTAAAGGCAGCTTTGCTAGAGTGTGAATGGTTTGCCTGTTGGTAAGTTTACAAAGGTAAATTTCTGTATTTTATTTTCCTCAACATGAGCCCGCTGAAGTTTCAGGTGTTGTAAATCAAAGATTTAATGGAAAAGTTCACCATAAAAGACATGATAAGATGAAAACAAAATGAAAGCATTATACAAATAAAGAGGTATACATTCAGTTTCCAGTTTTTCCTTCATTGTGTGTTACCAACTTAACATCAGTGAGAAGATATACTCTGTCAGAACAGCTGTAAAGGTGACCTGGTTATAATGGGGAAAATTACTGACAAAAGATGTCTGCTAAAATAGTGACAGAGAAAATCTCTGCCAGCATGGGAACTGCTAGCCTGGTTTGAGAAGCTGGAACATCCTTGACAAGCACAAGTGGGAGCTTGGGTTGGCCTTGATAAGTACAACTGGAACCCTGGAGCATCCTTGGAAAGCACAAAACAAAGACACTGCCACAATATGCAGAACAAAGAAACTATTATAAGCTACAAACTGCCTTCCTGAAAACCAGAAGTCAGCAACAGGAACTAGTCTCCTATGCCCACTTATGTATTCACATTAAAGATAAAAGTAACTCATGGTTTTCCCAAAATGTGCTTTTGTCTCCAAGAATTACCCATGTGTGAACTTAAATACACACTTGTTTGACCCAGCATGGATGCCTACTCTAATTGATACTCCATGGCTGACCATTGCTGCAGTGAGACTTTGTCTGTCATGGATTGGCCCTATTCCTGGGAACAGTTAAATGGACTGTATTGTTAATAGTTTGAAGGAAAAATATTTATATAGGTACATAATTAACAACTTGTTCATGTCTAGTTGTAGTTTATAATAACTTGAAAATATGTATATTTACTTGTGTATATGTGTATATCCATATGCTTGCTTTACTAATTGTAAGTATATGCCCTAAAAGTAATATATAATAAATAAATTAATGGAAAAAAACCCTTTAAAGCCTGTGTATTATGGAATCCTATGAGTCCGTTATCATGATCAACTTGTGGGATGGGTAACCCTTGTAGGTTGTGGCTGTAACAGTTGCATGCTCACAAAGAAGTCAGGTTTTCATATTAAGAAACAGCAAATTCTCTCTTTTCTTATAATTTCTAATCTTCATGGCTTCTAATGTTATTATTTGCATTATTAAAATGATTAACATAATAACAACATCTTGCCCACACTCTTGGAGGAATTAAAGTATCTTTTGTTTTATTAAAACATCTCAGTCTTAATTTGTCATAAATTTGCTTTGTCATGATTTTGGACAAAGTTCATAAACAAATGAATGCTCTTTATTTTCAGATATCACTACAGTGTGGAATTTAGTACTCTGGTCATAACTAGTAATATTTGCATTTCTTTACTGCTGTCATCTGTCTGTGTACATAAACTTTTACAATATTTTACTATCATGTTATTTTTCTTACCCAAAGATCTGCTAGCACCTGTGAAAGACATTTAGATTTATGTTTACTTTTAACTTAAAAAAGTATTCCAGGCTGCGTACTACTCTGATTTTGTTTTGTCTCACATAAAAGCCTTTAAAAATCTTCAGTTTGTGTAAAGACTTTCAACAGAGATATTAAGATCAGTATAAATGAAGTATATATTGAAAAGGGTGTGGGTACATACCTGTGCAAAATCACCAGGAAAAAAAAAAAGCAGGGAAGGGGCTAAAAGAATGGCTCTTTTCTGTAATGCAGGATATAATTTCCATTCTGTGAAGTTCAGCAGTGCATATTTTTTGGTTCCAGAGACAGGAAAAGCTTGAACTTTTCCAGTTAGACCAGCGTAGATGACTTGCTGAGAAAGACTATCCTTTTCAATAACAGGAGGATAACAGCAGGGTCATTGTCTGAATTTAGCCAAAACTAAACTGTGGAGAACTTTTTGCCTCTTAAAGGTTTACCTGAAAAAAATCTTCTCCTAGACTGAAGAGAGTTGTAACAGGAGCTCCAAGTAAAGTCAGAACTTACTTAATCTGTCTTTGATTTTTTTTCCTACCCCTGAAACCTAGGAATAGCCTTCTGATTGGTGACTTCAGTCACTGTTTTACTTAATTTGGAGATGGCCCTTGCAATAAAGACAGATTGGTCTTTATTGCTGGAAATGGCACTTTAAATAAGAATTGCATAGCTTTTCCGTAATCACAGATAATCTTATGTAACACCTGCTGAAGGTAAACTAACATCTTTTACTCCTTTTAGGGTGAAATGGGGTAGGACATCAATAAAAGTTTCTAATGGTACAATAAATGAGAATAATTAAATAAGTTTAGTTTGCAAAGAGTGTAAATTACAGACTAAGTAACTTATGGGAGTTCCTTATGGTTTTCCATTCACAACATTTTAACAGAAACAGTCCTGAATTTTTCCTTTGTTTCTGCTTTTTTTTTGTTTAATTATTATTATTTTATTTTGCAGAAGGGAAGATCGGTGGAACCATATGTGATACTTGTATTGCATTTCTTAAGCGGATGAGTCTGTAGATGTTATATAGAATCATAAAATCATTTAGGTAGGAAAAGATCTCTAAGATCACTGAACCCAGCCATTACCCAGCACTGCCAAGTCCACCACTAAACCATGTCCCTGAGTGCCACATATGCACATCCTTTAAGTACCTCAAGGATGGTGACTCCAGCACTTCCCCAGGCATCTTTCAACACAACACTTGCTCTTAATGAAGGATAACCAGGCATTGGATCAAGCTGCCCAGGGAAGTCACTATCCTGGGAAGTCATCACATTGGAGTCACCATCCCTGGAAGTGTTCAAGTAATGTGTGGATTTGTGTTACAACCTGGTCCAGAAGCTCCAGGCTTTACTGAGTGTTACACTTTGATTTCAGGCTTCAAGAGATTTCACCCACAGAACTCTTGTTAAACCTTTGGTTCTTTGATAGCTTGAGTTCACGTCCGGAGAAAAATGATACATTTTTCTCTAAGAGAGTTCTTTTAATTTAGTGAGAAAATAGCATTTTGGCAAAATGGGTTTACAAAAATAACATACAACTTCACAACAGCATTACAACAGATTACTGAGACTGACAGGCATTGCTATAGTAAGGAACCTTTGTTACAGCCAGACATGTACAAACTCCATGCCACTTAAGTGAGGTACCCACACCCTACAGAAAATAAGTGTTTAAATTACCCACAAGAAGAAGAAGTGATTAAGGGAAAGAGATAAGGAGAAGAAAGAATAAAAAGAGGAAAAGAGGAGAGAAAAACATTGTTACCACGTAGAAGATTACATGTTGACAGCTTCAGGAGAACAGGCCAGGGCAAAAATGGAGACTTGGTGCTGCCCCTTTATCTGCTCTGATCTCTACAGCCAAACACCCCAGGCGGGGCATCTGACCCCCCGGCCACTCTGGGGCCCCAGGCCAGGTTGGGTGTTCTCACTGGCCCTGCCAATCCGAGCTGGGTCAGGGGCTCCAGGAGCTGTGGAGTGTTGCAGTTTGCCTGGGCTGTTTGTGACTGGCAGCTGCTCCAAGGATTTCCCATGTAGGCTCCAGGGGCTGCCATGAGGGACACAGTGTCATCCCACTGCTATGAGGTTTGACCAATCCCTTCCCCTCTGCACACACACACCCATACCTACAAGGTGGTTCTGACCCAAAAATCACTGGTCTGGTGTGTAACAATAGGGCACTTGAGGACTTGGTTTAGTGGTGAACATGGCAGTGTGGGATTAATAGTTGCAATGTATGGTCTATGATGTCTTTGCCAGTCTAAATGATTCTTGGACTCTGTGATTAAACCCTTCCAACAGATGGCAGTCTATGTTTATACTTTGGGATTTCCTTTGTCTTTTTATGAGCAAAACAAGATGTTTTATTCTGCATAAAGCTGTGTCTCAGTGTATAAGTAAGTAGGACCACTGCTGTGCCCATCAGGATAACTCTCATGATACATGGAGGTAACACAATGGAAATCGCAGTTTAGAAATCCAATTTATCTCACTGTGAAAGGAATTGCATCCACTACAGACGGCAATTAGATTTGTTTTATATCACTCCTGTAGAAATGTGACATTGAAAAACTGTTTGCAAACTACTATGTTTGAATTCAGGGAGTTTAGAAAAATGTTAATTCCTGGTATGCAAAGGAAAACAAAGAATTTTTTATCAACTGTATCCAAAAGGTCAGCTTACAACTGCTGAGATAATGCAAGAAAAGTTTGCTTTGACTTTAGTTGCTTATACAGTTTATAAAAGCTTGTTCTTCTGTGGATACCTATTTCTCTCAGCATTGAGTTTATGTCATAGCTGAATTATGGATTGCTCTATTTTAAGTCTATACCTTCGTACCAGTGTCTATAGCCCCCAAACTGATAAACAAATAATGCCTGATAATAAAGTATTTGAACACTGATTTTTTGTTTCTGTGAGTTTTTGCAAGTGTCAAATAGAAAGTTCCCTCATAAAGTAGATATATGCCACCGGTCCTGTAGAAGCTTTAGCATGTTAATGTTCAGGTAAGTATTTCCTGCCTACATTTAAGACAGTGAATGATGGGTTTATGTATCAGGTGTTATAAGCTGATTACCTACGATAAAAGGAGATGGAGCTTAATAGAATAAGAAGTTCCTCATTCTCTCATATTTTGTCAGCATATGAACCAGCCTGCTAGCAGAGATTAATTTCTTTTTAAAGATCAGGTTTATACATTTTTCATTGCTTTTCCTCTTCCTAAATTCATGTTCAGTGTTATTCCTTGAGGCAGCCAGAAACATATAATAGACATTGTAGAGATCAGCAGATCTAACAGCTGGGAACTATAGGAGCTTATGTCTTCTGCTTATAACAATTAGAAACTGTGTAATTTGTTTTCCCTGGGAAAATTCATTACCAGGATATGGTGTTGTCAGGACTCCTATACACCTTTACTTTAGAATTACCTCTAATTTGAAAATAATTTTGTTTTTAATTGAAGTCTTAATTAGATTCAGAACTCATTTTTCTCTCCATGACAAATTCTCTGCAGAGAATGTTCAGAACAAATGGATGGAGTATCACACATTTTAATTTTCTACCCCTGTGACAAAAGCAGTGTCCATATGAATGACAGAAGGAAAGAACTACTGTCCTAGGTTATGCAAAAATTCCAATATTTACCTTTTCTTTTCTCTTCTTGTTTTTTTGGTGTTTTGCCTTCTTTAAAGATACTGAACTGCTAGTGATTAATGACTCAGACATTCGACGACCTGCAGTGATTTCCGAGGTGCTGTAAGAGACTGGACTATTGGTGCTACTAGTATTAAACAAGATAAGGAAAGAGGCAAATCCTGCAGGCTGGGGTAGTGTTCCTTTTTCCTTACACAGATGACTCAGCTGTGATAACTCCCAGGAACATTCACACCTGGTCTGAAGGTATTCATCTCTTGTCGATGAGCCATAATGTGCTCAGCTGCACTATCATAAGACACAACTGCAACATCTTAGAAGGTGTCTAAGACTCTCAAAGTGTCTGTGACTCACAGTATTACATCATCCAGTGTAAACCTCCCCGCTCCAGGGAGGGTACTGGAGACTTTCTCACATGAGCCTGAGCATATTCAGTTTTGGGGCTTCTCTCACCTACCTGGGGCTTCCGCCATAACTTTGATGGATCTGGACTGTGACCACCACTTTGACAGGACTACAACCACCACTTTGACCAAAGAACATTGAAATTCCAACAATCAAGTCTCATCACTAGATCCAGTGGGTGTCTTGTCACTCCTTCCAGTCATTGGGGAAGTCCACAGCCCTGCTCTGACTGCCTGTACCAGCACTGCAGCCTCACTCCAGCATCATGCAAGTGTTTGCTGGTATTGAATCCTAGCTATCCACTGTTTCCTGTCAGTGCTGTTGCTCCAACCATTTCTGCCAGGTTTTCCAGGCATGTGGGAGATGAACCACATGGAAGGGGGCTATCTTATCTCTGTCCTGTGGCCATGTGGATTTTTCAGTGGGGGGGGAGACTGGGCCACCATCTCATTTGGTCCAGTGGCAGGGCTTGAGAAGTTTTTCCTCATCAGTTGATTTAACCCAGTTTAGCAGTATTGTTATTGGCATTCTTCTTGGTAAAGAGTTATTTTTTCACTTACATCTGGGTGTATTTTTTCTGTCAATCTTTCTGTATTGGAGAAACCAGGGGTATTTAATACAAGGGAGTAGACTTCTGTCCAAGGTCTCTGCCCCTCCAAATTGTCTCAAACTGAGACAAATATGTAGGTGTTTGCTTTTATCTATGCCACATGACTCAGGAGTATGCGCTTATCCGGTCAATTCTGATGCAGGAGTCCCTTTGCTCCCCACAGTTTTCTGTGAATTTAAGCCAGAAATCCGTGCCCATAATTCAACACATAACAACTCAATGTCTGAGGCACTGGAGGAAGCTTTAAAACATGTGGGGTACAGGAGCTTGAGCAGTATCATTTTACTTCAGTTGGCACCTTTACCTGATAAGCAGGTAAGAAACCTGAGAGTGTTAAGGCTCTCTCAGGACTAAAGCTTTAATTGAGTATTGAGCTAATGGTCTGCTATGTGCGAATTTGGCCTTAGTTCACTTTGCAAGGCTCAAGATTCACCAGGTTTCACTGACTGCCAAAGTAAAGAAAGACAAAAGAACCCAAACCAAAACAAACCAAGACTAGCAGGCAGTATTTCAAGACTACGTTTAAAGAAAAAAAAATGTTTCCCATCCACACCTCTGAAATAGTCTACTGAGCAATCAGTAGAGTTAAATAACTCGTGTCAATTTTGGACACCATTTACATTTTATAGGCTTGAGTTTTGATTCTTCTATTGATCTTATGTTGATATAAATCCTTCAGTTCAAAGTAGCTACTTGATTTAAATCTGTAACTGAACATAACACAATCTATTTGCTTTTATCAAAGATCTTTTGAATTTACAGGTACCAGCCTTAAAGAGGAATGGTCAGAGGACTCCACCATAAATTGTAGGACTACTTAATTTCATTTTAAGTACATGTCAAGTAATTACATTGCTAAAGCAAATTCACTCTGCAGGCTATGTTGGTGCTAACTGCAAATAAAAAGAAGGTAAATGAAGAAAGCTCATAAAAGATGCAAATCTTGAAAGTAGGTAGAATTTCATTTGGGTAACTCAGTACATATATAGAAGAGAAAAATAAGTAAATTGGATCAGATATTCAAACTGTTACTTTTATGTCCCTTACATCAATGACCGTATATGTTTATGGGTGTGTCTGCGTGCATATAGAAATAAAGATGTATGTGCTCACGTATGTCTGTAGACACATTATATATTTATATATTAAAGTTAAGGAGGAGGACCAATGCAACTAAGTAAGAAAGAAACTCAAACTGTCAAACCTCAATTCCTTAAGTCTTTACTCTGTTTGAACCCAAAAGCACAAATGAAGTTTAGTCAGTTTACCATTTGATAATGACACTGGTGCTTCTCTTAAACAAAAAAGCCATTTTTTCTTGAGGGATTGGGAATGAGAAATAGCAGATCAAATTTATGATAATTGATAATGAAGGATCTTTCAGTTTAAGTCTTCTGAAAGTAAAATCCAGTTTTGTGACTTCAGAAGTATTTAACAGCTTTTATCTTTTTTAGGTTCATAGACCGTTTTTCATGCCATAACCAAGTTTTGCACAGGACCCTGCTGGCCGTCAGGAATGTGCAACTGCTTGACAGCTTTACCATGCACACTTGGCAGGAACCGCCCTCTTGGTGTCTTCTTACACTACCCAACTCTGGAGTGATGAGGGGAATCTGTCATCAGCAGAAGCCTGTTCTACAAGGATTTCACAATTTATTTATTTCTTCTATACTCCCACAGTTTGGAAATTTTGAACAATGCCCTTTGTATGTAATTGGAATAAAACCACATGTAAAATTATAGGAATTATAGCAAAATGGTGTATTTAATATTTTTCTGTCAACTCATATATTTCAAATATTACCTCTTCTGCTGTTCTCCCTCTTTTCACCAAGTCCTGCCTCTTTTCCATGTTGCATGGTTTAAATGTTTTTTCCAGTTTTGGTCTTTAGAAAACTTATTTTCTTTTCCACTCACCTTCCCCTCCCCCCGCACCCTGCCCCCCTGCTTTTGTCTGTCATACAACATAGGTTTATACTTACAGCTTTCTCTAAAAGGTGGGCCTTGGGTAAGGACATAAAGTCCTTGTGAGGGCAATTAGTTATAGACTGTAATCCTCCCCTTCAAAATTTCTTTTCACAGGTCACCTGATCCGCCTGTGTCTGCTTTTGGTTAGATGGCTTGTGAAAAAACCCTGAATAGGTTTGTCTTGCAGGAAAAATCATGATTTATAGCCTTATCCATAAGAGGGAAACAGAGACTAAAAGGAGAAAGTATAAGAGACAATGAAGATTATTTTAGACAACTTGTGTTTGGCCAATATCATTCTGCATAATGACTTTTACAATTCATTACCACAAGCTCAGGAATTCACTGGTGTTTACAATACCAAAAATGAGCTAACACCAGCTCTGGGATGCACTGACAGTTTCTGAGCTGTGGAGGGGGAATATCCTTTCCTCTACAGGTATGTTTCTGTAGGATTTCAGCAAATGCTGTAGGAAGGACTGATGGCCCCATGTTAACTACTTGGAAGTGCTACTAATGAGCTGTGTTATACTGTTTACTTACATTCATTCTTTACCATAGTTATTGTGTTTTGGAAGAAAAAAATTACTTAAATAATTAACCCACTCTATATCCTTCTGTTGTGTTCTCACCTTGGAAATAGTGAGTTTTGCTTATTGTAAGGAGGCTTAGAAACTAAAAAAATGTTTCAGAACCATCTGTAACAGGAATGGCACAGCTGAAACCTTGTCACACAGGACCTACTCTCACACTTTGAGTGTTTGCTAGAGGGCATAATGTTGTTGTTGATGGCAGCACAAAAAGTAATGGCAACACAAAAACTAATGTAGCCTTCTAATACCAATGAACATTCATTAGGGTCTTGAAAGGTAATGATGATCAAAACCTTGGATGGCAGCCACAGCTTGAAAGGGAGATAACAACAGAATGAGATCCTGGGTGTGACATTTTGGTCAGTTTTTCTAGACAGTGAGATACTGTATAAAGACAGATAAAAACTTCACAGCGAAAAACATGGCATTAAAATGCCCATCTCTTTGGAAGACGTCTTTCTTATCTTCTCTTGTTGCCTAGCACTTGAGTGCTATTTTGTTACTATTCTTTTAATTGTAGTTGTTGCATATCTATTTATTCAGCTTTAGGTCATCTTTAGGTATAAACATCCTTGAAAATTTAGTTTCTCTAGCAAGATATATAAGAACTGATTTTTACATTCCTCCCTTTTTTCACCTATTCTCAGTGGACACAATGCTGACATTGTAACTATAGTATCCTCTTTATCACTTTCCTTTTTGTATGTTGGCAGCACTTTACATACTCACATCATATATTCTAGCAGTTCCTTCTCTGTTTCTGGAGAAACTCTCCACCCTTTTCTCTCGTCTTTGCTAAACAACATTATAGCAGTTCTCCTCAACAGCATGTTTTTCCTAGGGTGAGGGATCTCACTAACTCTGACTGCACCAGTAGCTTCTCCTAGACTTGACCTTGCAGCTCAGAAAATGTCATTACCAGTGCTTTAAGATACAAATAAAAAAAAGGAAAATCTTTTTACATGGAGGAATATTTCCTGACTACTATCCCTTCTTTTGCTGCCATGTGATACTTGGAAACTGAGCTACATTACCATACCTATAAAAAGAGCAATCATAGCAGTGCAAGCTGCCTTGACTGCCAATATGTCTTAGTAACCTTTTACATTATACCAGTGTTGTTACTACCACAATAGGTTAGGGTATGTCACCATTTCTATTATATTTGAAACCACATTTTTCAGGGCTTTATAACTTTCATACTGTGATAAACACTGAACTGAATCTTTATATGTGGTTTGTCAGATAAAATAGATGAAGACATAGTAGCTGGAACTTGGGTGGTATATTACAACAAAATGGTGGAAAAAAAGAAGACAAGAGCAAGTAGATTTCTTTCATTTTTGATAGTACAAAATTTAAACAGTCTTGAAAGGGAACCTAAAGTCTACTCTGAAATTAGGCTATTTTGATAATAGATTCCTCTATTATCTGAGTAAAGTAGAACTAAAATCCAAGAGCTGTTAAGATCTAGAATAGTATATTTTTACCATTTCTATAGATTAAACAAGGAAGTTATTCTCTACAGGGGAATACTTCTTGCAAGACCTGGCAGAACAACACATTCAGAGTGTGCGAGGGTGGTTCTGGGGCATGTCTGGTAATACCGACAGGAATGCTAACAGGCAGACTGTCAAAGAAATAGGAAAACTGCATACCTGATGAAATAATGTGAATATGAGCTTTTAAGAGAGTCATGGCATTCTTCTTCCCATGGGTACCTCTCTGCAGTTTTCTGTGCCGTGCACAAACTGATACAATAAGCCAAGATTATATTTAGCTCTCCTCATCAAAGATGACAAAACAAGTGCTTCTAGCTAAGGTATTAACTTTAATTCATAAATCCAGGCAATATTTGAAAGGGGAAAAAAAAAAGATGCTTAAGTAGGGCCATCACTTTGCAGCAGCATACTTGGATGCCATGTCAGCAAGGTAGTTATCCATGTGCAGTCATTAAGAAGGCAAACCCTGCAATCAACAATCTGATAGATGAATGCTACCTCCTGCCAGAAACTCCTGCCACCTCTCCATCACTTCTTTGTGTATCCACAGGTCCCTATATCAATTACTAGATGAGAGAAGGAGCACTCATCTTGGCCTCTCTGTGTTTGAATGTACTCAGACCCACATCCTGAATATACATTACTATCTCTGAGTAAGTTCAGGGCAGAAAATGAGTTCCAACATTAAATCAAAGTGAAAAAATATGTCTGCTCACAACACCAGTATGATGCAAACCTCAAGGTACTTCCTTATTTTTCCAAGATTTTGTTTTATTTTTTTTAAGTAAAGTTGAATAGAAAACAAGATGACACAGCTGATTATGAGGACCATTCTTTAAACTGCAACAGGGTCCTGAAGACACTGACAAGATTATAAGGGATCAAACTTTGCAAGGATCACCGAAAGATATCACATGCTTATGTGAGAAAAGAAAAAGCACAACGTTGCCTTGAATAATGACAGCTAGGCAGGATAGATCACATTTAACCCAGAAGTCTGTTTTAACTCTTGGATTCTCATGCATGGTCCAGCCTTGAGTCCATGCTGGGCCACGCACTGTTATTTTTCTTCTGTATCTTGGTTTCAGCATGAAACGTACTTGTGTGGATGAACTAGGTCAAAATGAAAATAAGTTCCAGGACTACATGTTATGCTGGAAAGCACAACAAAGCACAACTACTTTGCTGGTCAGCAGGCACACATTTTTCTACTTGCTGTTTAAATAATCACAGAGAAAACTTTACAAGGAACCTGTAGATGTAACCCCCATCAAAATTATTTTATTTCCAATAAGTAATAAAATCAATAAAAATTTCCTGTCTTTATATTATTTTTGGAAAGCTATTTACAAATTAATCACAAGCAGAAATCATTACGAGAAACAGGGTATAGTAATAAAAATAAATGTATGTTTTACATACATTTACATATGTTTTGTAGCCTCCTACAAGTGGAGTATAAACTGAGAGATAAACTTTAATTATTCTAGATATTGAACATTATTCATCCAGTTATCTGAATTTGCATTTGTTTCTGAACAAAAAGTGTAATTTATCTAAGCAGGAAGAAAACAGTGTAGTAAAAACATCAGAGAAAAAAACACTGATAAACCATAATTTTGCATAACATATTATTGAAAAATGATCATTAATAAAAATCTAATCATTAAGGAAACAACAGAGAAGCAAAGAGAAAACAGAGCAGCTGAGAAAACCACTAATGTGGGTGTATAAGATTTGTACAATTGTGTTTGTTTCTTTGGTTTAATTACAAGGTAAGATATTAATTTTTATTGAGCTGGAAGGAAAGCTTTGCTCAATATATTGTACAAAATAATACATCGCCCTTGAATTTCTGTGTGTTTGTCACTAAGAAAATGTACTCCTGGTTTATGACTGTGATTTACAGCAACCAAATGTAATTAGATTATCTCTTGAAAAGTTATATTGTGTCCATTGATATTTATAAACCAAATAAATCATGCTCTCCAATTTTACAGTGGAGAATTACTGTGGTTCAGAATCACTATAAAAGCTGGATTGATCACAATAAAGGAGGTACAAAATGTATACATATACTTTCTAAATGAGATGACAGCATATTAAAATATTAAAACTAGATTACTGTTCCTCATTTCCCCAACCATTTCCACTATTAGTTTAGCATCAAAGATGGTGGTATTCTGTACTTCTATGGATTAATTTTGCATTTCCAGACCAATGGTGTATTTGTTTTGAAACTATTAAAGAGTCTTTAATTCCAACACTGCATATTTTACTGCAATATTATTAGTAAATAATATCTGAATAGTGCAGCCTTGGATTTTTCTTGGATTTTTTTTTTCTCTGAACACCAAGGACTAGAAAAATCAGCATATGAATATTTTTCAAGAGAAAGTTTTCTCAAATATATGTTGTCTTTGATGATAATAGTATTAATTGAAAAGTATGAATGCTGAATTCAAACAATGAAAGATCTAAAATGACATTTTATCACACTTCCATTCAGTATCACCTATAGTTCACTTAGATATTCTAGGCACAAAAGCAATATATGAATTAAAATGTTAGACAAAATGTATGAATACATTTCATTAAGTATTTGTCTAAATTTCATGAGGTGTTTTCCCTACACTTTTATTTAGCAAAATAATGGGAGACCCAATGTTTTTTCTACACTGCATTTTTTGAATGTCATTTTTGCCTTGAAGTTTCATCAGTGCTTGAACATTTAAAATTAATTCATGTGCAAAATGAGATATCACTGCAGTGTTATGTGTAGATCAGAAGACACTTGTACCATGTGCAATTTTTATTTTAGGCTCAGAAATCTGTTCCCAAGATCTCTTTTTTTTTTTGTCCCAGATCAATATTTATTTATTCATTTTAGTGCATACAGGGATATGCAATCATTAACTTGCCAGTGCTCGTACTGATCCTCTTGCATCCACGGGCTCTACTTTGCAATCTCAGCACATTACCTAACGTGCCCATTGAAAATCAGTCATTATACGTTTGCCAGGGGACTGGCACAGTCTTTGTGCTGCTGTATGCCAAGGGACCCTGAGGGTGATGCTAGCTGTGTGCTTAATCACTACTGGGCACCTCTAACCCTGCCAGTACAAATGTCAGGTTCTTTCAATTTCTTCAATAAAAAATGCAGCTTGGTATAAACTGCTAAGTATCAAACATTTTGATATCAGCTATACATAAAGGCATGTGTTTAGCAGAAACAGGTGTTAGTGGTGCATTCTATCACAGCAGTAATTGAGAATCAAGTCCTGAAAGTGTTTAAAGGTCTCATCTGCTGACAAAGGTAATTATCAGAGTCGTTTTCCTGACATGCAGACTTCCGTGATATGGTAGTGACTTCCCCTGAAGTTCCGGTTTTAGCTGCAAGAACTAGAACCCTATATGTTAATGTTAATATTTTATTAAATATAGATATGGAAATATCTGAATCTAGTAGACTATAAAATACAATACTGATGTAATTTCTTGACTGTTAAAGGTTCAGAGCTGTGTCATGTCCTATAACCATTATTCCTCTTTGTTAGTCTTCTTTTCAATAATCCTTTGCATTTGTTTCAATGTGAAGTATTCTTGGGATCAAAGGGTATACCTGGCATAGCAATGGCCACAAGTCAGGTAATGTTATGTTGGGAACAGTTGTGGGCACTTGTTTTGTCTGATCTCAAACACTCAGCCTTTGCACAACTGTTGGTGTAGGCAAAGTCTGGGTGGAGGCTTTTTGGAAATCAGTAGAAGGCCTACCATGCCCATCTCCTCATTTGAGATCTGAGAGACTTCTCACTGTGCGTCTGCTAAACAAAACAGTACCAGCAGGGGATAAGGAACTCTCTAATTCTAGTAAATACCGTGGTTGGACAATTCTTGAAGAAAATTGTCTTTGTTTACGTCACAAGCAATATCTGAAGGAAAGTTTAAGGAAGTGTGTCTTAAGTTTTGAAAACAAGAAACCTTTAAAAAACAAATATTCATCCTACCCCAGGATATTAGCACTGTATTGAGGCAGGGGTTTCTATTTGATGGCAAACTCTGTGTGAGGTTATTCTTAATGATTCATTTCGTAAAGGCCAAATTATTTTTCAGCATCTATAGTCCAAGCAAGACTACAAGTTTTTAATAAGTAATTAAAACCTACATAAAAGATGAGAACTTGGAGATACAACTTATTCATTACAAAATATTTTATTAATTGAAAGGCTAACCAAATTGTCAGACTGTGTGAATATCTGTGTGAAGACTGGAAGAACTGTTTAAGATGCTGTGTAGGTGATTAAGCACTTACTTCTCCTGTTCCATCACATCAAGGTCAAAGCCCTTGTCCTCATCCTCAGGTCCTGTCACAAATGTTTTAGAACTGAGTTTCTTTTATTTTTTATTATTTAACATGGTTTGCTGCATTGCCCCTTCCAATTTAGTTGCTTGTCTCTCTGAGGTATCATCTGCTGCCTCTTTTTTCGCATGGTCAGCAGTAGCCCTGGTAAGATATCCATTGCCCTGTAAAGCTGCCCTGACAGCTGCCAGCTGGCCAGTACTTCAAAAGTGCTGAAAAAAGCATATCAGCATATGCTTGACCTCTAGTTTGGTGATACAATACATGACTACATCCTTGTACCAGCAGTTGTTTTTTTATGTTGCAAACACTTTTGGACTTCTTGGGTAACATAAACTTTTTACTTCAGACAAGAAACTTCCCAGTAAGAAAATAAATTACTAAGGTTGCAAAGTGAAGTATTCAAAAGGTACAAAACTCCTCAGTTAGCTTCATTTTCTCAGAGGATTATATACTTCAGGATGCAACCTCTTATTACATGATCAGAATTCTTTTTTTTTTGCACAGTTGTTCCTTCCTTGTGTGATGGATGACTGGAACTCTGAGGACTATATAGTTATTCCCTAAAATATTCTTCCTTCATCTTTAGCAGAAGTTGAAAGATATATACAGAATAAATCAAATCAAGAGTTTTGAAAAGAGTAGCCAGAGGAGGGCAAATGCATACTGCCTTGCAGACCATGGTGTTTTAACTCTGGCAGCTACAGGTTGTACTATATAAAGAAAATGACTTAACAATGAGATTAAAAACTTTATTATTTTTCTTTGTTTTCTGGGTTGTCAGCTTGAGATCTTCACTTACATGCAGTTAATGCTTATGGCTTCTTGCCAAGTCACACCTTCAGCCACCCTCATTTCAGTGACCTTCATTCCCCATTTCCTTTGTGCTTCTTGCTTCATTTTTGTCCCACTTTGAGTTCCCAGTTTCTGCCTCCTTAAAAAATCCCTATTCCAGCCTTCCATTCCTCCAGCCTGCTCATTTTCCCTTCCACATCCAGATCTCACTTCTTTTCCTTCTCTTATTCTCTCCCCATTTGCTCTGCAGGACCTGGGGGTTCTGGTAGGCAGCAGTCTGTCCATGATCCAGCAGTGCGATCTTGTGGCCAAGAAGGCCAATGGTATGCCAGGGTGCAATAGGAAGAGCGCTGCCAGCAGGCTGAGGCAGGGAATCCTTCCCCTCTGCTCAGCGCTGTTGAGGCTGCATCTGCAGGGCTGTGTTCAACTCTGGGATTCTTAGTACAAGGGAGACATGGAGCTCCTGGAGCAGGCTCAGTGAAGGGTAATAAAGATGATTAAGAGACTGGAGCATCTCTCTTAGGAGGAAAGGCTGAGAGAGCTGGGCCCGTTCAGCCTCTAGAAGAGATGTCTGAGAGTGGACCTCATCGGTATATATAATTATCTGACGGGATGATATCAAAAGGATGGAGCAAGGCTCTTTTCGATGGTCCCAAGGAGTAGGACAAGAGGCAACAGGCAGAAACTGATGCACAGGAAGTTCTACCTGTCTGAGGAAGAACTTTTTTACTTTATACTGTGTGGGTGACCACGCGCTAGGCCAGATTTCCCAGAGAGGATATGAAGTCTCCCTCACTGGAGATATTCAAGAACCCTTTGTACACAGTCCTGTGCAGTGTACTCTAGAATGACCCTCCTTGAGCAGGTAGGTTGGACAAGATGACCTGCTGTTGTGCCTTCCAGCCTTATCCATTCTGTGTTTCTATGATTCTGTGATTCTATGCTAATCCCAATAGTCACATTTATCCTCCCAGAAATGTGGTTTAAATGCACATCCACTCCCAGGAGTGTGGGTTTCTCCCCTCTTTCACAGCTCTTCTGGGGGTGAGCTGGGTGTTCCAGATCTGAGTGTGTTCCAGTGCTATCAATCCATTAGTGCAAATGCTCCCCTACTCCTACATGTCCCTGAGGTGTAAAGGAGTCACGGAAATGGTGTGAAATCATGGAAATATCCACTGGTATTTTTCATGTCCTGAATCCAGATGATCTTGCTTTCTATGCATACTTCAACATTTTTCATCTGCCAAAAACATTCCGTTTTCTGTCATAGTCTCATATGAATCTAGGGATGGCATAAGAGCAACAGTAAATGTGGCTGTTTAGAGACCATCTAGAGAGGGAAGTCAGGATGCAGTGAGGTTGAGAGTGAATTTACAATGCAATAATGACTTTCATTAGCAGGTACAAGGAAAAGTGCTGTGTGCCTCCATAAAGCACATTAGCAAGCACACTTCATATTCACATCTCAGCTTAACACTGTGAAGGATTCTGTAGTTTCTTAAATCCCTCTGAAAACATGTGATTCCTTTATATCTTATTTACTGCAGAGAAAAAGAAAGCAACAACTGCAATGAAATTTTAATTTAGAAGTACTGGGGAAAATGTATGAATACACAAGCTCCAGGCTGAACCTTACAAGCAAAAATAAATCTTTGATAGCTCAGAAAAGAACAGGATTTTCCATGACTGAAGCATACAACATTATGTAACTGTTATTAATATAATTAATGAGCAAAAAGATGCAATTTTATGACATTTAGTAACAGATAAAACTCACATTCAGTTTGATGATTTCATAGTTTTTGTTATGTACCAAGAGAAAGGAATAACTGATGTGGAGGCATCTTGCAGAATAACTTTCTCTGAAAGTAACTGATGATTACAAATTTTTTAAAATGAAAAGGTGAAACTGTTTCTAAGGATGTATCTAAAATATATAAATCAAAGCGCTACTAGTTTACAGAACATTTAAACAATGT
This sequence comes from Campylorhamphus procurvoides, assembly GCA_013396655.1. Taxonomy (NCBI): domain Eukaryota; kingdom Metazoa; phylum Chordata; class Aves; order Passeriformes; family Dendrocolaptidae; genus Campylorhamphus; species Campylorhamphus procurvoides. Next base: position 54,758 of record WBMV01006439.1, read on the forward strand.
ATTAAGAGTCTGAGTGTACTTTATTTGCAAAATATAGTAATGTAAAGACTACTGCTGACAGACTATTATTTTAATGATTATGACTGCTGTTGCTAATAGCAAGTGGAATCATCATCATCATATAACTTGAACTACATATATAAACCATGTACAGATGATATATTTCAAAACCTAGACAACAGATTAGCATCAATCTCACACAGCAGTCAACAATGCCTGTGTGCTTTCATTGTTAGAAACAATCTTTCATGCATGGCTTGAAGATCAATCTTTTAAGAAGCTGCAGAAAGCCAGGAGAAGAAAGAAGTGAAAATCAGTGCAGAAACCACTGAGAATAAATGATACTCTTTGTTCAAACTGTGGATTATGACACAGAGTTTGCAAAAAATCCATGAATGTTTAATTGATCAGACAACAAATTAAGTGCTAAACCTGATTTTTCTAGTACGTGGGGAAAAAAAAACCAACTTTAAGCAACCACATGATATAGATTTTGCTGTTTTTGACATAACTACTAGAAATGAAGGGAGAGATTCCAGAAAGTTTCACTGAGAAGGCTAAGGCAGTTCTCAACTTTGAATATGATTAAATGGGAAGCTGTAAGGATGCAAATGGCATATGCTAAATCTCTGCATGACAAAAAAAAAGAATACTGTATTATATGAGAAGGAGAGCGATTCAGAAAGAATAGCAAAGTACAAAGTGCCTTCTGGTTAAAATTGTAATATTAATATTATTTACAATACAATTATGATTAATCTAAAATTAAAGGTACCAAAACCTGCACAGAGTACTCCCAGTACTGTCTCTCAAGTGACAAAAAGACTCACATTCCCCAGCCTGATGGCTACACTCTTGTCAATTTAAGAGTGTTAGGGAATGTGGGTGTCTTTTAAGGTCAAAGAAGGTACAGGAATGGCAGCAGTGAAGAAACCATCCTATACAATTATTCAGAATGATAGGCCTATAAATCATCTTTGCTGAAAGAACATCTGTATTTGCTTTGTAACTGTGAAGGAAAAGGATTTTGCAAGAGCTCTTGACTCCCTTTGAGTCTGTACCATGCCTTGTACTCACATACAGGTAAAGTCCATCACTGATTGAAACTTTGTATTACAGACCTTGATTTCTCTGGGAGCATTTAACATCCAGCAACATGTGCATGAAAAAAAGAGAGTCAGAGCCCAAGTCCTGAGTAGCAGTGTCCTCAGATTATCACAGAAGACAAATTTGTGTACATAAACTATTTCATCATTTTTCCTCCCTACTCATCATGTCCAGTCTTATAAATTAAATAAGCTCCCAATTCTACCTCATTTTCAAAGGTCTGTTGATTCCTTTTCATTCAACTCATCCTTGGCCTTAAGTCTGTAGGCAACTGTTTTCACTTTATTTATCTATAGAAGATGGAGACTGGGTTTATTGCCTCTCACTGATGGACCTGGCTGCTCATTTTTCATTTTCTTTTTGCTGGCATGTAAAAAGCATGGGAAATGGGAGCCTTATACCTTCATAAATAGTACAAAATCCCTATTGAAGACATAACGTGTTCTCTGATGTATTGTCAGTCATCTTCAAGAATGCATAAAGAAGTGATTTTGCATGTAACTGTGGTGGGTTGACCTTGGCTGGCTGCTGCGTGCCCACCAAGTTGCTCTATCACTCACCCTCCTCAGAAAGACAGGAGAAGAAAATAAGATGGAAAACTCATGGGAAGAAAAAAAAAGGCAGTTTAGTAAAGGAAAACAAAGGTCACACACGGGAGCAAAGGAAAAAAAAATATTTATTCTCTACTTCCCATTAGCAGGTGATGCTCAGCCACTCCCTGAGAAGGAAGACCTCTGCAGGTAGAGTGGTTACTTTAGAAGACAATTGCCTGCCTTCTCTCCTTTCCCCTCATCTCTTATCTGGTGTTGCCAAGTGTGATGTCATGTGGTATAGACTATCTTTTTGGTCAGTTTAGGTCAGCTGTTCTAGTTGTATTCCCTACCAGCCCTTTATCCACCCCCAGCCTACTGGCCTTTGGGGATGTGGGTTGCAGATACTTTGAGGGTATTGCTCAGATGTAGACAAGACACTGGTGTGTTATTAACACTGTCCTAGCTACAAATACAAAGCACAGCACCATAAGGATGGATGAACATGGAGACAGTAGATGTCTGGAAATAACCAAGCTCAATATCTACTTGGCATGTTCATGTAGAAACCAAACATACATAGTGATTTTACAGTGAATTGGATTAACAGAGAGACTAGCACCCAATGTCTTCTTAGGTATGGAGCTCTGGATGAGATATTATTGTAAGTCATTCCTGTTTCTTGGATAAAACACTGCCTGCAGGATCTGGTGACAAGAGCACGTGAAGATTTTCTAAAAGATATTCATGGAAGTGGTCTTAGAATATTGGTTTTACAAAACACATGCAGACAACAATAAGGCTTGTTTATCTGGGGAGATGGAGATGTTCTGGACTAAACTAGATCCCAAGGGATCCCACAACTTCTCCCAACATCCAACCTGTAAAGTTTAAAGGAATCCTAGGCAGTCTCCCTCAGGCTGTGGTTAAGCTTGTGTAACCAATTTTGTGTTGAATGAGACATTTTAAAAAGGCTGGATAACTGACATTTTTCAGTGCAGCCTTGTTTTACTGAAAATAATTGGTCATCCAAAAAAGATAAAACCTCCATTTGCTTAGATAAACTTTCTTAATATATAAAAGTTTTGTGCAAACTTTCAGCCAGCATTTCAGATCTGTAATCAGGGCATGTAGGGCACATTGAGCTATTGCTCTTTTGAGATCAGCTATCCAGCTGTGTGTTACATCTCATCCATCTCTAAGCTGCAGATGCTGAGACAGATGAAACACTGCCGGTCAACTGAAGCAAACAACAGCTTTTCTATTTTGCACCCTTATCTTAAATTCATATCTGTGCTGATTTTTTAATCACTACCTGGAAATCAAGCCAAAAACTTCCCACCAGGAATAAAAATGTATGATCAATTAAAAGCTGTTGGTCTACTGGGGCAGCTGACCTTTCAAACTACTACAAAGGTACAACGATAAGTCTGTAAGGGAATTAGGTAGTTTATAGTGCCTGTGAATTCAACTGCTTTAACAATATGTAAGGCATTTAATAATCACCACACAAGAAAGCATGTTGGAGTAAGTAATCTGATATGTAAAAAGGAAATTAATTTTACTTTGACACCTCTTCTTTAGCTCAGAAATTATAATCTGTGCCCTAGGCTATCAGACATCAATGCACAAAATTATTCACAAAGGGTTTATGGTTCAAGTGGTAAATCCAGTCATTTGCAAAATGTTGACCCAAGTGAGTCAGCACAGAAAGCTTGATCATTCAGTGTGATGAAAATGTAATTTTATGGATGTCAAGTTGAAGTTCAAAAGTGACATATAGTGTCATACAGATAAATAGTTTTGCCGACAGCAATGCCATACTTCATAAGTACTTGTCTGGCCAATTGTAACTACTATGATGATTAAGAAGGTTGATAGAAAATGCACATTTTATCTTACTTTCCATACTATGTGAACCTTTAGAATTAAAAATCAAGACAGGCCTATTAAAGAATTGTTTTTAACTCTGTGTTTCATTTATATGTAATGAAGATCTATGAAGATCTTTTTTTAACCTATTCTTTTCATTACTATTATTTTATATGTACCATTTTCTCAAGATTAAATATAATTTGCAGTCACTTCAGTTTTAAATCAATGACAAATAGAAAAGTGAAAAAGCTGTGTGGAATTAGTGCATTAGTTAGATTGTAGTTGCCAACAATCAAAAGTGAAATGAGGGATCATTTTTATTGCTCCTCCATTTTTCTTGTGAGGGCATTATTACTCCTTATAATTTCTTTTTTTTCATATATAATGAAAAAGCACATGAAAGTAGTATGAAGAGCTTTCTGGATAGTGCAGAAGAATGTAACTACCTGCCATTATTTTATTTATGGCAAAGAAGTAAAATGCAGCAATTACTTTCTTTAATTATCTGTTCCCATTTGAAGCAATGCCATCTTCTAGGCCCTCTAGGCCATTTCTGATGTATCTTGATTCCACAAAAAGAAAACGAAGAATGCAGGGGTCCAACTAGTATTTAGGACTGGGTTCTTTATTTATTGAAAGATGTTCCACACCCTGAGTCTTACCCTTCTGAGTAACTGAAGCTAATGAAGAGATTTGTGTCCGAATGCCTCAGTCTCATTTTGAGTTTTCACACATGTTAAACACAAAGACATACAGACCTGTTCCCTAATTTTGTCCTTTTTGTACATCTTACATAAATGCCTTGAAATGGGAATACAGGTAATATCGGGTTAATTACTCTTACTGTAGTTATGATAAATTGCAGTCATGGTGAAGCCCAGGACTTGCAGTTACTGCTGTACAGCACACATAATCTGTCCCTAAAGATAACATTCAATGCCAGCCTCTGAAGGGTTGAACAAGTCTATGTTATCAAGTACTAAAAATGCTTTGAAAGTTTAAAAATATCCACAAATCTTACTTTATGGTATTTTGATCAGTTCTCTTATTTGGAGATAGGGAAGAAGACTTGTTTCAGTTAGGAGACTATATTGATGCCTTAAGGTTCTTAAATATACAGATTTTGATCTAGCTTTTAACACTTTTCTTTAGTAATTTTAGGATAAAGCTTTTAATTAAATACTTTTGTACCAAATTCCAAAGTGTTGCTTATATTTCTTGTCAAGGATTTCCATAGATAAGGATTTTTTAATAAGCTAAGATATATCTAGTCTGAAGAGAGCATATTCGAACAAGGTATATCCATTCCTTGATATAACTTTAGTCAAAGCTATTTAGAAGGCCCAGAATCCTTGAATTTGCTCCAAACAGGACAGAAGGCCCAAGGAAGATGAAGACTGGGAGGAACAGAGGGTTGTGGGAGCCCACATCATTCAGGAAGGTGGGCTTAAGGGCAGCCATGATGGAAGTTCTGTGGACGGACAAATTTCAGGATGGGCATATGCCATTAGGTATGATAATTAGCCAGTATTGTAAAAGCTGTCCTGCATGTGTGTGCTAATGTATTTTGTGCATCTTCAAGCACTTTAATTGAAGACCTCCTCTCTACCCTAACTATACTAAAATTGCCAAGAGAATTTTTCTTTGATTTTAGGCAACAGTATCAGTAAAATTCTCTCAGGTTATATGCTCAAGATGTGCCAGTGTAAGAAGTTCCAGCGTGAATTCTGTCCCAGGCATGACTTTGAGAAACTTTGGAGTGCGTAGGGTCTGGCCCTGCCTTTTCCATGGAACTTTGCCATTTGGTTCATCCTAACCACACTGGAGATTATACGCCCAGCTGTGGAACTTCAGGTTGCACCTTGAACAACTTTTTAGAGAGAAGAGTTGTTACTGTCTCTCTTTCTACCATCACAGTTTGCATACTATCCACACATAGCAGAGAAAATCATTTCTGTCTCCTTCTTTGTTCCTTCCCCCAAAATATCAGTCCTGTTCTTTTTTTTTTTTCCCCCTCTTTGTAATGGGACATGAAAATAAAAAAAAGAAAAAAGAGATAGAGAGAGAAAGAGAGAAATAGGGAAACAGAGGGGGAAAAAAAAGGAGAAAAAAACCTAAACCTTTTTTGGATCAAAGCAAAACTGAGTTTAGTCCTGATGCGTATGGTAAAAGAAACCTAAACTTAATCACTACCATTTTAGAAGTAGATAAGTAAATATTGCCAGCAGCATTCATCAGTTTCGGTATTCTCATGCCCTTAGCAACACATGAATTAACAATGGCCCTTGGTGACAATCCTTTCTAGGACTAAGTTATCCCTGTGCAAGATGAATGACTTTTAAGAACTGTGAAATGCGAACTCCTTCTCATCTCCTCTTATCTTCTTCTAAACCTCTGCCTTCTATACTGACTGTATCTTCATTTTGCCACCAAAGTTTTCATCCTCCTATGCCTGCCTGAAACTACAAAAACTTTTTGAGCTACTCCTTCCCAGTTTTGGGGGAAAATAATTTTAATTTCTCGAAGAGTTTCTATGCAAAGTAAGATGAGCAGAATGCAAATGTCACTTGGGGTTTTTCCGCAGTCCAGCATTCACACTGGGGATAAAGATGTTTTTGTCACAAACATCTCCTACTTCTTCTGCAATAAAGTTTTTATTTACTATAAATACTTTATTTCATTCACCATTCTAATTTCATATATTTCAGATAAAACCACACAAGTATAATAGAACATTTGAAGATGTGAACGTGTAAGATATTTCATTTTGGCCTATTTTCCTTTCCTCTTCTCATCTTCTCCATATCAAGCACTTTAATCTATATGAGTTCCTTCCTATATGTTTGGTTCTTTCATGCCTGTGCTATGAACTTCTTGTGAAGGTGTAAAATAAAATATGTGAAGCTATCCTACAAAATGCTCAACTAAATTCAAGACTAAATTAAAGAGCAGGAATTGCAGTGGGATGCAAACATTGCGACTTATATAACTCTTCAAAGTTTACAGACTCTGGTATATCCTTTGGGTACCTCTGAGTCTGTAAATCACATCAGTCCTGCACCAAACATCCTCTGGAATGTTTTCAGAGTACACCAAAACAGCTGATTTAATATTTCTGAGTACAATGCACTTAGCTAACTTATTCTTTGGATGTTTCATCTATTAGTGAAATTTTGTCACCAAACTATATTTTTAATAGAAAAGTAAAACTGCTCTAAAAAATTCTGGTACACTGAGGCAGTTATTCCACATGACCCCAAAACATCAGTATCAGTTAGGCACTGTCACAGCATCAGTGGATTTCCAGAATCACTCTTGTTCTTTCACACCAGTTAAAAGTATATATTTTTTCTGTTTATAACATGCTCTTTTGTGTTTATGAGAAAATTTCAAAAGGAAAAAAACATAAAGTAACAGTCATAAGAAGTCTTAATAAAACCAGTTATTTGTTTCATGTATTCAGCTTGTAAAAGCATTGCAGGTTTAAATTAGAACCTGTTAAGGGTTCTTTGTATTGAAGAGCATTAGTTTTATTACCTTTTTAACAGATTTTAGCAACAAAATATATTCTTAAATATTCTTCCAACACTGAGCTTGTTAGCAGCAATCTTCTGCTTTTTTAGCTTATGAAAAGCATCAGTCTCAAGGGCGTTCATTAACTAGATGCTTTGTTGGCTCTGTCTCCCAGGTTATCTGCCTGTAGCATGAAACAACAGCAGATGCAGTAGAATTGACCTTGCCTTTCTTATTTATATCTATAACACTATTTAAAGCTAAGGATAAGAACATACATATCATGAACTGACTTGTATATCACTGAAATTGATTCACCACTGTAACATCAAATATTTACCCTACCTAGAGCTACAGGGAATTCTAAGGTTATTTTGTTGGAGCCCAAGCAAGATGAACTAAGAATTTCTGTTAATTATTAGGCTATAATAAAAAATATGATTTGCCCCCTCCCAGAGATATCATATGCATACGATCTCTCCATCCCAGGGAAAACCTCAGTTGGTGTGAATATAATCAATTGCTGCAAGGAGTCACTTCAAATGTATCAACTAAAAGTAATTATCAGTACAGGAAAGTGATTAAAATTACTTAAAATTAAGATTTCAGCTTGTCATGGTTATTTCTATGCAAATATGCTGTATTTTTTCAACCAATACACAAGTATTAATTAAAAGTAGACTAAAGTTTTGAACAGCAAGGAAGTTTTAAAATTCCTGCTGTAAACCTAATTACTTGAGCCTCATCTCCAAATGAAAGTCATATTTTTTGCTTGCTGCATCTGTTTTTACTCCCCTTTTCTAATGAAGAAAGGCATCATACAATGCCCTGTCAAATTACATGAGGGCTTGAGAGTATCAATCAATTTCCTTTATAGTAACTAGCTGTAACAACTCAGAGTGGTATGCTCTATTACAAATCTATTTTTATATGAAATACTTGTCTCCCAGTATATGAGTTGAGTGATTTAATCCTCAGGATATGACATTAAAATTTTTCCACAACTTGCAATGGAAACCATGGGAAGCACTTTTGTTGATTGGGTCTACTCAGTCATATTTGATTGATAGTTTCAGCTCTTCTGAAAGATGGCTTGATAACCTTAGAACTCCTAGGAGGTCAGTCTGCTCAGTGTATATAGGGCCCTCAGCTAAAATGATGCATTTCATGTATATCATATATGGAATGCCAAACTCATCAAAACAGTGCATGATACCTGCAAAACTATCATTTGATATAGGTTGTCCTTGGACCGTAAGAGTAGAATAATCAAAAATCTAAGAATCTGCATGAGTCGGCTTTCCTTTGAGCATCATTCTGTAGTGAGGCAGAATTGAATACAGATCAGGAAAAATATTCAGTTTAATAAATTTTATTACTTTCCTTGCTTGTTTTTAATTATCTGAAACAATATGTTAGTACACTTGACTTTGGGACCAATTTCAGATGTTCAGTGAGCTTTCTATTTGTTCAAGAAAATCTCTTTCTCCACTTTCTCATTCCCAAAATATACTTCAAGACAGCATGTGATTAGTTCATAGTTGGACTGTGAGAAATCGGCAGGAACTCTTGAAAAATTCAAGGTGTGGATGGCAACTTGAAACACCTGTGTAAAGCTTTGACAGGAGAACCTGCAAAAGCACTTAATAAATGAAAGAACTCTGCCATGGTTAATCTAAAAGCCTTTTTTTGTTGTTGTTTTTTTGTGCAGCTCTTCTCAAGCTTGAAATAATATAGTTTAATAGTTGACATTTTCTGAATTAGTTGAATGAAGTTATAAAATGCTAACTATCAAGTGCCAAAGAATCATCTACTGCCTGAAAGTATGCTGTTTTCTCTTTGTTTTCCTTTTTATGGTCTCTTGTGGCTTGGAAATATGGCATGAATCTACTTCCTGTTTTCAGAGTTCTGGTTCTGGTGGAGCTTCTGAAGTCTTCCTTCCTCTTCTTGAGATATTTATGTACTGTGTTCAGAGATTATGAGGGGTAAAGCAATCACATTCTGATTCATTCATGATAAACCTATATAATAAATTAAAAGTGTTTGTAAGTATTATCTGGCTTTCAGACCAGACGCTGCAGAGTGAATTGCACAGAGAAGCTTAAAAATATTTACTGTAATTTTAAACATGAGCATGTTTAATTAAAACAAAACAAAACAAAAATATAAGTTGCCTGGGCAAACAGACAGGCTGATACTTTGTTTAGGGAATTTTAAATTTTATTATTTTTTAATGTTCCCTTACTACACCTTTTCTGTGTGTCTCCACAGTACACTGAAGACAAGAACTTGTTAATGGTCTTAGTTCCCCTATAACTCTATCATCAGACCAGACTGTGAATTATGACGAGGATGAGACTATGAATTGTACTGACTGAAAGTATCTAGCTGATCAACACTATGAGTGTTCAGTAAACAGATTCTTTCACTCATCTACATAGACTGTTGCTGCTGCTTGACATCTCTTCTGGGATTAGACTTTACAAAAGAAAGGTCATAGGGAAAAATATTTCCTCAGCTGCCATTTACATTCATGCCCACATTTGATTATACAGAACTCACATCCTCTTCTCAGTATGCATTGAATATGACAAAGACTGATGATTTGAAACCTTTCTACAAATTTCTGAGATAGGAATGTGAAAATAAACTGAAACTTTTACTTAATTAAAATATTTTTCCCCCATACTCGTAAAAAATTACTTGAGCAGGCAGTGTTGAAATATGTAAAAAATCTCTCTTGCTCAAGAGTAGATGTGACATATTTCAGTATAAATATTTGAAGTACAGAAGTTCTGAGGGAGGGAATGGAGAAGAAAAGACATTCAGTAGTAACTTTATGGTAAATGCAATGAATGCTTTTGTTTCATACAACAAACTGCCTGTGGATTTTTGTAGGAAGCTAAGTAAATAAAATCTATTCCTTGTCAACCAACAAACCTAGTCCATTTTGTTTATGAAGTTTATAAGATGAATTTAGTGAAAATTGGAAAGATTATTTCTTAATATGTTAAACATTATTATAAAGTTTTGGTAAGTATATTGTTCATTAAATAGTTCAAACTCATTCAGTCTTGCTGTCTCAGTAGTGTAAGAGATGACTTGAAGGATTTTTTCCAGATTTAAAATTAAGAATTTATCTTGTCCAGGCTAAACAAAAGAGCTTACACTATGGAATATTTATCTTTGTAGTTGTATAAAACAGTAATAGCACAGGAGATATAAAATGCACATTAATGCATGGCTCTAGATTTGATTATCTTATTAAAGATAGTAATACAGATAAATATCTATGAGGGAAAAAAGTTATCTTGCTGGAGAAGAAATACTACCAGCACAGTTTAATATTCTTTTCTGCAAAGCTAATATGGAAGAGGTTGTGAAGTTTTGGCAATGGACTCTTACACATGTGTACATACAGACAGTTTATGTTTACTTTTATGATGCTTTAATCACTAGGACTAAGGTACAGTCTCATCTTTGTCAAGCTCCTTTTCTAGAATCTTTGTTCTGTAAAAGTCACCCCAACTAATCACAGTCTCCAGAGTTGAAATAATTTAAAAACAGAGAATAAACTAAGTGCCTAGTTAAAATTCTTTCTGGTATCTGAGTTTATTCCTCTGCCAATTAAACGTATAAATAATGCAGCCAGAGTTTATTGCATAGGGTTTATTTTTGCCTTTCCTAAGAAGACATTTCAATCACAACAAGGTTTCAGAGCTGGTCTCCAAGTTCAACATGCAGAATGACATATTAATTAAGTTTACTTTTCCATTATAAAAGTGCCAGTGTTAACTACTCTGAGAAAAAGAAAATTATAGTTTGGTACTAATAAATTGTGTGTTGTGGCAGAGAATACAAGATTTTGGAAAGTGTAGGAGAAGAAAAGAGAAATATATCTACTATTTTTAGAAGGCATATTTTGTCAGTCACTGACATCTTTTATTGCTGCAGTTGTAGATGGTATGTGGATCAGATAAAATTATCAAGACATGCAATAAAGTGTATCAGTGGGATTGTGAAAGTGATTAACCCTATGAAACACAGTACAATAAATAAAGGTGAAAAAATGGACTTGTGGATTCTATGCTTTCAAAAACTTGCCTTGGTAAAGACACGACTGTTATACATTTGTACATTTCCAAAAGGAGAATATACCCTCAAGGTAGTTCAAGCAACTGATGAATATCTCCTAATCTGTACTTTTCCTTTATATCAGAATACCTTCTTATGTGCTACTCCTCACATTCAGAAGTGATGCAGTTTGCATTTAATTTAGTAACATCTAGAAATCCTCATTTAATTTAGGTGTTTATCTAGAGAGATCTAGAGAGCAATATCTCCAGAAACTCATTATCAAGGAACCAACAAGGAATATTTCTTGTAAAGTCAGGTGATGAATGATAAAAAATTTGTCAGGCTTATTGAGCAGGAGATCAAACTATTTATTGTGATTGTATGCTACAACAATTATTTAGACACAGCTGTTTGGTTTTCTTGACCTATTCTTTGATTTGTTTGAATTACTTTTCCCTTTCACATGATTTTAGATCCTGATGCTCTCAATTTTGTGCAAAGATTAGGACTGTATCTAAAGGACAAATGTAGTTGACATATTGAAAATGCTGAAATGGGTCAGGTTGTGCAAAGATTTCTTTGTTTGCTGGTTCAGTACTTAGACATTACCAGTTATTTCAAGTGATACAATAAATAAATTATTTTTAAATTATGTGTCATAATATTTCAGAGATATGTACATGACACCAGGGTATGACATACAATCAAAAAAGTTTGCCAGTTTGCCACACCACATACAAATTGTGACAGAAACATCAAGCAAGTGTTGCCTTAGGGTTTTCATGAATTTGTGGATTTTTATACTTCTAGGTATACTTCTCACAGATAGCATAGCTAACAACCTCTAACCCTGTGTTAGCTGTCTTAAGGGTCAGATAATAGCTGGAACACTGCGCTAAGAAAACATGTACCAGAGCTAAGGCAACTCGATACCATGTTAGTCAAAACAAGAAAGCAAAGCCCAGCAACCTTGGAGAAGCTCCAATAAGGCAAAGGGGTCTTAAGACCTCCAACTCAATTCTAAGAGAGGCATGCCATGAGGCGGAACCAAGGGAAGTTCTGGGCATGGACATTTCTTAGATTGGATGGGACCTTTAGATATGATAATTGAGTATAGTTACAAAATTAGCATGCTGCCACGTAGAAGGGAGCTTTTCTGCTTTCTCCAGCTCTCCTACATTTTATTGATATTTTCTCTCTCTCTCACACACACACACACAGACTCTCTGCTGCCCAGCCTGGTGTGGTGCCCNCCTAGCACCAGTCTTTTCTATCTGTTACTTATCAACATGTGTTGTACTCTTTTATACTTTTTATACTTTATATACTCTTTTATACTCCTTTATATTCTGTACCCCAAAAAACCCTATCAGTAAAAGAACTCTTCTCTGCTTTACCTACATAAAGTTGTCTTGGAAAGGTTTTTCCCCTTCCTTAAGGCAACACAAGCTTAAGGGACACATGAGGGTCATTGTTAGAACATCCTTTTTTATATTATATCCTTATACTCAATATTTGGATAGCTTGTCAAACCAAAGAATTTTGAATTTTTGAATAAGGTAAAAGGGGTTTTTGATTAGGAGACAGCATTAGAAGAAACAGTGGATAAGACTTCCAAGCAGCTGACCCTTGTTAAATGCAGAGGATGTTCCATTCCATGAATAAGCAAGGTAAAAATGCCCAAAGATGACAAATAAATACCTGTAAGAATCAGCTCCACAAAAAGACCTTTGGCATTTTGAACAAGAAGAATAGAGGACATGAGATTGCTCTGGGGATATCTAAGATACAGCCAGCTATCTTTTTCTCCTAAAGCTGCTAAACACTGAAGAAAGGCCATGCATTAGAAATACAAATGATTTTGATCTTAAGAAAATGATTTTGTTAACCTGCTAGGAAACAGAAATGCAAGATTACAGAAATGAGAAAGCAAATAGATGATTTATCTTGTATGAATGTAGTCAACACTCACATTCGACTGCCTTGTAAGAATAACACAGGAAAAAGATCGTAACAGTATCTGGAGAAAAAAAAAGTGAGAATTACAGTTTGAAAGGAACTAAAGGGATTACTTAAATTATATTGTCTTTAGCTAAACCTGAGGTTTTCACAAAGGTACAGACTAAGGAACAAACAACCTGCTAAAGTTTTGGTAATACTAAAAGGTAAAATAGGGATTATTTGAGAAAAAGTTGATTTAAAACAAAAATCTAAATAAATTATTAGCATTGGTGAGTTAAGTAGCAAGATTCTCAACTTGGAACATGTCTTTATGGGGTGAATCTGAGGAATTGGTGGGAACACAGCAGAGGAAGCTTTTTGAGAGTTCTAGTTCAATGGACAATAGAGAGTCACAAGGACCGAATTACAGATTCTTGAGAGTTGTAGGGAAATTGCTGATGGTGAAATTACTCATCTGCTACATGCAGTGACAACCTGGTATTTAGTCATGTGTGATGGGTGGACTCAGATGGAAAAGAAATTGGTTGGACAGTCATGTCCGGAGAGTAGTGGTCAACAGCTCAATAGACATCAGTTCCAAGTGGTATCCCTCAGGGGTCCATATTGGGAGCAGTGTTATTTAATATCTTCATTAATGTCGTAGATGAAGAGATTAAGGGCACCCTCAGTGAGTTTGCAGATGACATGAAGCTGAGTGGTGTGGTTAACACACAAAGGACAGAATGCCATCCAGAGGGACCTGGACAAGTTTGAGAAATGGCCTCATGGGAATTTCATGCAGTTTAACAAGACCAAGATAACTCAGATATCAGTACAGCTGAGGGATGAACAGACCAAGAGCAGCCCTCCCAAGAACATGCAGGTCCTGGTGAATGAGAAGCTGGACATGACCCAGCAATGTACACTTGCAGCCCAGGAAGTCAATTGTATCCTGGGCTGCATCAAAAGAGATGTGACCAAGACAGGTGATACTTCTCCTCTACTCTTCCCTGGTGAGACACCACCTGGAGTGTTCATTTGCCTCTGGGGTCGTCAGCACATGAAAGACATCGACCTGTTGGAACAAGTCCAGAGTGTGGGGGACAATGGAATGATCAGAGGGGTGGAGCACTTTTCCTATCAGTTGGGGCTGCACAGCTCTGTGGAGACCTTAGAGTAGCCTTCCAGTACACAAAAGAGCTGGAGAGGAACTTTCTACAAGGGCATGTACTAATAGGACATGGAGAAATGCATTTAAACTGAAAGATAGTAGGTTTAGATTAGTTATTGGGAAGAAATTCTTCACTGTGAGTGTGGGGAGGCACTGAAAAAGTTGCCCAGAGAAAGGTATCCTCCGTCCCTGTGAGTCTTCAAGATCAGGTTGGATGGGGCTTGGATTAACCTGGTATAGTGGAAGGTGTCCCTGACCATGTCAGGGAGGTTGGAACTAGATGATCTTTAAGGTTCTTGCCAGCCTCAGCCCTCCTATGATTCTGTGACTCACATGTAGAATGGGGGAACAGAGCGCAAAATCCAACAATCTTTGAAGCAGATATTGGGTAAATGAGGAAATTGCAGGCTAAGTCCTGGGCATTGTAAAAGAGTGCAGTGTGATAGGAATGACAGTTCTAGCTGTCCACCAAGTCCACATAGTGCAGGGATCTACTTTTACAAAGACTAGTTTACGTTTTTCAGTAGTTCTGAATACAGCTCCCAATATTAAAGAGATTAGTCAGACTTCACTTGCTCAGAACAGGATTAAATTCTCCAGAAAACTGAAACTCTTGAGGAGAAAAAGCTATTCAAACTGAGTGTTAAAGTGTATTCTTTAAAATAAGGAAACTAGTTTTATAAGAAATGATCAGAAGCCCATCTTCCAGAAGTGAGTGCACTAATTGTATTTTCCACTGGATTTTCTTCTTGGAATTAAAAACTGGAGTGACTTTTTCCTTAACTTGTTAGACTTCTGTAAATAAAGCATCTGCCGTTTTTTAAAGTCATTATTTCTGTTATCTTAGCTGTGGTTCATGTGTAGATGAAGTATTTGTGCACTTGGTGTCTCCTACTGGACACAAATTCTGCACATTTAAATTCTCAGACTGCTAAACACTGAGAGTAGTTGTTCATATATGTTAGCTTTACAAACTGATACTGTGAAAAATCTGATTTTTTAATATAAAACAGATTTACACTTGCTGTTCAGGTAGCTTCACTGGATTTTGATTCTATTGAATTTAATTTTGCTTGTGAGCCCAGAAAAACCTTTTTACCTTTTTTTCGAGGTTTAACTGTAGCTTTTTCATTCAGCAGGTTTGTCTGAATATTAACAGCTATACTTTTAGAGGTTTCACAATTGGTTTTGTAATAGAATAATACAAGAAAAATCAGTTTTCAGCAAAAAATGTATTCAGATTTATCTGAAAAAAAATCACATATTTTCAATGTATGGACTCATTTTTATAGTTAAAGCTGTTTCTATGGTGCCAAGAAGTAAAAATAACCCTGAAGCTCTATTAAAATATAAATAATTA
Organism: Campylorhamphus procurvoides; assembly: GCA_013396655.1. Taxonomy (NCBI): domain Eukaryota; kingdom Metazoa; phylum Chordata; class Aves; order Passeriformes; family Dendrocolaptidae; genus Campylorhamphus; species Campylorhamphus procurvoides. The sequence goes on from WBMV01006439.1 coordinate 70,332, forward strand.
TATTTATCTCTTTTTTTTTTAGTAGGTTTATGCCTTAAGGATGAGAGATATAGGATTTTCATGGGGTTGTTTTTGGTTTTAGTTGGAGTTCTGGCTTTTTAAAAAATTTTAATTAAGCACCACTAGAAAAACCTGTAAGTTGTGTTCCATTGTTATTTTATTAGTCTCATGATCAAAAAAAATCAGAAAAAGCCTACCAAGAAATGTTTATTATTTCACTTTCAGATAAGACTGACTTGGCAAATTGTGTATGACTGACTACTTGCCTCTCAGTCAGCTGCAAAATTTAACCATTATTGGGGTGATCAGCTTGGTGTTTACTAGAATGCTCAGGAGCAGAACAGGAAGAGTTTTTGAATGTCCTTTTCTGTCCAACTGATGGACAATTCAGGACTTCCTTTCTTTCTAACAACTGGTGTTCAGTGTTCTGAGGGAACCTGGTCAGAGTTCAGAGCTGACCCTGCTTTGAGCAGGGGGCTTCACAAGAGACCCCCAGAGGCCCCTTCCAGTCTGAATCACCACCTGTGATCCCATGACAGCAAACACACTGGACTGACTCTGGGTTTAGGCTTACAACTCCTCCCTTTCCAGCTGCATAGTGTCACTTCCAAAGGAGGTTGATTGTCAAATCATTCCCTTAGCAGGCTGAGCTCTGAGTGATGACTAAGCTACTTCACCTGTCCTCTGTATGGATGAGGTGAGGCCAAGGCAATGGCCTATGAGGCTTCCACAGGGTGAACACTTAGGCAAGATGGGAAGATGGCAGCAGAGCATTCCCACCAGGCATGGTGGGAAAAGCCAGACATAGAGGAATAAGGGTGTTAAGCAACAGAAAGGGGGACAAATGCACTAAAATGCAATATATGTACTGAGAAGCCACAGTGTAGCTGCTTTTGGTCTCCAGACAAGAAACGTACAGAGAAAAGAAGAAAGCTGGAGTCAGTATGGTCCTGTGGCAGGGAAGTCTGTAGGTAGAAAGTGTTTTAAAACTGGCAGTCTTGCATGTTAAACCACCATGGAGCAATCCCTGCAGAGATTTCAGGTGCCAAGTGTGAGCTACTACACTAACCAGAGCCATGCTCTGTGTTTCAAAAATGTTTTATTTGATTACCTTCAAAATTCAACCAGCTTCTGGGAAAACAAAGTGTCTCAAATCTTTTATGAAAGAAAGATTTTGGGAACATATAAAACTAATCTAATGAGAAATACAGAAAAAGAAGCAGGAAAAAACTCCAAGCTCAGAACATGAATCACCTTTCAACCCCAACTGTATAATCATTACTATAATTAAATCCTCATAATTTAAGTTATGCTTCACTCAACATAAAATTGATGACTTATGTTTTAATGGGAATTTTATTGTATTCCAGTAATCTGTTTTGTATAAATTAAGTCTCTAGGGTAAAATAATCATTTTGAAGCATACATTTGTTTGGATTTCTTTTCACACTACAACAGTTCTTATGCTGAAAGTGGCTAATGCTCTCACAATTTGGAAACAAGGCAATGATTTACAGTCTGTGGTATTAATTAAATAAGAATCACATTGACAACAGGAGACTTACCAAAAAGAAAAAAAAATGGAATGCTCTTTAACACTAATCCCCAGCACTTACAGCTTATGCTTGAAGAAGGGTGAATTATTTTAGTCTAAATCCCTTTACTATCCATGCTCAAAAATTTTTTATTTTCTCCAACATATATTTGAGTCTCAGTTTGTTTATGTGGTTCACAGAGGAAAGCAGCAGTCCTTGGCTCGTGGCAGAGAATAGCAAGCTGCCATGAGTATCTCTGGTGATGCCCATACCCATGAGAGAAAAAAAAAAAGGAAATAGTAAAGTTGCCATCACTGCAGACCAGCCAGAACAGGACAGCAAACAATAAGACCTGCAGAGACAATGGAAACAACAGTTTTGCAGTATCCTGCAGTAGATGTTAGGTGTTTCACCCATTTTACCTCACAGACACATCTTCATGGGCTGTACACTTGTGTCTCAAGCTGCTCACCCTCCGTGTGAACTGATACTTGGAGCTTCCATTGTATAGGAAAATATTACTTTTACTTACTTCAAATCCAGTTTTGATAACAATTTATGCTGCCTCAAAAAATTTGGGAAGTCCTATTTCTTTGCCCAGCTACCTCCTACAACACAAGGTTGCTAGCTCCTTAAATAAAAACCTTTTTTTGCATTATGTTTACATTTTGTGGATAAATACTTTGTGTGTTGTCTCTTCTTTTTTTTCTCTAAACCCTTTAGGGCAAAAGTTCCCTGAGCATGTTGGCTAATGGGAAACTGACCCCAGTGTCAGAAAGCTTACTGCAAAGGGCTATGACGCCTGTGAATTTAAGAAATATGTCAACTCCTAACTGAAAAGTTATCCAAGAGATTGAAAAAAGAGAAAAATAAGAGGTCACCAAATCAATGCAGAGAGAGAATAAAAAAATTAAGAATGTATCTTTGAAAAAGGCAGATATTTCAACAGCAGGGTTGGTAATTTAGGGCAGGATTTGGTTTAAGTCGTAAAATCATAGAATAATAGGGTCATTTATACAGCAAAAGAATCACAGGATCAACTAGGTTGGAAAAAACCTCTAAGATCATCAAGTCCAAACTATGACCCAAAACCACCTTGTCAACTAGACCATGACACTAAGTGACACATCCTGTCTTTCCTTAAACACTTCAAGGGATGGTGACGCCACCACCAACTTGAACAGCCCATTCCAATGCCCAATCACAGACAGGTTCTGTAAAGAACTTCTTCCTAATATCCAATCTCAACCTTCCCCGCTGCAGCTTAAGACTATGTCCTCTCACCCTGTCGCTAGTTGCCTTGGAGAAGAGACCAACCCCCACCTGGCTACAACCTCCTTTCAGGTAGTTTTGAAGAGCAATAAGGTCTCCCCTGAGCCTCCTTCTCTCCATGCTGAACAATATCTCAGCTACTCCTCACAGAACTTGTGCTCCAGACCCTTCACCAGCCCTGTTGCCCTTGTCTGGACAAGCTCCAGCACCTCAACATCCTTCCTAAACTGAGGGGCCCTAAACTGGACATGGTACTGAAGGTGTGGCTTCACCAGTGCCAAGTACAGGGGAAGAATCACTTCCCTGGTCCTGTTGACCTGGTCCTGGCCTGATACAGGCCAGAATGTCATTGACCTTGGCCACCTGGGCACACTGCTGACTCATGTTCAGTCTGCTGTCAATCAGAACCCCCAGGTCCCTTTCTGCCTGGCCACTCTTCAGCCACTCTGTCCCCAGCCTGTAGTGCTGCAGGGGGTTGTTGTAGTCAAAGGGCAGAACCCAGCATTTGGTCTTTTTGCCATACCATAACCACCTCATACCATTGGATTCAGCCCATCTATCCAGCCTGCCCAGGATTCCTGCAGAATCCTCCTACCCTCCAGCAGATGGACACTTCTCCCCAACTTGGTGTCATCTGCAAATGTGCTAATGGTAGATGCAATCCCTTCATCCAGATCATCAATAAATATATTCATAAAGATCATTAAGATCAACAAGTCCAATTCTAAAGCTGACACTGGCAAGTCCACCATTAAACCATTCTCCTAAGAGCCATGTCTACAAGTCTTCTTACAGTACGATGACACTGTAGTGTGGTGTACAAGATCTGCACAAGGTAGGGATCACATGGGTTTTAAGGTATCCATGACCACCAAGGGAGTTGCCTAGAGGAGAGGTAGTGTATCACAGGCACTGGGGTAGCTAGGGTCCTGTGTTTGAGAAAAATGAGTTGACTACCTCTACTTGGAGTCTGAATAGATGCTTGCCTTTCCCCCAAGCTTCAAGTCCTCTGCCAAGGTTACTACTTGTGATGAACTGCAGCTCAGTGCATCCCGACTAGACCAAGTTCTTCATGGGCTTTAGTTACAGCCAGACTTCATTTATACAATTCTTTGAGGTTGAGACAACTGGGAGCTTCAGAGGAAAAAAAAAAAAAAGTAAGCACGTTTGTGTTTACCAGAGAAGAGATTATAGAATGGCAACTTGGCAGACATTTTAGGCAAAATCTGGAAGATTCAGTCTCAATGAATTGTTGACGATTCAGGTTCACTGTGAACACTGACACCTGCTAACAGAAGCCAGTTAATGTTCAAGGTCTTCTGACTCGTAATTAATAAACTATTTGTGGAATTATCTTCAAATACATAAAAAAAATATAGCTGGTAAAGCATATGCCTTTCCAGAAATTGTCCATTCCCAGTCTTATCCTTTGGGTTTTCTGAGTCCCATACATAATTTCTGCTGTTCTTCTTGTGGAAGAAAAAGATAGGCCTTCCAGGCCTAGGAAGCTGTCTGAATAGGGGTAATAAATGGCATACTGTATTGAAAAATATTTTGATTTTTAACCTCAAAATTCTGCAGCTGTAAAATCCCAGGTCAAAAATTGGTCAGTTTGCAGGAAAAAAAAATAATGAGAAAGCAGTTGAAATGATACAGGTTTGTAAGGAAAACAGATTTGCTCAAATGTTTGTTTTATTCCTCTAATTCCAAATTTCTGTCTTGTGGGTTTTATTCTTCTAGGTTTCTTGAAATAAAGAAATGCCTGGCATTCTGAAGTATAGCAAGTTTATACAAGCCTATCTAGTAGAGCCACCTGAGAGTAACTAGTTCTTAGTCTTTATGATGGAAACTTTTATACTCAGCACCAGTAATACTGAAGATGTAACACCAATATTTAACAGGAAAAGGAGACACATCTATCTCTTCTAAGAGTTACTGTCAAATGCAGCATATTGTAGGATTCAGTTGTCACTAAGCCTGGAGGACTTGAGCTTTTTCATAATAAAATCTGCCTGCAAATTCTCTGTAGGCAAACAAACCAACTGCTTCTTTAATTTCAAATTGTGGATTTAGTCATTTTAAGTTTTCTTAATTGGATTCTCAAGCTTTTTCGTTATTTAAAAGTATATTTAGTTTGAAATATGGCTTTAGCTAGCACGCTACACATCAGATCTTAATTAGTGGCCAAAGGACAGATTTTGACATCATTTTTCAGTCATGTTAATAGGTTAGGGACATCATTTGAGAAAAATACTGTAAAATAGATCCTCAACTGAGGTAAAATTGCCTTTGGCTGTCAGAGTTATGTCTTTTCAATCAGTTAAGACTCTCATTTCAGACTGTTAAATGTGTCTATGCTTGGAGCTATTTTGATTTCACTAGCTCAAGAAGCAGTTTAAAAAAATAAAATTTTCTGCCCTTTTGTACTACTTATTTTGGTTTTTCTAATTTTAGTTCCCTTCAACAGAAAAAACAACTTGGTTTTCTTCTCACATACTGGGAGAAAATTTCAGTACCACTAAGTGTAACTGTGTTAGTAGGCAGCAGTCCCCTGCTTTCCCTATGCTGGCTCAAGATGGTAAACCACAGCTAACTATATCCATGACCTTAAGAGTGACTCCCTGAAATACAAAAGAAGTTGCTTAAGCAAGCACAACATTGATTTACAGAGGTGCCAACAACACAGAAATGGTCCCCAAGGGTAAGAATAACCCAGAGCATTTGTCTTGTGCACCAATATCTTAGTAATGAGCAGTATGACAACATGAAACTGTCAAAAAAAGGTGCAATTAGTGATACTGATCTTCTGAAGTAAGAATGCAGCTTCAGTAATGATAAAAATATGACTTCCTACATTTCAGAGAACATACACACAACTCACAAAGATTCACACATAAGTCAGGTGAATTTGAATTGCAAATTTAACACCTAATTAAAGCACTTTAAAATAATGAGCTCTTCATGGCAAACATGACTAGGAGATAAAAATTTTTTTGAACTAGTAAAAAATATATATAAGTAAATGTGAAAGCCAAGGCCCCTCAAAAGAGCAGAAGTTACTAATTCCTACTCATGTGACTTCTGTTTTCCACTTCCGTAAATGCATACGGACAAAACCAGTACATACCCAGATTTTCAACATAGAAATTTATCAAGCATAAGTTGTCCCTATTTAAATGTTCTTGTCCATACTAAACACTTTATAAAAGTTGTCCTTTTTAAAACTTGGGATATGACAATGGGAAACCTGCTCACTGATATTCATCAGCTCCTTCCTTCTTTTTCAGAAGGCTTAATCTGCCTAAATGTTTATTTCAGATCATCCCAACAGAGATATCACTAAAAGGTAGACAAATAAGATCCCTAAGTGCCTATTTTATCCATTAGGAGTCTGGTGTGATTACCTCGTATATGGATGTCCTATTGAGATTTTCCAACATTAAGGACGTTCTCTGTGGAATATGATGAAGTAGTGGGGAGTAGGTCTGAATCCAAAAATTCAGAAGTTCTCCCTTTGGGGACTCCCAAGGTAAATGCAACACTGGTGAAGACCATCTCATTTGAAGCAGAAGGTTAAAAGTGAATGACAGTGATGAAGCAGATCATTAGATTTCTCAAGGTGCAACCAATTCTGGGACACTGTGGCATGCACCATTCTTATGGCAGGTGTAAATTAATTTTTCTTGCCCATTAGTAGAAAGAATGAGAAAGTCACAGAATGTGTCTTTCCAAATAGCCTGTGCAGAATTAGCAGGAGGGAGCTTGACAATGGTCTTGCAAGTTAAGGGAAAGCTTCCAACTGCAGGGCTTTGCTGCTGAAAGAATAGAACACTACCAGGAGCAAACCCGTGGACCATGGATGTGATGGATGTGGTACTAAGGTCAGACACTTGGATTTATTAACTTTTAAAACATGCATAGAAAGTGAGGGCCTGACAGAGATCAATCTCTTCTACATGAGCATCAATCTCTTCTAGATGAGCATATACCAAAATTTTAAATCCACACCATTATGAGCAGGGAAGGACAAAGAAGGGCTGCCCACTAAGTGGTTTTTTACCACTGGCAGTAGAGGGGTTGGCCAGGTTTCTGCAGTCCGACTTTACTTTGTAGCAAGCCTCTTTCCTGACTGACTGTCCACAAAATCATGAGGAGATACACTAAGAATAAAGGGGTTTTTTGTTGCAGATAATGTAGACTCCATATCATAGAATAAAGACTTGATGTGACATTAATATGAGTGAAAGAAAAATTACATGGAAAAAAGGGACTGAAACATAATAAAGGGGATGAATTACCACAAAAAGATGTTTCAGATGTAACACAGTGAAATCCGTATAGAAAGGAACAAAAGTATGTGTGAACAGATTAGATTAAAATGTAACACTTGAAAAGTTTGATCACGTGGACACTGGAATCAATACCTGTAATGTTTTAAATGATGTGCTCCAGCTCTGTATTTTTAACTTTCATATCTGAAATAAGGAATGCTACTCAGCCAGCATTCTAGTGGGAATAAGGAAAAAGTGTACAGACTTATCAGGAAGGTGTATCAAATATATAGCAGTATCAATTGTTTCTTGGTGGCTAGGGAATTTGGCAACACTGTTGAAATTGGATTCAGGAGTTAGTAAGCAGGTATTTCAGGACCAAAGAGCCAAGTTTTATTTATGGAAGTATTTAACATATTTTATTGAAAGTCAACACTTGCCAGAATCGAACATATGAATAACATATTAATTAGTAAATACCATTGAATTCACAAAGACTGGAGGTATGAATTAAGAAGAGTCTTAGCATCTTAGGGAAAATGGTGTCATGAATGCCAAGCATATGAATATTGTCCCATGTGTGAATTTACATGAGCAAGCCCAGTGAAAGTTATGTGCTTAAATTTTGTCAGGTAAACATATAAAAGCTTTGACTGATGTTTGGATCAATGATTGGCTTGGACATGTAGGTCACATAATTGGCATTACTCAGGGCCCTGGAGCAGGAATGTCTGGAAGAGGAACTCCGCTGGCACTTGCTTTTCTCAGGGTCACTTACGGCTCCCAGGGGACTGTTAAATTGTAGTTGCTCATGGCAACATGCAAAGATTTAAGGATTTAGAGCTTACACTCAAGAAAACTTGAGAACAGCATAATCCTGACTAGGGCCATTGATGGGTAGCAGATGAGGATCTGGTCCTGTATTTTCATACTAGTATCTGTGTGCATCTATTTCTTTCTTTGCACTTTATCAAAGCAGCATAAGGAAACCAATATAATTTTATAATTTTTCCCCATAATTTTTTTTATATGTAGACTAACATGAACATTATGTTTCTTTTAGGTGTAAAAAATAAGAATACTCTGAATCCTCTTTGTATCTTAAACCAGCACATTAAGTATGCAATGCAATATTTCCATATTGCACTGTGCTTCCAAAAAAGTGGGGTTTTTTATTTTTATTTATTTCCCTCCTCATACTGTGTTAGCATTTTTTTTATATAAAAATCCCATCTCTATTGCTTAGAGAAGTTTTAAAGTAATTTCACAGCTGAGTGGAACCCTAAACAGAGCTATCTTAGTGTAATGAAGCAGAAAACAATTGCTCCTTAACAAGACTGGTATATAGTGACAAACAGCTCATAAAAATCCCATCTGCCACGAAATACTTTCATTTTAGTCACTTTCACAACTAAATGCTATGTTTCCTGTTTCTTTTCAGAAAGAAAAGAGGATACATAAAGCCTAACCCATCAAATTGTCCTTTGACAAAACCCAAACACAAAACAATCATCTTATAAAACACTGACACTAACCATTCCAAACACCACAAAGATGTAATGTCACTTTTGAATGCATTTATAGTACACTGATTTTTACTTTTTTTAATAGCAAAAAGAAAAAGCCAACCAGTAGTACCATAAAGAAAATGTTCTGATGATTTAACAATGGACTATGTGTAATCTGTTATGGATTTTGCATTGTAAAAATAGTCCTTTAGTGACTGCTATCAAATAGAAGGTAATTACCTGTAACTTCATCAGTTGTTATCATCTTTAAATATTTGATAACTAGTTCTACATCCTGTAGCCTCTTTCCTACTCTAAACATAATAATACTCGCTGAATAAGTTCTCCATAATATTTACAAAAATTCTTAATCCAAAAATACTCTCTGTCTCCCTGTTTACCAAATAGCACCACGAATTGCTACAGTTCACTTGTTAACATGCTGTTAGAAATATGCTGTGCTGTGGGCATTACTCCTTTCTGTCAGATGGGAACAGAACCATTTCTTGTGTCTGGTTTTGCCCAAGGAGGTTATGTTTTTGTTTTAAAAAGTTGGTAAATCACCTATATCTTTGCAGCAAGAAACACTGCATCATCAGAGTAGCAATGAAACCTTTTTGTGATGCTAATACACAGCCTACTATGCACAACTATAAGCTTCTAAATAGTGATTGATCTTATCTGAAATGACATTCACATCTGCTCTTCCACTTTATGGAAAGAGAAATAATTGTTTAGCCAAGGCCTCCCAATACTTAGACACAAACTTTTGCGATTGTCTTCAAATCCACTGGTTTTAGTGTGTCTTGCTGATTAATGCTTTTTCTGGAAGATCATAAATTTATCTAGCTAAGTAATCAATTTCTGAGCAACCACATCACCTTTTCCAGAGGTGTAATTTCACACTGTATGCACAAAGACTGATCATCAGAGCTTGATAAGCAAGTCAAGTTACAGAATTTAAAGCTAACTCCTAATTCTCTGTGCAAGACTTGGATAGTATTTGGCTTAGGAATTGCCCTAACTGTGGCAAAGAGAGCAAAGGAGGTAAGCCATTGAGATACCTTAACTAAAGAGAGGGAAAAATCAGTAGCATACATTTCAGCTGTGGGAAACCCAGCAGAAATTATTATAATTTGTTTATAACAGCAATGCATGTCACATCTTATACAAACGAAAAGTGTTATATTAAAGAAAAGTTGTTAAGTGGCATTCAAAGGGTCAAAGTACTTGTTGCAGTCTTATTTCAGCAAGAAATATTGGTTCGAAAATCTGATGGCATTTGATACTCATAGAGATTTTCCTACTCACTGAACTGATTTTTCAACGAAGTTCAATGTAGTTTGTTTCAAGGTGTGTAGAAAAGACATACCCAGAAGGCTTTTTTTTTTACTTCCTAACAGCTGTGGAAGTGACATGATGGTAGGAGCATCCCCGAGAGTGCCTGGAGGTTGTTCAATAAGGTGCCCTAAGGCTAGGAGAAGCAGAAAGCACTAGAGGGACAAGGCAGAGAGTATTTGATTTCCACAGCATAAGTCTAATCAGTGGCAGTGAATTTTCTGTAGATTCCTCATTCTGTAAAACAGAGTCTGGCCTGTGCTTATCATCTTGCTAAATCTCATCCACCCTCCTTGATGACAAGTATTGGAAAATGTTGGCAGGGGCCTGCTGGGCTGTGCTGCAGTCCCTTTTTCCCCATCCAGTTCTCACACTATGTCCTCAACCCTCCAACACAAAGTTCAGCAGCAATTTGACTTGGATAAAAAAGGAACAAAAAGTAAAGGGAGAAAATGTGCCTTGTAAAGATGGCTGAGTTAAAGTTGCAAGCAATTTTAAAATTTGGATACTCAGTGGCACTGCTTTTAGAGACTCACAGAGAATCATCAAGTCGAATCTTAAAAGAATGGCCCATACAGGGGATTGAATCCATGACCTTGGTGTAATTACCAAGTTGTAACCAACTGAACTAATCTCAGGCTCAGGGTTGTTTTTTTTTGTTTGACATTGTTGTCCGTATATAAGCTGACACCCTGCTGAGGGAGTATAAGGAGTTAAGGTTGAAAGTTCTTCTCTTTTCTGCCCCCACCTCACCATTTTGTCAGCTTAGATTAGTCTGGCCTAGGAGCAATGGTAGAGTATTGCCTGTATACTCACACACTCCATGAGCAAACTGGGTGTAATTCTGGGTATGATGCAGTAGTCTCGGTCTACACTGAGAGTTCTTGGCTTTTATACCATTATCATGTAGAGACTTCAAATTCAATTGTGCTGGGGGATGTGCAAAGGAGAAAGCACTTCTACTTAGTGAATTCAAATCTAGTAGTGGGAAATAGGTTGATAATAACATTAAGTAACTAATAAAGACAGCTCCTTGGCTTTTATTAAGAACCTTTTGTGATGACAGCATACAGAGTCACCATCGAGTGGACTGTCAGAGTTGATGTTCCCTTGTTGCAAAGATCATGAGGAGGCTTAAGACCATCAATTTTAATTATTTCCAAGAGTGGCTTCAGGGAAGCTGTGACTGTCTAGAAAACTGGTAGCATCCTAATTACCCACAGCTTCATCACAAAACTATTTTGGCTTTTATTGAGGTTGAGTCTGTATTAGACTGCAGAACTGAGTTCCAAACCCAGTTGATAATTTATTTTTCTAGCCCATGTTTAGGTTCCTAACTGTTTCAATAGGCAATTAGAGAACTAAATAGGTGCTAGGAGTTTAAATGGATCTAGGCCTCACCCTATGAGTTTTGATATGAAACTCAGCAATGCCTACTAACTTACACTGGATTTTTTTTTCCTGAGTTTGAGCAAGTTGTGTAAGGTGATGTGAGCAGCTCAAAAGACATTCTACAAATCAGCATGGCAAGGAAGAATTGTCCAAGTACCAATGGCATTACATTCTAGTTTCAATTCAAACAGCTTGTTGTCATAATTCTAATAACATCTCAATAGCTGTTTAACTCAAGAGTGGCAAGACCAGAAATAAGTTATTTAATGTGAGAACAAAAGAAACATTCATCTAAGTCTCTATTCCATCTTTGATATCTGCTGGCAGCAGATGCTTAGAGAAAAAGCAAAGGATTGATTCAAGCATAATAAATTGACACTTTCATGAGTAGAACTTTCTTTCAACACCTGCAAATCAGAATTATTAAGTTCTGCAAAGTTTTATCTTTTATTATCTGGGATTTAATCAGGCTGTTTGTTTTTTTTTTTCCCCTCAAGGGAATGCACTTCTTTAGCAAAAAATCTCTACCCAGCTTTTAAAATGATGAGGGTTGTTTTATTATCTTAGCCTACTAAATTATATGTTTTTCTTAATTTTCAGCATTTCTAAATTTTGACAGATGGTAACTATCACCACTTTCAGAGAGTTTTTCTGTTGGAAAGAGGTCAAATAATTGCTTTGGTTTGCTTTATTTTTTCATTCTTCATTTTTCTAGCAGATGACATGATATAAGACTTGCATACATCAAAACCGCCAAACTCTTAAATGAAAAATAAACTCTTCAAAATTAAAAAGTGTCAGCTGTGTTTGCATCAGGCTTTCTAATTCTGTTTGTAGCAGTAAAAGTAATCTATGCTTTTTAAAGGCCAGTTGCAATGAACTTGAATAAGATATGCAAGGCAGGACTGACAACAGCTTATGAAGATGCTGAGTGTTAAAGAAGTGAAGGGAGTAGTCTCCAGGAGAAGAAGAGCATTTCCTCCTGGCTGCTGCAGTCCAGTCAGACAGGGTCTTGGCACCTGAGGGTCTCTTCATCCCAATTCCAGGGATGTGGCTGCTGCTGCTGTGCCCATGTACAGGTCCAGCTGGTAGCAGCACCCAGTGAGTATTCCAGAGAGACCGGAGCACACACCCGCAAACACACACTGTTATCTTTAGTAGCATGCATATGTAACACCGTGAAAACTCACAGAAAGCAGAGGTGCAGAGGGTCATGTCCTGTAACTCCCTTAGGGGTGATCAAGACTAAAGTTTGCTAATGAAAATAAGCCCTCCACACACATACTATCCAAATTCAGGAGAGAATTCACAAGACAACTCTCCTATTCACTCCCAAATTTATAACCACAGTGTCAGAAACAACCAGCTGTGAGAAATTATACAGCTGTATAAAAATCTACAAATATATAAAATATTAAAATCTACAAATATATAAAAATCTTAAGGCATCAATAACCTTAGCCCTTTATTTCCAGAGGCAAACTTCAGTCGGACCCTCAGCAAGGCTGTGCCTGAGCAAATCCTTCAATGATCCATCAGGCATCGAACAGAGAGTTCTGGTCTTTGGTACTGTCTCCGATACTACCTTCTCATTACTGCCTGTGTGTTTGTGTGCTTAATATTTCACTTTCCTTGTTATCTGTTTTTTCTTTTATACAGATACAGAAATACTCTGCAACCACGTAACTTAATGAATACTATATCCCTTCAATCCACTAACCCTTACATTAAGGAACTCAAAATTTTGAATTCTAATGTTACATGTCCATGATTAAACCTGTTCAAAGGACAGGACTCTTTTAAAATAAGTGGAAAATACATTAACTGACTAGTAAAGAAAGTTTCTCTTGATTTAAGTGTCTGTGGGAAACTGTGCATTGAAATTATTGCTGATAATTCTATGGGGTAATAATCTAGCAGAGTATCATGTTAAGTTCTGAAGTGTGCTATCATCTCCTATATGTTTGACATTCTAAAAAGTCTATATTCAAACAAGCTATTATAGATAAAAAGTAAAATACTACAGCTGTGATTGTGCTTGTCAAAGAAGTGATGAGCAAAATTCAAGCACCATACAATTCAGAACAGACAGACTCCTCTCTGCATATAGCTGACAGAAAAACAAGAGCATGTAGATTTTGTGAACACTGTGTATCTTCAATCCAAAGAAAAATGATTCCCTTTGTTGGAAATTCTAATATCTTTTTTTTCTATCCACTGAGAGAGTGGTATTAAAACAGTGAGAAGATACCTGATGCAAAAATCAAAGTTTGTAAAAGGCACATTTTAAATTCTCCTCTTCATGAGTAATGCATTCTCAATTTTTTCTTTACTTTTCTATTAGATATACAAATCCCATAAAAAAATTAAAGCTTTCAGATACGGCCAACTAATCCCCTGTCCCTTACTTGATATAATGGAATGAGAACTTAAAATTCAGAAGATTATGAATAAACCCAGATTCTGAAGGTATAAATGCTGTTCCAGTTGACTTCAGTGGAAGATTCACATGTACATCAAAAGGAAGGATACAGCCTTTATCATTTAAAGATTTCTGCTAAAACTCACTTTTTAGTAATGACTTCTTTCTCTATTTTGAGCACTTTCAACTTACCAGGAAACTTGAGCATAAACAGGATTTAAATCATTCAGTTGCAACTCCACTTCTCTCTTTCTATCAGAACATAATAGGATTGAAAATTATTATGAGATTTCTTACTAAACTAATGAATTCAAGAAAAGTACAACCTACAGGCACTTACCTGTCTACACCAGTGCCTTCGATCAATGAACAGCAGCTCAGTGTTAGCTGGATTAAAGCAGGGGTTACTTCCAGAAATGCAGGACTCATTTTCAGTCAGATCACTCAAGAGCAAGCAGAACATCCTACGAATATTTGACAACACTGACAAGTTTTAAAAGTCATCCATAAATTAATGAAAGCGCATACCACTTTGGTTTTTCAATGACTTGTGGAGTTGTTGACACGGCACAGTCAGAGACACACACACAAGTTTTCAGCCCAGACTGAATTTTGATAGAGAGACTGGAGTGAGATAGAGGCAACTCATTATTTAAAAAGACCCAAAATTAGATTTAGTCTCTAATATCTGGAATTCAGTTCACTTTTCCTTTCAGTGCCTTGTAGATGTATGACTATGTAGATATTCAGGTGTCTGCTGTGCAGTTTTATATACTTTTATAGGGTGTCTCAGCTCTCTGGAGCCCAATCATGATTAATACAGTAAGCACCCCCTCGCAATAACTCATCTCATCAAAAAGTGGAAATGCAAAATGCAAATTAGTTTTCTAAACATAAGCATTTGGGTTATTTGAGTCGTGATACTGTTGGTCATGGGAAAAGCTCTATTGACTCCACTGTCAATGGTTTAGTTTCAGTCACCAACATCTGTGCCAAATGCCTTTCAGGAAGCCCTGAGACATCATACCTGGCTTCCAAATGCCATTTCACAGGAGCATGTGTCTCTGCTAGGTCCATGCACAAGGCTGTCTCAAATATTCTCAAGTGTCTCACATGGCACTAAGCTTCCACATCCAGGCAGAACATTATGTTCTGTGCCACTTCTAAGTATGCTGGAGTTGAAATAATTAGCTCTAATGAAGACATTATCATTACAGTATTCTGATGACAAACATTAAGGTGCCTGAATCTCATCCAGAATGCCGTTTTAAAGGTCAAGTTTCCCTGTGTGATCACAGGTGCCTAGTACAATTTAGAACTATCTGTAGGATGTCCTGGCCCCTTCTGCTAGTTCTTAAGGGCATGGTTGCTCTTGGGCCGTGTCTGTGGATTTTGGGGCATCTCCAGTTACAATGTATGTCCTATGTGTCTAAGTGGAAGTTGATTATCCACGACCTATCTACAGTTAAAGGTAACTGATGAACATCTATCTTATACTAGACTTTTGCTTTAGTAAAAGACAAATTGTCTTCTGGAATTGCTCATGGCTTTCAGTTAATCACACAGGAAGTCTGGACAGCTAACTTACTAGCTTTTTGATGGCTAGAAAGCAGTTTGGAAACCCAGGTGTAGACATCTAGTACCATTCCAAACATCCTAAATAGTCTGAGCTGGCAGAATAGACCTATGAAATGTGGGATCCTTTCTTGCAGTGTCACCTTCAGACTAGGTGGGATACCTCTGGGGTGTCCAAAATTACATTCGTTGCAGATGTTTATTCATTTTAATAGATGCACTGATTCTAAGTTGAGTATCACACTAAAAGGATCCAGAAAACATTCAGTTTTTGTTTGATTTTTGATTACAAACAAAAAAGTAAGCTGCTCTGACAAGAAAACCAGAGCATCTGTGAGACAAGCACTTCCAAATTTTTAATTACCTTAAAAATATTGTGTTAGAAATTTCGTAAAACACATATAGTCAATGAAAGTTTCCTATTACATAGGTAATGTTTCACCAGTTAGGGTGGAGAGATTAATTAAAGTTAATCTTACTGGTGCTGAAAATGATAGCTTCTTTCTCACTATATTGAATAGTGACTTATAAATGCTATAAAGCAACTCACTTCCAAATACACTGTATGTGGGGACTATTTTAGTATAATACATAATTGCTACGTTACACAACTGAGAGTGATATTTAAGTACAAAAAATTGCTATCATGAGTAAGGAAGAGCAAGACTTCTATACGCTCCTTCATAGAATTTCACACATAACTTTACTTTGCATGCATCATTAATATTCATGGCTAAACTGTATCCTTCATGTGTATTAATAATATTCCCTGAGGACTCATAAATATGCCTGGAAGGAGCAAGGCACCCTAATTAAGTCATAATCATTAACATGGATATCAGATTATTTTGAATGACTTACCTAGATAACTCACATTCTGAAACATACAGGTGGACATATTTATGGCAATTCAGTTCCTGCTGCACAGGTAGGTCACCTTTATTTTGCTTTATATCTTTTTACCTTATTAATGCAGTAAATTGAATTAATTAAGAATCTACATGAAATTTTAAAATGTGATCATGCAGGCTTCAATTTCTGTCATGTTGTGCAGCACAGGAGAAGAAGAGACAATCCCAGAGGTGGACCTAGCACCCACTGTCAAAACACTTTCTCAACTGTGCAGCCTGGGACATAAATCAATATTATGAAATTACAGAGCTGGGTTTTCTGCTCCTCTTAGTTCATGTTTGTGTAAGTAAGAGGGAAAAAAGGTGAAGGGAAGAAGATTCAACATTCTGGGTGGCTGATAAACATCTGAGGTGTCAAAACTGCTTGATTAATTTCATTCTTTTTGAATATTAAAGATATTTATACCTGAAAATAGAGTAAATTTGTAAAATAACTGCTCAATCAGTATATATTCTAATAACTGCTTTATAATGCATACATATATATAAAAAAGCACCCTATCATGCAGGCAAAGAATTAAAGCTAAACGTAAAGAATAAGGGGAGAATAGGAGACAATGCAACTAACATCTAATTCTAAATTTCAGAGAGATTATGATCTGATTTAAAGTAACTTCTTAATATTTCAACAATACATCTTCTGCACTATGAAAGTACTAGAATTTTGTTGATGACACAAATAGCTATTTACTCAGAAGTGACCGTCAGCACAAAGTTTAGATGACTAGCATTCAACCTAATCATAGAATGGTTTGTGCTGAAAGTCACCTTAAAGACCATGTAGTTCCAAACCCTCTGCAATGGGCAGGGACGCCTTCCACTACACCAGGTTACACAAAGTCCCATCCAACCTGGCCTTGACCAGGAATGAGGTATCCACAGCTTCCCTGGGCAAACCCTTCCTCTGCCTCACCACCTTCACAGTAAAAAAATTTCTTCCTAATATCTAAGCATATTATCTTTCAGTTTAAAATCATTATCCTTTGTCCTATCACTATATACTCCTTAAAAAAGTCCTCCAGCTTACTTGGTCCCCTTTAGGTACTGAAAAGCAGGTATAGGGTCTCTCTGGAGCCTTCTCTTCTTCAGGCTGAACAGCCCAACTCTCTGTCTTTTCTCATAGGAGAGGTGCTTCAGGAGGCAAATGACTATGGTGCATTCTGTAGTGACTGCACAAGAAAGCAGAAAGGACATCCTCACTTGCTTCATTGAACAATTTCTTTTATATTTCATCTGTCTTGTTTGATGGACTTGATATTGATTTTGGCCCAGTACTTACCATGTCCATGCACCAACATATGTTTATTGGTATCTACCAGCAGAGTGATTCTAGAGTGACAATTTCATTGTCTATAGCTTGTGTGCCTAAATTGTATAGATAACCTCCCATCTGTCCTAAAATGGCAATAAAGAAAGAAGATTCTCTAGACAAAAATTTTGAGTACTTAATTAATTCTTTTTTCTCTGTTACTTTTCCATCTAAAGTCCATACAGGACCCGAAGGATTCTGCCCTTGAGATATGGAAATATATGCAAATACCACATTTGTCTCCCCATTCCTTATATATATCAGATTATATTTTTCTTGTTTATTTTCACTTTATAACAACAGGCAATCATTGCAAAAAATAAGAAGTGCATTTTTTTCATATTTGGAACTTCTCATTAAAAATCTCTCCTGAAACTAGTGACTCTATCCCTTGTGTTAGGTTCAGGACTTAATCCTCTTCTGAAGTTTCTCAGAGAAATTGACAGGAGCAAAACCTGCAACACGTTCCATTTCACTTTCAGAGGCATGTTTGGAAACACTGCAGGAGGAAAGATATTAACATTTAACTGGAGATGGTCTGATCTGTGCCAGCTGAATCCCTGCCACCAGTCTCTGCTCTTGTAGTCAAGTATTTTTAAGCAGAACTGAGGCTTAACTCATCTTTACAAATAAAATACCTCAAAATATTTTAACTCTGTCTTTCCCATAAAAGATCAAGAATGAAGTAATTTTTGCCTAACCAATGCCTATTGCAACCCACCTGAATTTCCTTCTGTTGATGTAAGGGCTTGAAAAAGGCTCTCCAGAAAAGGCTAACTGGGGCTTTTTTGGTTTTACATGCTATTTCAATAAATTTGTCTAGAAAAGAAAATCAAAATCCAAAGTTTAGCGTTTTTTTCTCTGCTCAAAATATATCACAAACCATGTCAAACAATTTTAAAAATATCTTTTACCTGTGTACTTACAAAACCAGCACAACCAGTAATTTGCTCACACAAAGGTATATGCTAGGAAGTACAATCTTGGGGAATGAAAAGCTTTAAGGATGAATTACTAATGTATTATGCAAGTATTCAAATTTCCAAACGAATATGACTTAAGGGAAATGGCAACACCATACTCTTGTTCTCAAGACAAATATTCCCACTATGAAGACCGAGTTAAGTACCAAACCTGCTACTATTTAAAATACCACTGAAATTAACTGAGTTATACACATGTGAACTGGCTCAGGGACAGTTTGCAGTAATGATTTTCTAATAACACATCTCCAGATGGTTTATCATAGATACAGTTTTCTGCTTGGGGGCCTTAAAAGACAAAATAGGTATATGGGCTAGTTTTAAAAGTAAATGGATCTGTTCCAAATGTAAATCATCTTTAAGATGTCTAGCAGAAAAAAAAAAACCTCTCTATGGGCACCTTTTGGAAAACTATATTTAGATGTTTGTCTCACACAGTGCGTATGTCCTTGAGACACCCAGAGAATTGCATTTCCACAGTTTGTGGAAAGCTGCAGTAATGTAAATTCATCTTATTACCACTTGTTGAATATTAGCTGCATTTCTTACAAGCCTTTCCTGTCTCAATTACCATGTGAATTACCATGAAATAAGAACTTTTCAATGACAACAGTGTAGCACTGTGTGCATATATTATTCTTGCTCTTTTCCCTTCCTCTGTAGCACTTCAGAATACATTTAGAGCTTATTTAGATGCTAAAATGAAACATGCTAATTTATGGCAACATTTACAACAGCTTTACGTAATTACAGTGATGACCTGCTGTCATGCAACCAAACTACTTAACAACGTACTGCAAAACCTCCTTGAAAAGCACATTTTATGTTTGTTACCAAAGAAAATATTTGGTTGCACAGGAAGGGGGGTCAGATGTTGCCAGTGGTATAGCAGGAGGTAAAGAAACTGAAAGACGGCTCTGTGGCATCAACATTTGAAAGAGACAGCATGAATCAGATTCTTACAGATCTCTTCAATGAGTGGTTTTGTGCATTTTTGACACTGTGCACGGCTGCAGCTGAGCATTGCTGTGTGTGAATTATGTATTGCACTGTGGGAAGGTGTAAAGGGGAGGGACAGCTTCCACAGTTGTACAGTGATCAAACTCTTTTTTTGTGCCCTTTAGATCTCCAGAGGAAGATCTGCTATATTCCCCCATTTTGCACAGTAAATTAGTTCTCGATAATATCATGTCTTATGCATAATCATGGGAAGGTGGACGCCTGCCAACTGTCCACTGTACAATGGCTTGGAAGCACTGGGGTGCCAGCCCAGTCCTGACTGGAAGGATTTTTCACTTTGCCAGCAATGTGCAATTCTCGCTGTCAGTAAAAGCATCACATCCATCTCTTAGAGAGAGGAAACATATTTTTTCGACATCTGTCCACAGGACACCAGAAAATGCTGCTTACTATATATTAAATCTGCTAGTCAGTAGATCCAATCTGGTAATGATTTATTTTCCTTTACTGACTATACTTCATTATCAAAAATGTTAAAAATACTCATATTACTATAGTGTAAATGCAGCAAATGGCTTGTCAAATTTGCACTCATTTCTCAAGATGTGACTGTGCTAATGTTATTCTTTGCCATAAGATTTCTTTGCTGCTGTTCAAAGAGATGGACTGCTGTGCCCAGAAGAGAAATTAAAGTTAGAAACATTTCAGCTACCAGTTCCTGAAGGATTGCCAGTGCTCTTGAAATGGAGGTCCACAGC
Source organism: Campylorhamphus procurvoides (assembly GCA_013396655.1). Classification (NCBI taxonomy): domain Eukaryota; kingdom Metazoa; phylum Chordata; class Aves; order Passeriformes; family Dendrocolaptidae; genus Campylorhamphus; species Campylorhamphus procurvoides. The sequence goes on from WBMV01006439.1 coordinate 90,566, forward strand.
ATCCTGAGATTTTAAAGCAGCACTTCTGAAAAGTCACCAGCTAAGACAAGCCTGTTGAAAGCAGGCTCAAGTTTGGTGTAGAAGGCTCTGAACTACTGCCAGGAAAACAATGGATGTCTGGAAAGAACTAGGCACCACTGGTTTCCAGTCCAGTCTCAGAGGTTAGATCATATTTACCACATCCCTGAACTCAGCATAATGCTCTTCAGCAGACACTTAATTTAAATTTTCCAAGATTTTATAATTTCTTGAATACTTGGTAAGAATTTGGCAAAATGGCTTTTTTTTTTTCCAATTCTTATACTGGCATACAATTGTCTCCTTTCCAATCTACTCCAATAGATCAATCAGAGGTAAGTACTGGCAGGCACAGAGGCTGTTCTGGTACCCACAGCACTCCCCATTTAAAACTCTTCCCCAGTTTTCTTCCAGCATCATTGTGTTCATGTGCATACTTGCTCCTGAGTTTGGAAAAGCTTAAGGATATTTGTCAGTTTTTTCGTCTTGTCTTTATCACAGAATGTATTATGTCAACTCGTGACATAAAAACTTTATGTGAAGGTTTCAGATTACATAATTTTTCTCTTAATATGAGGGAATTAGAATATTCCAGATTTTGCCAGATTTTTGCTTAGAAGCCAGGATCCTGGGCCAAAATTCCTAACTCTTTTTTTTTTTCAAAAATAATTCTTTTAGCCCTTGACATCTGATAAAAACCTGCATGTTTTCAGCTTTCTATTCTGAAGTAAGAGGAAAATCACAATTGCAAAATTTCCAGCAAAATGGATATTCTGTTTTCAGGACAGCTCCACTCTGAAACTGATCTTCCCTTTGCTGGGAGTAGATTTTTGATTGTGTCATCCCCTCGAGTCATTCAGTCACACTTTACCATCTGGAATCTTTGTCTGAAGGGTGAAGTGATGGAAGATATAAGCATGCTGAAATTCCATATGCTCTAAAGTCAGAGGAGTTTTCGTGCAAACTTTGCACAAAAAAATTAGCTTGTCTCACACTAACAGACAACAGTTATTTAATGTATACTATGAAAACATTTGTAAGTCTAAACTTTCTACACATTGCTTATAAATTGAACATTTACATAAACTATGACTTAAACCATTTCCAAACACATCATTTCATCACACAGAAAACAATAATATTGCAGACAGAAACTTTATGACTTCCTCTAGGAAGGCAGTGACCGAGAGCAAATCATTTAAAGGAAAGATCTCCTTTTTCTTTGAGTGTTTCTAGAGATAAGAAAGTACAAAACAAAAAAAAAAGTACAAAATACGTGATGGACTGTATATGCTGTAAATGCTATATATCCTCTTTCTATTGAAGTCAATGGTGAAGTATTACACAAATTCTCATAGTGTATGTACTCAGGGTCCCCAGGAAGAGAATGACTAACCACAGGCCTTAATGTAATTTCAAAATTTCAAGCATCATTATATTTTTTTAGACCTTTAGACTGTAGGCAAGACCTGGAAACATCACTTTCCATTAGCAAAGTTCTGCATTTAGTGAAAGAATTGCTTAATGTACTTCTGCTAAATAAAAAAAACCAACAAACCCAAACAATGAAACAAGCCCAAGACAGAATAAAAAACTAACTAAGAGCAGCTTTAAAAGAAATCATAGTTTATTTTTCTCTATACAACAATACCAGTACAATACTTAGTATTTTCATTACATTTTTCAGACAAAAGTCTCCCCCAAAATTCCCCTAAATTTTTTAAAAATGAATGATTAGGCTTTCAAAATATAGCATTTATATAACACTTGTATAAAATTTGCTATTTCCAAGAAAGTAGCACAAAACAGTACATTCTGATGGTGATATTGATTGTATGCTGATAATCATTTACATCCCAAGGGGAAAGAAACTCCAGTCCCAAGGATACAGAATTGAAGTTCCAGTAGGCCCATAAGATCATAGTTATAAATTCTGTTTCAAAATCTGAGTATTCTTAGACTTCTAGCACTTATTTTAATTATTTTTTTATAACTTTGTTTTCTGATACAAGAATGTATTCCTTTACAGCCTTCAGACTTAAATCTTTAGAGATGCTGAATTCCTATCATTCATTGCACTCACTGAGAATTGTGGACATCTGAAGTCACTCCTGAACTATCTGTTATGGAAGACAAACTACATTTAATAAAAATACTAACATTTAATAAAAAGTAATTTTGAGATTTCTCATGGATCCCAAAGAAGTCTGTGAAGTAGTATTGTACTATTCTAAGAAGACACAGATAAACCTTAAGAAGGGGAAGATGCTGCCTCTTTCTTCAGGTGGAGTCACCACTACATTTTAGAAGGCAGACTGTGCATTTTCTATGTAGATACCCTTGCCAACACATCAGTGCACCCTTGTGCAATGTATGCAAATGTATGTTGAGATATGAGAACAAAAGAAATGAATTAGATATAGTTTATTATGCAGGGAAGCAGCCACAGCTAAAAAAGTCATTAATCCAAAATTAAATACAACTGAGTAAATAACATTCCTATTCTCTCTTCTCCCAAAGAAAGAATGGCTCCTATAATAACCTGTGTCTCTGAGATAAATGAATGCATTGAAGCTCTTAACTACTCTTTGATGGACTACAAATGGACACTGTGCAGGACAATATTTGAACAGTAATGGTTTGTCCTCTTTTCTTCAAGTGTAAGCTGATTGCAAAGGCTTCAGGACCATAGATTGAATAGCTAAAGGGGTCATGAATCTTAATAGCTTCTGAATCAGAGAGATCTGCAACTTACATGCTCTGACTGGAATGTGTATGGAATGTATAAATATTAATGGGTCTGGCAAGGGCTCTGCAGACAAGCTGTCTAAAATTTCACAGTGGGAAGACTGGAGAATGTGGCTGCTGTGTGCAAATCGGCTGAGAAGCTCCTGCCTGAAAATGAACTGTCAGCATGTGTGTAAATACCATTTTCCTGAAGTGATATTTAACATTCTGAGCTGCCCTGGTACTCAGGCACTGCACGCATCAATGTTGAATGCCACAAGATTATTTAGTATGATGAACATGCACACTAGGTCAAGTGTCAGTGCTGGGGAAAAGAAGGATAATTTGTGGCATGTGTCTGAAGCTTACTCTGAAGAGTATTGTGCAACTGCTAAGACAACTTACTTGTAAGAACCTTGATGAAGTTCATTGTTATGACTGCATTAGAACAGAAATACAAAAACTTGAGGTACAACTTGAAAAAATTGAGATTTCAAAACCAACTGTCAGAAGTAAAATTCTTCACCTGCCTTTAGCTTTGGTGGGCTTTATATATACAGTTATGGATAGTAATTTCAAAGTTATATTCATGTCTTAAGTCTCATGACACAGATGGCAATTGGGCCTTTCCTGGCATAAAGAAAAATATTTCTTTGAGATTTTTCCATTTCCATACAACACAAATGTCTTATTTATGATTAAAATTACTATATTTTTTACTGAAATTATAGTTTAATTTCCATTTCATTGCTATACATTGGTGTCTATTAACCTGCATGAAAGTCATGAGAATGAGAGGAGTGGGTCCAAAAACTATGTGGATCAGGGATACAATTCAGAATCACCCTAGGATTAATAAGATGTGTGGGGTTTTGTTTGTTTTGGTTATTCATGTTTCTTTCTTTGCAAAGAATATATTGAGTCTCAGATGCTCTGCAGCTATTACTGAAACACAAGAAACTGAAACCTAGACCACTGCAAACACAAGGGAATCCCTTAAATTCTCAGTTTCTGCTCCTATTTATCCCTTTCCTATCCCTGATTTATTTCAAAGACCCCCTTAAACTGCTTCATTCAGTTGCAAGGGTCAGAACTGCACTCACAGCCTTCTTTATGACATCCATAGCCACTGGCTCCCCATTTCTAGGGAGTCTGATGGAATCTGACCTTGTCCCCTCCATGCACCCTGCATGCTTCCTAATTTCTTCTCTTTCCTAGGGACTCTCAGAGCCCATGCCCTGTGTGGATTAAGGGCAAAATACACCCACCATTTCTGTGAAGTCAAAGTTCTTTATAAAATGCATCAGCTAATAACAAGTGAAGGATATGAATTCAACTACTTGAATGAGAACTCTTGATTTATCTTGAGCCTTCTCCCTGCTAGAGAAGGAGTCAGGAAAAGCTGCTGTATTTCTCCAAAATAATGTAATTTTGACAAAACAGCATATTCTGCCTGAAAAATTCCATAGTGAGTTTCCATCCATCTAGTTTTAACCATATTTTTCTACCAGCTTTCCTGTCTGTCAAAAACTATACAACTAAAATGAGGAACGGCTAACAGGGATGCTCTACTAATGAGAAAATAAACAAGAAGCATCCAGGTAGTATTGTAAGTGCCTGAAAGACTTTTTATTAGGAATGTGAAAAACTATGAGATGAGGTACAGTGAGGTCATAGAAGAGGGTGAGTACTGCCACCAGTTCAGCCTGGTAGCATTATGGTTCAGAAAGCACAAAGGTAAAGGTGCATTCCCAAGAAGTCACAGGTAGTGGGCACAGGTGCACAGTTTACATGTTCTTACTATTAGCTTTGATCCTAACTTCTCTGGTTGGAAATGTATTGATTATATTGCTTTCATTGTTCTGTCACTTTCACATCTAAATATTTTTAATCACCCAGATCTTGTTTTGCAAATATTATTGCTTTCTTTACCTTTTTTTTTTTTAAGTCCTTCATTTTAGTCCTGAAAAGCACTCCCATTGCATGTTATATTTCTCAACTATTGAGAAGGAAGGTCTGTCAAGGGACAACTAATTACATTTGAAACTAACTCAGAAAGTTATATGCAAGTGTCAGTATGCCTAAGGTTGTTTGTTGCTGTGTTTTTTTGTAGATTTGGTGTTTATTTTAAGGTGTAGAAATTCATACTTAAATAGAAATTAGAAAAAAATTCCTTGAACTCTCCAACTGCTGTTTATTTCTGTAGATAATAGATTTATTCTGTATGCATTCATATAAGGTTACTATTAAGCATCATCTTGCAGTAAGCTATCAAGCATTTTCCACTCAAATTATTTTAGTCTTCAAACTGAATAAATTTAATGTATCAAGGATGCATAGATCACTTAGTGAAATAAAATGCAGAGAATGGTCAAGTCCATGAAGAAGGAACACAAGTGTGTTTCCATATAAAATATATTTTTTCAGTCTGTGAAGATAAATAGTATAATTTGTAATCCACTGTGATTAAAAGATGCAGGTTATTTCAAAAAAGGCTTCAAATAAGAATATACACAAGAATAAACAAATTAACATTGTCAGTCATATTTAAAGTATTTCAATTTCCATGGTTAAAACAGATAAAAACATCTCTTTTCCTTGTTTTTTTTAATTTTCTTTCTTTGAGCCTTCTCTTCTCGTGCTACATAAGAGTTCCACTTAACTGGTTTCTCCTCAGTTTATGATAATTTCCTTAAGGCAATTGTGGGTAGCTTGTTAGTACTGGTACAAAGCTTTCCTTTATTCTTTTGCAGCATTATAATAATGCTAATTATGATACATAATCCAAGTCACAACAGAGAGATAGGATTTTCTCTTCTTCAAGTGAATGGGTAACAATAACAAGAAACTTACTGTGTTGTAACAAAGAAGGCTTTTATGTTGTAACAAGGATGAGAGCTTCCTAATTAAAGATCCAGTTTTTCATTTGACCACACAGCTTTTCTGCACAAATACACTTTGCTAATCCCCAGGTTCTGAATGAACCTTTTACCCAACTACCCGAAATCATTAGCCAGATAAAAATCTTTGCTACCTTCATTTTATTATTTGCAATGACATTTGTTTAAATGTAAAGCTATGGAATCCAATAGTCAAATGAAAAGCTAGGCTTGAACTACCCCAAGGGAAACAGTTGAATTTAATTAGAAATCCTTCTATATGTAAAATGAATCTAGGTAGTGGATAGACTCTTTAGAAAACAAAATATCAGTACTAAGAAAGGGTGAAATATAGAAGATTACGCTCTATATCTTATTGAGTAACTCATGATGCTTCTGGACTAGCAGCAACAGGAGTATGCAAGCCTCCTCACAATAACAATAGTCTGAGTCGATATAACAGAACCAATAGGTTGTCCTGATAGATACTTTAAAAAGGAAAAAGATGATCAATTACTTCACTTATCTTGTTTATACCAACAGCATTACCGTTCTTAGGAATGAATAAAAACCCTGTACCTGTTGCCTTGACCTCACAGTTGTTCTCACTACTGGAAGTACACTAGTTGCAGATGGATGTTAATATTAAAAGTGAGTGCACACAATGCTGGCAAGCAGGCACAGGAATTGCACACCATAAACAGGACTATTCTGCACACCACAGTCAATGCTGTTCCCCAAAGTCATTGCACATTTCCCCACTACATTTACTTAGATTGTAATTCAATACAAGGAGATTAAGATACTATTTTTTACAGGATATTATTAACTTAGGCACCAAGGAATTGACTACATTTGTAATAAACACAAATATGTGGGAATAGGATTACTTAGCAGTAGTTGCTGACAGTGGACAGAATGTCCTAGGTGCTGCACTGAGCTTGACTAAGTACTATTACCTTTCCTGAAAAGAAATTATAATAGCAAAGAAAACTGAATAAACATTAAGAAGCACAACTGTTTCCAGAATAAATTTATCAAGTTTGTGACAGGCTTGTATTTGTCAATGTACAGCAGCTTCTGAATAAGTAGGACTTTCCTAATGAAAGCAATTCCAAAACTTGTTAAATAAAAAGAATTTATAAGGAATGACACCCTATGGGAAGATTGAAACTAACTTTCGTTTATTACTCCTTTTTTTATTTTATTTTTCTCAGCTAATTGTGGATGAGACAAAGCTTTTTATCTAAAGAAACCAAAACTTTTTAAAAAAAAATGACCAAAAGTGTTAATTTTTGGCCAATTTCCTTCTTTTTCTCAGAGCTGCCAGACGAAGAAACACTGGAACCTAGGTGACCATGTCAGCCATCAAAGTGAAAAACTTGTATGCTATATGTACACTAAAGTTTGCACTACAAGGTAATAATTTGCAGTGCTTGACTTTTGTGCCTAAAAGAATAATGAACTGAATTTTTCCCCAGTGTCAGAACTGAATTTGATGGGTGGGAGGAAGTACTGCAGAGATGCTAAAATTCACTCTGAATTTACAATGACTTTTGTCATGGCACTTGGAGTAACAGGTGAGTTCCCAAGTGTGAACAAATAGCCTGCAAATGTTAACACAGTGTGTAAGGGAGTATGGTACTGAGGTCTCTGGACTAAATGAAACAAGGTGGGATAGGAACCAGAAATTGTACTCTGATGCAATTATGAGACCAAATAATCTGCTGAGTTTCTGTGATTAAATAGTGTACCATGGGTGCATTAGTGCACACTGTTCTGGGCATCAAATTGTCTGCAGAGGTTGTACTTTATACTGTCTTTTTATGTATTTGCTCTCTCCAGGATATTTGTTCATTATGTTCTGCTTTGCTACCACATCTTTAGACTAACAGCAAGGTAAGATGACTCTTTGGGGAAAAAAAGCCCTGTTTCCATGAAGACAGCAGATCAGGAATTCAAGACTCTACTTGTTTGTCAAAGAACTGACACAGTCACAGCAAAACCAGTCAGGTTCACCATGCCTCTGGCTTGAATATTTCCAGTCCCTGTAAACCCAAACATCTGATGAAGTAAGGTAGTTGTGACTTGTAGCTCATTTTTCCTCGTTCAACAGCACAAGAGATTATCCACTCTGCGCTTAGAGATTAGCACTCTTTGTCTGATTCAAATTCCCTGCTATTTTAGCGTTCCTCCATTAACTATTGGGCATGCCTCTGAATGTATATTTTTCTTTTGCCTCCTAGCTGGGAGAGAGGGTGTTAATTACCTACATACCTTGTTAAATCCTTATATTTGCCAGATCACCTTTCACCCACAACTTTTCTCCTCACAATTCAGGACATTGCATTTGGAACTGTCCATACAATCCATATGATCATTGCCTTTTGTAAAAGCTTCTAGATCATGTAAGAACTTTTGGACCATAAGTGTGACCCTGTAATGTTCATGGATAGCATAAGGTTACTTTAAAGGTAGCAAAGGTACCATTAACAATTGCTAATTGTAATGGTAGCACACCATACCAACTTTTATTCAATTATGTATCCATGTAACATTTATCCATGATTATGTATAAAACAGTCCGCACTTTTCCTAAGTGATCAGTCATATAACTCTTCTTACAGCAGGCCAGAAGTCCATGCTTTGGTCCTGTCTTTTCCTACACAACCCAGGTCTGAGTCATTCTTAACCAAACTTCACCTGAAACTGAGTAATCACAGGAAAAAAATAAATTGCTTGATCAAAGACTAACAATTCTCTGGATCACAACATCAGTGTTTCCCAAGAGTTTTCCACAAACAGATCTTCCTCAAAGCTTAAATTGCATTGAAAGTAAAGGCAGAGAGATGAGCCTCATTTCCAGATGAGCCAGCACACTCACATTTATTATTTTATTCCCCACAGATATTCTGATTTAGAGCTCAGAGAGTTCACACTTAGAGGAATGGAATAATACCCTGAAATGGCTCAGTGAAGTTGTAGGATTCTCCTGTGGGAAAGGTTCTCCTTTGTATAAAGTATATGCTTGCAAATTAGAAAGGCATTAGAGTGTAAGCTTTCAGAGGCATCTCTTACAGGACATGAACCTTCTGGTTACAGTGAGGGGGGCAGACTAACACAGGTGACACCATACTAGATCAAAGCCTTGAGTACAAGTCAAGGAGGTTGCCAGGAGCATTCTGTCAGGAATATTCTGATTCAAAGACTGAGCTGTGAGCTCCTCTGGTAGTTTTTAGACAAGTGTGTGGATTGCACTGCTGTTTGTAGCAATAAATTTTTGCTCAAATTAAAATTACTAGAAATAAAAATGTAATTCATTATACGAGGTTGTTTAGACATGTAAAGCAAGGGGCAGCTTGGTGCACACTTTACTGTGCTTTGGTGACTGATGCTATAAAGGAATATAATAAGTTCTCTTCAGTGAATAAATTTAAATCTTTTTTATAGTATCTTTGTAAATAATATGTTAAAAATCAAGAATTAATAATAAATAATCCAGTATTAAAATAATACATATTTTATCCATTAATTATATTTTAGACCTCACTGTTCTACACAGAGCATACAAATACCATTTACATGCAAAAATATTGTTCTAGAGCCTTGGACTTGGCTGACTGAAATGGGCACAGCTTCTTTAGAAGCAAAGGAACTATGTTCATTCATACAAATTGAGAATTCAGACCATTGTCTTTGAGTAAAAAGTTAATATTGTGGCAAGATAATCAAGGAACAAGAAGTGGAGATTTGATTTGGAGCAAAGAGGCCCTGGGTAACATTTAGAAGCTATATATTATCTTCTTTCAGTTAGATCTCATTTGACTGTGTAACAGCAAGTGGTTGATATTAAAGTGAATTTTTATTTTCCATGAACTACAAGAAAGACCAAGGTGATAGCAACTCTCTTTTTTTTTTTCTTTGAATTTCAATTGAGTATTTTTTCTTTCTGGAGTGGAGAATGAACTGTTGCACTAACTACATCAATTAAATTACTATTGACTCAGTGTTAATGGAAGAGAATATAGATTGCAAGAGATAGTGCTAAGAGGGAAAGCCCTCCTCATCTTCTTCCATCAAATCAGCCTGTCCAGTACAAACAAAAACTACATAAGGTCAAAATAACAACATATTATTGCCATTCTGCCTTTGCATACATGACCCATGAAAGCATAGAGCAGGTGCACTGATGAGGTGCGCTGCCACAGACTGCCTCACACAGCAAAAGTAGATCTAGAAGACAGAATCAGAATGGTCTATACTGGAATGGATCTTAAAGATCATCTGGTTCCAACTCCCCTGCCATGGGCAGAGGCACCTTCCACTACAGTAGGTGGCTCAAAGCCCTGTCCAAACTGGCCTTGAACACTTCCGTGGATAGGGCATCCACTTCCCTGGGCAATCTATTCCTGTGACTCACCACCTTCACAGTAAATAATTTCTTTCTAATATCTAATCTAAACCTATCTACCTATCCTTTTTCAGTTTAAAGGCGTTCCCCCTTGTCCTATCACTACATGGTCTGGTAGAAAGTCCCTCTCCCACTCACTTATCAACCTGCTTTAAGTACTGAAAGGCTGCTCTAAGGGCTTCCCGGAACATCTCTTCTCCAAGCTAAACAGCCCTGCCTCTTAGCGTTTTCTTATAAAGAAGATGCTCCAGTCCACTGATCACATTCCTGTCCCCCGTCTGGACTCACTCCAGCAGAGCCACATTCTTCTTATGTTGAGGACCCCAGAGTAGGGCACAGTACTCCAGGCTGGTCTCACAAGAGTGGAGTAGAGGAGAAGAATCACCTTCCTCGACCTGCTAGCCACACCTCTTTTGATGCAGCCCAGGACAAAGTTGATTTTTGGTGCTCCAAGCCTAAATTGTCACATCATGTTTAGCTTTTCATGAACCAACCTTCCCAAGTCTTTCTCCTCAGGTCTGCTCTCCATCAAGATCAGTGTAAATATTTCTATTTATACAATGTTTTTCATGTCACACTGTAAACATCAATCTCTACACAACTAGCCCGTTTGCAAATATTTTCTCCATTCTTTTTAATATTTTTTTCTTTCTAGCTTCTTCCACCTGGGCCTTTTCTTTCCTGGGTGAAGGACAGAAGATCTAATCTAGAAGCTATAGCTCCTATTCACTGTAGGCATAACCCCATGCAATACTCCCCACAAGAGAGTGCAGTGCATGTATCTTGTCTTCGCTTACATCTACATCTGATTCTTTCACACAGAAAGAAAATTATCTTTGGACAAAAAGTCTCCTTCCAGTGTGTGTAATCAGACACGTCTCTTGTATCTTTTCCAGACATTTTGATTTTAACTACTTTACTCAGCTGAGAGAAAAATATTTGTTTCTTGATCAAGGACCTAATCAATATAATGCACTTTCAGTGTATACATTTTGGCATGTGCACTTTTAAAATCACTCTTTGAATAGTTTCTATTCTAAAAGATTTATTACAACATTTTTATGCTAAGGAGATTTTTAAAAAGCCAGAGATTTAATTTATGAAAAGTTAAAATTAAAAACCATTTTAAAAAAAGGAAAATAATCCTGATATCACTGAGCTCGTATGTAAATTTCTTGCTCTGAGCTTACAAGATTTGGTGGAGATGACCTACTGCCTCATAGATACTGAGAGGGGTAGCAGCCCATACCTCAACTCCCCGCCTCCTTTTTACTGTCCTACGCGTATTATTTCTATCTTGTCTCTCATGTCAGATCTGGTTCTCATTTGACCTGGTAAGAGCTGGTTCAGTTCACAAAACCAGCAGAACCAAGCAGAATAAAAAAGCCATTAAAAAAGTATTCCATGCTGTGTTAACTTAGACTTATCTTACAAGACTGTCTGGTAAGGACTGATATTGCATCAGAATGTTGATTTCTGCAAGGATTTGGGGAACAAAAATCTAAAATGTTTCAAACAATATTTTTTGTCTGTGTGTGTGAGTTTGGGTTTTTGGCAGTTTTTTCTTGTGTGGCTCTGTTTGTTTGTTTGTTTTCTTCTGGTTTTTTTTTTTGTATTTTTGAATTTTATTATGACAGGAATAAAAGTGGCCAAGCTGCTCTTAGTTAATAGCCAAACAACTTTTTCTGTATTCAGGATTAAATCATCTCTGATTAAGAAAGACAGCTCTGTAGCAGATCATGGGGAATGCTATTCACTCATTTTCGGCTTCAGCTATTGGAAAGTGAGGAAACGTTCCTAAGCAATTCATCTAGGCTCCCCTGCCAACTATTTCAAGACATAAGCTTTTCCAATGCAGCCTATTCCAAGACAAGTGCTTTTCTGAGATGCAATAAACATTCTCCCAACATGCCCTTTGTCTTTCCATTTTCTGTAGGAAAATGGAAATTATCACTCAGATAGAAAACCTCACATGGAGACCAAAGGTCATGTGGCAAGATGAAATAACACTCAAACAAATGACAATAAACTTGGAAATTATGTATGCAGCAGGAATAATTTGGTCAACAATTTTTAAATTAGTATTGAAAAAAAACCCCAAAAAACCAAAACCCGCAAAATTCTTAGTTCCTTCATAAATTTGATGTATTTGTCCTCCTCAACAGAAGAGTTACAACAGTGCAGGATTTCCAATATTTCACTTACCTATTTGCTCAATGCCATAATAAGAAGTGGAAGACATCTGAAGAAGATTTGAAATTAGTTTTTTATTGCTCCTAGGAAACTGAGATTTTAGTCAAAGCTATGCTCAAAAGGTGGTTCTATTTAAGCAATGGTTATTATGGAAGAATAAAATCCTCTGCAAACAAATCTGAGATCTGATTGATTATGAGTGATATCTACTGTAGGAATAAAGAAACAGTCTCCTCTGTATAATAATATATTATACAGACCAATATACAGGGTTCAATACAGATACACAGATCTGTGTAGTTTTGCTGTGTCCTCTATCACTTATGACATAATTGGAAAACAAATAGCTCAGAAAAATACAAATTCAGCAATTTGTTCTTTGTAGTAAAATTTGCAGTTTAAACTTTCCTTCACCAACAGAGACAGTTTTACAGGAAATTCTACTTTACTATCTTTGAGATACTTTAAAAAATATAATTATTCTGTCCTTTAAGGGACTAAAACAATGAGAGCTAAAAGAGACAGAGGCTTATAAAGCCTTTTGCCTTCAATAAAAAAGCAAGATATATAATAAATTAAATTAAAAAAAAAGACAATGGAGAGAAACCAACTGCGATGGTACCAAATTTTGCCTAGTTCTTTATTGCTACACTGATGGGATTTTATCAGCCATTCTTCTATCTGAGAAACGGGTACATAAGTTTCTTCTCTTTGAAGGCTTTAAGATGGCTGTGATAATGAGCTTAAGGTGTTAATATAAAATCCAGTACTGTTGAAACAAACAGCTCTACTTCCAGAGAAGGGAAAAAGAGAGCTAAGGGAAGGAATAGATGTGAGGTTGAGGGAAACAGAGGAGGGGGCTGAGAGTAAAAGGACGAAAAGATGAAAATTTCTCTCTCAGTTCCATTTTGTTTTTGTAAAGACAAGAGTGCTGCTAAGCAAACCTACTTTGTCCAGGACATCTCTTTTAAAGGAACATATTCTCTACAGAGATAGTAACATTTTATATCATTTATCAATTACTAGCAATTTCCAAAATCTAGATTTTGGTCTCTTACTTTCCTTATACATTCTTCTATTTACCCAACATATTTCCAAACCTCTAAGTGGTATTAATGCAAATTTTTATTTGTGCCAATTCAGTTACACTGAATCATAGAATATTCTGAATTGGAAGTGACCCACAAGGATGGAGTCCAACTCTTAAGTGAATGGCCCATACAGGCATCAAACTCATGACCGTGGTGTTATCAGAACCATGCTCTAATCAACTGAGCTCATCTCAGGGTCCTCTCCCTTTTGTACCTTTATAAAATAATGATAAAACACGCATCCAAAAAATACTACTCCAATCTGGATAGAGTCTTCTTACTTTAATGGAGACAAAATAGAGTAATAGGTACTGGCAGAACTGTATGTAATGTCTCCAAATGGACTCTTGACTGCAAAGCATCTGTGTGAAACATTCAGAAATGGATTACCAATCACGTGGTTTCATGTTTACAACATATCTGGCCAGATTTCCTAAACTGAGGGACAGGTTCTGCCTGTTGACTCTGAAAATACCAGCTCAAAACTCAGATGAAGTTTTTTCTGAAATCAACAAGCTCTAGTTTTAGTTTCCCCATCTGCCCTCTGTCATGTTTCCTAGCATGAATGACATTATACAAAGGACCCCTAAGAGCAGCAGTGTTCATTAGAAGCATCATTTTTTCTTGACACAATGACTTTCAGACCTACTATAATTAATTATTTAATTTAAAGAAGAATTAATAATAATTTATTTTCAATATAAGTTTTCAATTGTTACCCTTCCCAATAATTTACCCTTGAAAAAAATGTTTTTATCAGCAATACTAAGAACTTCAGTACTGATAAAATGAAATGCATGCAGTTTAGATGCAGACAAACCACAATGAACCATTTTGCTTCCACTTTTCATCCTTTATGAACATATAAATGAACACAGATGTTACCCTGTGGTTGTCTAGGCTTGTTTTTTGTCATTCAGAACTTGTCTCCTGAGCAAGAGATTTTTTTTCAGCTCACTTTAGGACCTTATTTGGGCAGGCAGGTATGGTGCCGTCTTTTCTTCTTGCTAAAATATACCCAAATTTTCCCTACAGCTGTATAGAACTTGCTGAGTGGGTTTTTTTGTTGTTGTTTTGTTTTGGTGTTTTTTTTCTTTTCCTAGCCTCAGTAGGTTATCCATGAACCATTTCCTTTTTATTATTCTTGTTGGGGATTTTTTTTGTCCCCAAGCCCCTTTCCTGCGCAATTGGACTTGCAAACCACTCCTTCAAATAGAGTTGATGTTACAAGATACAAGTTACTTTGTAAAACACTCAGCTATTAAGATAAAGGCTCCCTGATGTTTATAACTGCGAGGTCTTGTCAAGAATGGAAGACAGAGAGGTCTTCTGACCAGTTTTCCCTGTGATGGTGTCCCTGTTTTATTCCTGAATGGCCTGCTATTTCTTGCTGCATTTTGTTGGATGCTTTTGTTCTACTTGTCTGTAAAGAGCAGTGGCATTATCATAGCCAGAAATTAACCAACAGAATGATTTTCTATCTGAAAAGCTGACTTATTTGACTTATGATTTATTTATATGGAGGGAAAGTATTTTTTAAAAGATTATTCTTAAGAAATGAACAGCCTTTGCAGAATGCAAGCCTAAGTCCAAAGTCACCTAATGCCATAGAGCGGGACTTAGGCTTGCAGCCTCCCTAAAATGCATCCGAAGGTGCCTTTTAAGTATCCTATGCTGCTTAAAGTCTTGCATGTTAGCTTGCTGCTTGTAAAGACAATGAATTTAGTCTTCAGAGAACTTCTAAGATCTAAGATGATCTAGACACTGATAAACATTAAACGGATTTTTCTTTAAAGGATATTTTTAAAAAAGTCTCAATGAGTAGGAAATTATTCTTTTGAGCTTCCTCCACTTATTTTGCCTTGAAGGTTCTGAGAGGAGGAGACGCAAAGAAGAATCAAGTGTATTGTTGCCCAAAAGTTAAAATGTGGAAATTTCGATGAACAATCTACCTCATCTTATTTAATACAAATTGTAAAAAGGAAAGGTAACAATGGAGAAATTAAATAGTTTTTCTATAATGAGGAAATGCAGCAAGAGAGTCTAAGCATTTTTATTATTTTAATTTCATGGTTTCATGTTTGTGTAGGTCAAGAAAGTCTTGGGCAATAAAGGTGCCCTCACAAGAAGGTAAACCATAAAGAACAAACTAAACCACTTCAAAAATAGTTGGTCTGCCAAGATAATCCAGTGTGAAAACAAATCTACAGTATTGTGTTGAGAAAAATAGGGATTGGTTAGTCTGGTATTATATGGCATTGTTGGTTTATCCAAAATTGTGGAGAGGTTCAGATCTTGCAGCTGAGAGCTCCAGGTAGTAAGCTGGAGAGTCATGATTGCTTTATCCTCATCTCTTTCCATTCCCAGAAGCAGGAATTCTGCATCAGCAGGAGACATAGGCTATAACTTTTATGCATGGGAGTTTGTATCTTGACAGCCTTCTCTAAGCTGAAGGGATCCCACTTCCTGAGCAAATTGATTAACCATGATGAGATTGAGTACTGTGAGCCATCTTCTTAGAGGTAAGAATCAACTTTTCCTCTCTACCCACAACAATGTTGCATGTGCCCAGTTGCAGGCGAAGTCATTAATCTGTAGATCCCAGTTCCGCAGGATGCATAAGTTCAGGCCTCAGTCACATTATTAAGGAAACCATAGAATTACAGATGCAGCTTGTCCTTCCATTTTCCTTAAAAACTGGATTAGATGTCTGTCCATAAGTTACTGAGTGAATCTCATCTCACTGTTATTGAAACCCTGTCTTCAGTATGGCTGAAACGCTGGCCTCAAAATTCTGACTTGGATTTCTGGGATGGTTATTCAGCCCCTGTCTCTGTGCTGCCGAGCATCACAGTGTCCAAATGTCACATTGGATCTGGACAACTGTTTATTATGTATGATAGAGTGTGCAGTTTCCAAATTTACTTTTGATTTGGAATTTCAAGAACACCGAATAAGAAATATCTTCCAGAATTCATGTAGAACTGCCAATTGTCTCTGTAAACACTGCTGCCCTGTATCTTGCCTGAGAGGTCTCACCTGCCTCCACCACCAAAAACCAGAGAGGTCACAAAGCGTTATATTCTTGTGTAGAATTTACACACTTAAATTTGTAAATTCTTTTTCTGCCATTGAAGAACATCTCCCTAACAATCTGACACTGCTCAGCCCTGCCTGACTTAACCTAACCTAACAATCTTAACTTTTTGCAGCCAGAGGCTCTGGGCTTAAATAAAAATCTTGTTGAAGGATTCAGTGATGCTGGAATGAAGACATGCTTCTGATAAACCTAAAAGCTGAGGCCAGAGTATATGTTAAATTCTGCTTGCAGTGCTGTGGCTGAGGGACAAAACCAGTCTAAGAAATAAAAAATCTTAAATGACTGAAACTTGTGTCACTTGAACTTATTTGTCATCACTCTTAGAAAAAGATTTAAACAAGCTTTGTTGACAATCACCCTAAAAGTTTCCTGGAGGGACAAAACCTGTCAAGGAAGACAGGATTGAATTTAAGACTGTGGGGAGATTTAGGATGGTTCTTCAAGTATTATTCCCTTCCCTGCAAGATTTAAAAAATAAACCCCAGAGCACATACCAGTCTATAAACAATTACTGAAGTCCAAACCACAGACAATCTCTAGAATGCAAAATAAGAGGATATGGATAATTAGGAAAGTTGAGAAAATGTTTAGAGGGAAAGAACAAATGCAATTACTGGTTTGATTTCAGATTAGCTCTGTGATGAATATAAAACTATGCTTAAGTAATATTCTTAATATTATTTAAACCAATAAAGGCTAGGACATTTTAATTGAGTTCTTAAAAGTCTAACAGCCCTTTAACTGCAGTCAGAACTTGCCAAGATGAACTATTCCAGTGTAAACATAAGATTACTTGCTATGCTTAAGGAGTAAGTGGATCAGCTAGAAATTTTCAATCCCATTTAGGAATCAGTAACTGTAACACTACTGCTAACTAGTAAGAGGAAAAAAGCATAGTCTAAGAATCCTTTTCCTAAATTTCTGTCAGTTAAACTGGAAGAAACTGTCGCAAAACTATCAGAGGTGTTTCTTTATTTCTGAAGCATGTCAACAATATTTTCAGGGAGTTTTGTATTGATTAGAGATTTCTATCTGCAATATAGCCATGCAGAATTCAAACACCAGTCTGACATCTACCTGGGAAAATTTATATGTCAGTCATGTAATGGCAAGCAGTCAGTCTTAAAGGACTTGCACAAGGTACAAGCAGGCAGGGATCTGTAAGCGTATGTGAGCAAAGGTCTTTTTGTGAAAGATTACCATAGTATTTCAGTGAAAAAGATGGTGAAGTTTTAAAAGATTTTAAAAAAAGAAGTCTTATCAAAGTTTTATAAAGATCTTTTTATTTTTTTAATGGATTATTTTCCTTTCTTATATGCTCTGCCTCTTAAATGACAGTGTTTAATGTATCTAGGTACTCTTATAAGCAAATAAATTTACATTTGCCAGAACAAAGAAGGAATTGAAAAGTTTTTTTTTTAAGTTTAAGTTTTCAGTACCTCTTGCTTTCAGTAGTGGGTAATACCAAGACCCTTTTGGTACTACTTGAAATGCTTCTAGTTGGTGTTCTTATCCTCACTTTACTAGAATTTAATTGTTTAACTACCACTTTATTTTATATAAAGCATTAATTACTTCTTTCTGCCATCAGCTGTGTAATTTCACTAAACTTCTATTATTCTTTATGTCTTTTCTGTTTTGCTCTCACTTCCATACAGCTTGTCTCTATTTTGCCTAGAATAGTTTTGGAAACCTGTCTTTGAAGTTACCAAACACACCGTCAGATACTGTCTCAAGGAACCTGCTCTGACTGTGTTGTTTGATTTAATTTTGCAACTGTCCTGTGATGATCAGGGTGTTGGACTTGGTGGCCTCCAGACTTTCTCTCTGCTGAAGGTTTCCTCAGGTTTGTAATGGTCAAGACAGAAGAGGCAAGAGAAGTGACAAGTCCTCTCCAGAGGGTCTGTTGGTGTGGTCCCCCCACTGAAATAAAAATCATTCACAGCCATGACACAATGATCACATTTGGACTGCTAATTTATACTGAAAATTAATCCACTTTTACTGGTACTTTTTCGTTCAATATTAAATATTGCTGGATCTATGCAATCAACACTTTTTACTAGGATAAGAAAAATAATTAATTTATTTCTTTTGTTGTTGTTGTTTTTTTCGTTTTGTTTTGTTTCGGTATAATCTGCCGCAGAGTTTGGTAGCACACTTGTTCTTTTGTTTTGTCTAGAAAAATTGGCAATGTAACACTGTTTAGAGGGTGCATTTAAAACTACATAAATTGAGTTTCATATTATGATGTTGCATAAATATGAATTATGCAACTAGTGGTTCTCCTTAAAAATTCTAATTTAGCATTAGGAAGTTAGTTGTAAATTCTAATTTGCCATCTGCTCACCATGTACCTACCACTTCTAGAGAAGACAAATTTATTTGCCTTACCTAATGCAGAAATAAACTCTCATTCACAGACTGAGTTACACTTATTAGAACAGATTTGCTAACTCTTTAGAAAAGACTCATGAGTAACTTTTACTATCAGTACAATCTGTGTAAAAACACATCAAAACCTATTCTGACACTTTACCTGATGGCATAAAATGAAATGTCTTGTTTCCATAGCAAAAAACACAAATAAACAACTTGTAAATGCTGAACTTTAATTCTAGTTAGTGAAGGGATGAAATTAGAAAAAATAGAATAAATTAGAAAAAGAAAGTAAAAGAATGAAATTCACTGAAAAAAGTTAACACTAATGAGTTACCAGAAAAAAACCACGCTAGATTAGGTAATGAAAACTACTGCTTTTGAAAAACTCTTAGTCTCATACAGCAATGTGTTGTAGGAAAGGGCTAAAAAGCCTTTGCCTCACAATGTCCCTACTTATAACATAATAGAGAGCTACAGAAAGCTCCTCATGCAAATTCTTTAATACATCCGCAGAAATTTCAGTAACAGCCAGACTGTTGAAATACTCTGTGTAGTAAACCTCAGTGGCCTCCCCTCCTGTACACATTACTGACAGGTGACTAGATGCAAACAGAAATGAGATCAAGGAGCAGGAAGGAGGTAGAACCAAGTCTTATATGAATGAAACTGGAAGTCCACAGGCTCCACTGAGCTGCTACAACCTCCTACAGACCCTTCACACTCAAGTCTGACATTCCAGAAACCTCCATGAGGGCTTTAAAGCCTTGACTCCAGGCTCTCATCAGCTCCCCATAGTACTTACCCTGAAAAATAACCCCACAATTTTAAAGTGATATGTGGAAAACCCCAAACACACAGTAGAGTGCAACAAAAAACACACAATACAAAAAGTGATTTCTTCAGCTAACCCAACCTGTTCCATCCGCCCTTGAAAGAATTGCATGGCTTGTGTTAAACAAACACAATAATCAGGGCTTTTTTATTATTTTTTTTTCTCCTGATTTTGCTAGAACAACGTAATATGCCATCATGAAGCTCTCTGCACAACTACCTAAAAAAATATCTAGGTCTGAGAAGTCAGGGTAATTCTAGCCTTACCGCAGGTGATGCACAACATGAATTTAAACTTGGGGTTCTATGCCTGGTTTTACTGCAAAGACTGAGTTTCTCAGCAGACACATGATAGCAAAATCTGATGGGACTCAGGAGAAGGACTTTATTTATTTAACTTTCCTAAGAGGCTCACATCTCCAGGACTGGATGCTGCTGGCAGTGCCAAACTTTTGAATCCTAGCTTTTTATCTCATGCACTCATTCAACATAGAGAAGAGCTGAATGACAACCTTAGTCACAGGAATGCTCAACATGACTTTATTAACTCCTGGGGACATGTGTTAATCATTGGCCTTTTAGAAGATTGCTGTCTCCGATGTTTTTATCTCGTTTGTTCAACACAAAATAAGACACAGCTCTAGCTGCAAAGACATTTCATTACCAGTTAGCTAGAAGACAAGAGCTTGCAAGAAAGGGAGTAGAAAGAAGCAGTACAATGTGCACTGTGAAATTTGGAAATATTGCCAGTCTTGTGACTTCTTAGAAGTTCTAATTTATTTATTGTCTTTAAATAGGACTTATTTTGAGAAAGTATTACTTGGAGTGACAGAGTGCAGAGGGAAGGGAAGAAAAGGAACGGGTTTAATGGTAGAAGAGGGACAGAACATGTCCCAGTAAAATCTGTGAAAGGCATTGACAACTTTGTCAATAGAGCTGGCAGGGATTTTTCACACAGAAACCAATCTAGTCAGAAAATGTCAATTTCTTGGACAAGGAATCTTCTCCATGTATGTGTTTTTTTCTTTCACTGTAGTTCAATGGACCCTACTTTGAATAATTTTCTAGTAGGGCTCTTGGCAACCTAAAGACATTTGCCTCCAGAGCAAGGAAGTCCTGTCTTTGAGCAGACAGTTTGCTAGATCAGTCTTTCTGGTGAGACACCCATGATAAGCAGCAATGCTTGACATTTCTCAGGAGAGCTTATTTGATTGTTCTCAGCTTTACTGCTTCACATCACTGAAAGACAGTAGGAAGACTTGGAAGACTATTAAGCTTTGCCCAGTTCCATGTAAAGATAAAAGTCACCAGTGTCCGCTTCTGTGAGGACAGTTTCTGGGAAATCCTCCCAAGTGTTACCACTCAGATTTACATGTCATGACACCACACCAGTAGGCACTTGTGAATGGTTTTCCTTCCTTCTTCCTTCATCATTTTGCAGACTGTCTTTTGTCTGCAAAAGACATTTTTTCACTGCATCTTATATACATACTTCTACACGTGTGTGCACATGTATGTACATGATACAGCTAGATCATCATGCAAATAGCTTTTCTGTTTAAAGATCAGACTAGTTTAATTACATTTTTATGCCATTTGAATAGTCTACTTGCTATTAAAACTAAACTTAATCTTTTGAGAGAACAAGCATACTTGAATCCTGTGCAGTTTTAGCACTACCCTTGTTTGCTGAGGAGTGTTTTGCTCTCTGTATATTCACAGCACTGAATATATCAATGAAGTAATCAGCCTTTCTCTGTGTGAGATAAAATATTTCTTTTACCACTAGGGGGCAATGTTGCTCTTCATTTGGTGCAGCAGTTAAGGTGATTGAGGTAAAGCGTTTTACGCTATTTTTAGCAAACTTAAGTGTTAAACCCATTTTCTTTAATACAAAAGAACACTTTTCCTCAGCATCTACAGTACTTTCACAATGAATGCTCTCCTTTGAAACAATCAAAATATTTCTGTTTGAAACAGAAATCAAAACCAGGCTTATTACTGTGAAACTCACTTTATTACTGCACTGTTAAATGCAAAATTATATTTATTATCTGCTCCTATTTCTGCTCAAGGAAACCAGTTTGTTTTATTTCTCTCTTCTGTTGCTTTCCAGGCTTTTGTGGGTTTGGGGTGGTTTTTTTGTTTTGTTTTTTTCTTTTTTTAATTATATTCCCTTGGGGAAGAAATGTGTTTGGTTGAAGAGCTCATTAGTAAAGAAGAACTAAGATCAAGTAACAGTGCAGTCAGATGTCCACATACACTGCATGAACCATTCTCTCTGTGCCTTGCTCTGAGGCTCTAATTTGTTGTTGAAGCTCCAATGTGCACAGAGTTAAATAAATGCATAGTTTCTTGTAAGTGAGAGGTTGGAGAATTTTAAAAGACAATGCAGTGTTTCTAGGAAAACAGTTGAGAAACAAAGCAGGAATATAGAATGATTTTGCTTTTAATATTAGTAATTTTCAAAATATGTATAATTATCACGCAAACAGCTTTACTACAATAAAGTACTTTGAAATCTCAACTGATAATGCACATCTAACAATGTATGAATTATAAAGCAAATAAAAAAAAACCCTAACTGAAAATTAATCCAATTAATTAATCCTCTTTTTTATTCCACTATCTTCAATTATCGTTTTACTACTATGTTTTTCATAGAGCACATCCACAGTTTTCAGCTGGCTCAACTGTGCAGAAAGAGAGTACTTAGTGTAACTGAGTCATATCGTAACAATTTCAATTACAACAAATGTTTTATATGTCTTAATCACTGGCCGTTTCATTACTCCTTATGTCAATAATACAGATTGAGCATTTTTGTCACCATCACTTTAAAAAATTTTAATTGTCAAATATTCACCTGTTTTTCCTGATTTGCATTGCTGTGTACTAACACAATATACATCTGCAGCAAGGCATTAGGGGTACAAATTCATGTGGTTCAAATTTGAAATGCACCTCATCAGCAGAATTCTCTGCATTTTTCCTCAGCAGTGCTGAGCCTTTGAGCAGACAGTCTACACCTAACTGTAGTGGAGGGGACTGGCACATGTCTCAGGTGATGCTCAGAATACACAGATGCTCTGATGCAGATACCAAGTCATCTAAACAGGCCAGATCTAAAGGCTACCCAAAATCAGCAGAGCTGGCCAAAGTTCTTCAGACAAAATCATAATATTCAGTAAATATTAAGTTAACCAAGTTGAAGGTAACAAATGAAAATCAGGCATTGAAACCCAGGATAACCTTTAACCCAGATGTTAGGTAGAGACACAGGAGACAAAGTACATGGCTCTGAAATAAAAGAGACACCACAGTGATTAAATCCAGACCATTATATAATATTTATTAGTACCTTCTCTGTGTGTGTGTTTATCATTTCTTATCAAAGTTTTTGGTAGCACTTGCTTAGAGTTTTTAGTTATTTTAATGCATGGAGGAAAAGACACTGAATTTTTTAGGATTTGAATTCTTTTGATCTTGATGCTCAATAATTAGAATAATGAGCGTTATCAAAGAATGTTTGGACAATACTCTCAGGCATATGGTGTGACACCTTGGGGATGGCCTCTGAGCAGGGCTAAGACTTGGATTTCATGATCTTTTGTGGGTCCCTTCCAACTCAGCGTATTCTGTGTGATTCTGTGTGGGGGGGATACAGAACTGTAAATGTAAAAAAAAAAAATCCCCAAAACCACATTATCTTAATTAGAAATGGGGAAGATAGAGTCAAGATGAAACAGTTGCGAAACACGCTTCAAAATTGTGCAACAGAGCTTGAAGACAATGTAGAACATCAAAATAAACAATCTGCTTTTGCATTCACTAATCCAAAAGAAAGCAAATCCCAGACTTTTTCATAAAACTGCCTGATGTCATTGAGACATTAGTAATCGATATTTGGACACAGAACCCAGTCCTCTGTGTGCGTGGATCTGCTTGATGCCATCACCAGCTGAGTTCTGCTGCTTTACACCACCTTTCCACAGCATTTTCTGAATCTGATAATATGACTATTAACATAATAATGGTGTGGTATACTTACCTAGCAATTCAGAATCACTTGTAAACTGTGAGACTGGTGACATTGTTATTGAGGTAGTTTCTTCAAGAATCTCACAACTTCCCAGTGACTGATTTTGTTTTCTATGGATAAAATTCTACTTCCAAGTTCTGCAGCACAAGGAGCTGGTCTTTGCTTATATTAATTACTATATTATCTAGTTATAGAAAATATTTTATTTTTCTCCTGAAGTCTATCTAAAACAACACATATTTAATTAAAAAAATAAAGCAGAGGGGTTCAACTAAGTGTCATTTGGTAATGCGCATTCTAAGAATGAATCACAATTTTTAATTTTCCTCTGTTTAAAATGATTCTTAATGATAGAAAGTTTAATTTGGAAGGAGGAAAGGGTCATCTGCTTAAACACAAATTCCAGAAGTGCAATTGTGAACAGGAAAATGTGATTGGCCAAATAACATGAGAAGTAATACTTTCAGAAGCTGATCAACATATGCAAGTGTATTTTAAAAGAAGGAGATAACAGCAGTCTTGCCATTGCTAGGCTATGGGAAAGCAGCTGGTGATTTGAGGCTTAGTCATGGAAGACTAACACATAAGCTAACACATCCTTGTGGCTAGTGATAAGGAATGTCAGCGTGTGGGACACAGTTCAGACTCATCTATTCAAATCACAGAAGATGCATTCATATTGCCCTGAAATACAAAATAATGAAAACTAGTGAGAGACAAGATACAAAGGCACAGTCAATTATATAAAGGATATTAGAATGATTCTGCCATATTTGTGTTATCTGCATGTAAATGCAAAATTGCAATGTGACTCCTCAGCCTCTAATATCAGTTAGAGTTCCTGTCTTGATTTTTCATATATGTTTTGCAATCTATGACAATAACAAAGGCTATAAATGTTTCAAAAGCAAGTCATAATTGGACCTCTAGCAAGCTCTGCCTATGAGCTATAGATGACAGCACCAACTGATTCTGACTGCTGTGGAAGGAATGTAGTAGAAAAAGCACTATTTAGCCATTGCAACTCATAAACTATCTACTTAGTCAAGATTCTTTCTAGGTCTTTTCCTAAAATAGGAATGTATATTGTGGCCTGCTGGTAATAGAAGTACATGCAGAGGCAAGTAAATTGGCAATTGCCAAATAAATTAACTAAATGTTGACAAATTTGCCAGAGCAGAGAGTTTAGTACTGAAGTTTCGAAACAGCTTTTAAACACAGAAAAATATAACTTACAAGAAAATGTGAATCTAAAGGTAAATATATTAAAGGTTTACATTCTGAAAGAAGAACATTTCATTTTGCCCATGCCTGGATGATGATCTGAAAATCGTACTCACTGTTACCGAATCTCAGAGGTGCTTAAATTTACTAGCGGGGTACCTAATCTATTTTAAAAAGCAAAAGACCCTTCAAACTGCTTATCAAAGTGTCTGAAACCAAGCACTCAAATTTTGATCAACTCACGACTTGACTCTTATCTGAGCTTAGTCGCAGTAGGGATAAAATTCATGCTCTCTAAGTTTAGATGTCTTTAATTTTCAGACACCTGTGTCTGTGTGAGACAGTGGAAAGAATGCTTTATAAAAGGACAAATTTTATAATCTCCTGGGAATTAATGGAAAGAAATAGGTGTTTCTGCTGCAGTATTCAACTGGTCTGTTTTCAATGTCTATATCAGAAGATCAATCACAGCCTTGATGTGCCCAAACTGGCTGTTTGCACTATAGGCATATAAAATAGATTAAATTAATCTTGCCAAATTAGTTTTTTTTCCTGAAATCCCCTAAGGATTTGGATCTGATAAATGACCTCTCAGTGTGTTTTATGCATAAGTAAAGAATCAAAGATCCTGAAAACATTTTTAGGTGTCTGCTTCTTACATAATAACCAATAATTGGATTGTTTATTCAGGAAACTGAAGAACAGCCCAAAATGCACTTCGGCTCTGTGTGGTTCAGTCACTTGTGGGTTCTTCTAAGAAAGTGTGCATCTCATTGGTAAAAGTAGTGCTGACTGATGGAAAGACTCTCAATTCCTCTCTTTAAAGAAAGTCTCAATGTAAGCAAGCATTTTAACTTCATTTAGACAAAATGAACAGAAGTCTGTAACCTCTGGTTGGTAGAATTTCCATATCATGGTACGTTTCATGTTTTCTATAGCATGTGGCCAGGCCACTTCATATTTATTCTGGTATTTGCTGCCAGGAACGTTTTTATATTTCACTTTAAAAGAATCATAGTGTGAAATGTGCGGTATTGCTGTGGGAGTAGTATCAGAGGCCAGTCCCTGGGTATGGACTAGTTTTTTCTCTGTTTCAGTTTCAGGAACTTGTGTTTCTTTCCTGAGCTACAGTACACCTTTCGATAGACAGAATGCAAAGCTGAGCTGCAGCTCTAAGTCCAGACATTAATGATTACACAAAGCTACGTAGAGAGAGTAATTACATTCCCTTCAGATGTGTATTGTGTGCCTACATCTTTCAGCACTTTTGTCTTGACCTAGTCTTGATCCTTGTTGATTCTTTTTTTGTTATTTTTGTTTTGGTTTTGGTTTTGTTTGTTCGTTTGTTTTCAAACAGATATAACATGTATCTAACACAGGAACACTTACTTAATCCTTGCACTGCCAAGGATAATCTTCCCTGCAGAGACTGCATAACTGTGCACATTACAACACGAACCTCACTGAAGAAAATACACTATTATTCCTTAGCAACAATACTACAACAGATTTGCCTTTCCACCCCAGCTTGTATATTGTAGTCCATTTGCCCAGCATGATTTCAACCAACACACACATATATATAATATAATATAATATAATATAATATAATATAATATAATATAATATAATATAATATAATATAATAATTAAAAAATAATGAAATAATAATATAAAGTAATATATAATGTTTCAAGTTTATGTTCAAACCCAAAAGTATCTTATGTATACAAAGATTATCCTTGAGCCTACCAGTAAGCAAAATTTTCTTGGGAGCTTTCCTGAATGTGCCCAGTCTCCAATGCAATGGGTCGGGCAGGCTGTCTGTCCTATGTCACACCTGCTCTTGTGCTCTCATCACAACGTGGATATCTGGCAGAGATGGTATTCATCCCACAAACTTCCAAAAGCTACATGCTATAAGAAGAGGTAAGATTTTTCAAAAGTCCATCTCAAGTGACTAAGACAATTTTGCGGTCTTCTCAGTGACCAAAAAGTGCCTTGGTTTCAGTCTGCTTCTCTGCTTGGCCACAGGAGGAGTAGCCCTTAGCAGGAAAACAGAAAGACTTTCTCCTGCTCTGGCATATGCCACAGACCCTGAATAAGAGCAGTCAGGCCCATACTCCCACTCTGAACACACTTCAAAGCTGTGTAAGTCTGGCTTCTCACTCCCATCTGAAGCACGCATTACCCTTCACACAGGGCTGACAAAACCAGGAACAGTCAACAAATTACAATCCAATACATAAGGCCTTGTATCCCTATCTCTAAAGACCTTCCTTTTTTTCTTGTTTAGGCAGTCTGATTATATATACACTGTCTAAACAAAAGTCTCACCCATACTCTTTGTAATGTCACCTGCAACACTTTTCTCTTCTGAAAAGGGCCCAGCCTCTTTTTTCTACAACTATCTAGTGTTTCTAGATGTCACAAAAGTCTTCTGAGGGAGGGGTTTGCAGTTGTACCTATTACAGAAAGATACACTTCTGGAACAGTTGTAATACAAGCCCACAATTCTAATACAGGGGCAATAGAAAACTTAGTTTCAGCTGACCCTGCCCAAGCACAGAGTCACTTTTTTACATAAAGGTGAAAATAAAACTATTATTTCTTGCCTGTCCTTTCCCCCATGTTACCATTTAAAATTCTCTGTTCCTTGCCACAAGAAATAAAGTACTGCTGAAATATTAAAATAAAATCAGTCATTTGTGTGAATAATTGTGAGGATTATAATCTTCAATTATTCAGAGTTATTCATTCAATTTGATATTTAAATTCAAACTACTTGGACAAGAAGGATAACACTGGACCAGTATTTTTCATTTTGTTGTTTCTCTGTCATTTCCTAAAGCAATTGAATATATACACATCTTAAAATAGCAGGGAAAGTGATTGCATGATTAAAAATGTAAAGGTCTTTTTTATGCTAAGGCTTCTGCTAGAAAGAAGAGGTTTTCATGAATATTAAAATATACATTAGTTAGAATAACAAAAAAACAGAACTGATACTAATAATGGCAATGAAATTTTTTTCCTGTGACAAATGCTTTTTCAAGTTAATGATTTTTAAAAAAGAAATCCATCCCCAAATACTGTTCATTAGAAAATATTTAATTATGAAATTGGAAAGAAAATCTGAGTTTGGGAGTGGTGGTGTTTTTTATATGGGAAAAAAAGAACAAAAAATTATGTATTAATGGTATTTTGAGCTTTCATTTTTCTCCTAAATATGCAAAAAGTGTATTTTTTTAACATTTGAGGTTGCTAAGTGGAGCTTTACTCCCTCATTTATCTTTGCCCTCCTTCCTTCCTTCCTTCTTTCCTTCCTTCCTTCCTTCCTTCCTCCCTTCCTCCCTTCCTTCCTCCCTTCCTCCCTTCCTTCCTTCTTCAGTACATTAGGGTTATTCAATTTACACAAATTTATGTAAAAGTGGAACTAAAACAGAAAAAATCACAAACACTTCTTTATTGTAAAAGAAAGTATTATTTTAGGTAAGAATGATTTTTTTTTAAAGTCAAAAAAAGATAATATGACCATATATATTTCATTGAGTTCATTTCATAACTGTCCTAATACAGTGATAAGGACAAGACTGTCCTTATATAGTAAGTTCTAATTCAATTCATTGACTGTAGCTTTCCAGTGCTACCTCACAACTTGTACCAACTTGCACCCTGAGAAAACATGCATTATTTAAATGTATAATATATTTACCCTCTTCACTACAGTGTAAAGTTTGCATGAATTATTGCTGAGTGTGTTTCTTTAAGGTTATGCTTGGTATTGTTACAGTAACCTCATTTTTTATTGAATACCCGAGTGAATAACTACGTAAAACCTGCAAGATTTGTTGGCATTAAAGCTAAGGCTGCCTCCAGGCACTGTTAACTTATGCATCATCCTTTGCTTAATTTCTTTGTTTTGTTTTAATTTGTAAACTGCCTCTGATCTGGAATGTACATTTTTCAAGTAGATTTGTTCCACAAGTATCATCTCATTCTCCTGAGTATATGAATTACTTTATAATAGGTGCAGAGGTACAGAGTTTATTAAATTGTAGCAATATTCTTTGCATGACTCATAAGTGTGCAAGAATTCAATTTAAATGAGGAGTTTAATTTTGCGTCTCTCATGCCTAAAATGACATGAACGACTTATCAAACATAAAATGATCAGTCTGGTGGTCAAATTTCTCAATTGTGACCTTTTCCATTTTAAGTCTTTTACAGAATCAGACCATGAGCTCTTCTTAAAGTACCCCATTTCACTGGTAGTTTTTTAGCTCAACCAATCTATCAGGTGTCTGCTCTTTTTTTTCAACCAGATTATAGGGGTTGTCCAAGATTTTTCTTTTGCCCTCCAGTTCTAACTCCAGTTCTAATTTGTAAATGAGAAGAGCTAGTCAGAAAGAATCAGAGCATGAGGATGCTGACAGTCAGTCTGGATCTGTTCACATTGAGATTTAGACCACACCAGGTGATGGTTGTATCTACCTTCTTGATAAGGACTGAAATGTTCTTGCTAAGGGGAGGCAGTTGATCTGAGTGAAGTCTGAATGCAGCCAGTCCACGAAAACAATGCATATCATTGAGAGGTCTGGACTTCAGTGGAAATTTCACACTGAGCTCAAATGGTCATCACAACATTCTTAAAGGAGCTCTAGGACTGCTAGAAACTGCACCACTGGCACAAGCTTATTGCAACAAGCATAGTCTTAGCAACGTGAACTACCTGTCTTTAATGCCCACTAAATGGAGACTTGTGGCAACAGAACTGTCAATCTGTCCTACCAGTAACTCACTAGGTGAATTAAATACTTATAAATGGTCTGGTCTCCACAAAATAATGGGTTTAACTTGTAAACAAAGAAATGGAAAAAAAAACCCAGCCTCCCTGTGCATCATTAATGTTTAGTGTAACTTGTACAGTCTCAACTTTAGTTCAGTCTCTAAGAACATAATAGCATGCCTTTTCCACCTAAACAATTAAGCATATATTTTTCATAGTAGTTTTAAACAAAACAAACAAACAAACAAAAATTAATTTCTTACTAAATGTGGTACTTCTTCTTTCCAAATCCACATTCCACTTTTTGAACCACAAGTGAATGTGAGTGACTAACTTTGCAGCATTATAATCTTCAAATAATGATTGTTTTATCACTGAAAAATATGAACTTCAGGTTATGTTTCTAATTGATGCATCATGCATATAATTTTCAGTAAGAGGAGTTATGCAAGCATACCCACAGGAGAATAGATCTGTTTTTCTTAATTGAGTCCACCTTCAGTCATTCTCCTGTGTTTACTTCTCTGGTGTTTCCCATTTTGTCTGGATCTACAAATTAACTCTTTCCAAGTGTAGCTCAGATAGATCTGCAGCAGGCACACCTAACTCTTAATTGACTGTTACTTTGAGGTCTCAGGAGTGAATCAATTAGGCACTCACTAAAGCTTCAAGGGAATGGCTGATCTGTTTCCATTACTAGAAACACAAAGGAGTGGTTTCCACTGTGCTCTGCAGTAACAATTCAGTATTTGGTTTATCTGCCATTTGGAAAGTTCCCCTTTTCCTTTAGATGCTACTCATTCCCATGCTGTTGACAGATTTGTAAGAAACTCAGTTTAAGCATGATCTTAATATCTTTGCAGCTTGCAAGGTAGTGCCTCATATGGGACTTTTGCAATCTTCACTAAAATTAGGACAACATTTTCCTTTTCAGAGAAGAGATGACAGTTGAACTCATTGTTCATATGTGATTCTGAATTGTACGAGTTAAAATTCCAGATTTAAACTGCTTCACAGTACATCTGTACACTGTAAAAGAAAATAGCTTTCAATCAGGAATGTTTTTGTGAGGGAGGGAGCAGAGGAACTTTCATCACTTCCGCTGTTAAGTGTGAAAATGTTCACATGAGGGAAAAACACGACAGAACCCTCCCCACCCCTGCCTTGGTCAAAGTAGCAAATGTATGCAAAAGTGATCTTTACTTAAGGTATGGTAAAAATTCTGATACATTTGATTAATATCTGAAAGGGCCTAATTGGTTCTGATTTTCTGATATACTAATATTAAATATTAAACCTCGTGAAAGAGTAGCACATAAGGCATACTGCCAAATAGATGTGCAGTACTTCCAACTCAAAAGCAGCAGACAAGATGTGTATTCCTTGCATTTCTCTTGTTTACCTCTATGTTTTCTTACGTCAGCAATTTAAAGCTCACACATATAATCTTTAGGGAAATTTGTGGCAGCATAATCAATATTATAACTAATAGAAGACTTCACAAACAAGTAAGAAATTCTAACTGGTGATAAGACTTTAAAACCAATATCAGTTGCTGATTTTGTTATAATTTTGGAATGACAAATAGCTTGACAGTAAGTCTATGCTGTTAACCATTACTCTAATTAAATCCCCCCCCCAAACAGAGGATGTTCTGACTGCTAGACAGACTCAGGAAACAAGGAACGCATTACTTGGCCTATAAGGACAACCTGATTTCCACAAGTCTGTAAAAAGGCTCTGTTAAGTTAATTTCAAGGCAGCACTGTAAAACCTGATGCATTAGGTAGAAAGAATGCTTTGTAAAGAGCTGCCGTAAAAGCATGAAACTTATGTTTATATTTTCAATCAAAAAAGCCATAAAGAAAACTTAAAAAGGATAATACACTTTTTCTCCAGTCAAGCACATTGCTTTCCATTACTGCTTCTGCTGGTAATTAGTTAGGGCCTTGCTCTCTTTCTGTGAAGTCAGGACAGTCAGGACAGTAACTACATTTCTGTCCTGAGAGTAGTACTGGTTCACAAGGAATTGCATTCTGTACCCTTGGTATTTTTTGGGGATAGAGGAAATACCAACCTTGCTGTTCCAGCAGTGGAGGACAGCTAGTCCAACTGCTAGCTAGCCATCTTCTCTGCAGGGCAGGTTTTAACATTCTTCAAAAAATATGAAAAGTTTTGAAAAAGACAGGTTTACATGTTGTCTTCTGGTAGATGATATATTCCTTGTTTTTTGGTCTTTTAGATGATTCAAATCAACTCTAGTCAAATGTACACAGAATTTGTGTGTGTGTACACAGATTTGAGCTTAAATATGCCATGGGGATAGAGAGGGAACAAAGTCTACTTCTGAGTTGAGTTTTTCTGTTCCATTTGTAAGAAAGAAGTTCAATACACTTTGTTTTCATCTGGGTACAGAACAGGAAACACTGAAAATGGAAAAGCTTTATGATAAAGGCAAGCATTTCTCGATGAGTTCTCCATATGCCACTTTTATCTCTCCGGATGCCTTTGTCTGTTTGTACTGGGCTTTGCACAGGGATACGTAGCTGAATTTTAATGGCCCCTGGATTGCCAGTGTCTTGAAAGACAACCTAGATGAACTAATATTCTTTTTTCTCTCATAAATTAGACCAAAATATTTTAAACTTCATCCTTTTCTACTGCGTTAAACTGTGTTACATATTAGAATATCACAACACAGCATGAAGGATTACACTTCGACCAGATATCATTCAGCTTCTTTTCAGCTCAAGTCTCCCTCCTACACACACATCACATTTTGTCTGTCCTCTGCTGGAATCCCTGGCATGGGTATCTTTTTAATCTTTTTTACCCTTTTCCTCCTCCCACTTAATTTCCAGTTTCTCTTCAGTTAGAGTAACCCATCATTTTTAATTTAAGCTAGCCTTCATTTATGTTTTCCCTTTCTTTTTCTCTTTTTCTCTCTTTCTTTTCCTTTTACTTTTTCTTTTTTCTTTTTTTTTTTTAATATGTCGTTGTGTCATCCGATTTCTGACATGATACCCTTTGTCTTTCAGCAGCTTCTGTTTCCTTCTGACTGTCACAGCCTCTTCACATGCCACCTGCCTCAGATGCTTGGGTTCCCTTCACATTCCTCAGCCTCTCAGATCTCCCACCAAGCTGCTCTCTGCTATTTCCAATCCACTGAAACAGCCCTTACCAAGGTCAGCTGTGACCTCTTCTCTCTATAGACCACCTTTCTATTCTCATCCATCTCAGTCTATTGGCTACATTCAGCAAACCCTGCAATTTTCTCTGCCTTAATCCTGCATGGCACTTTGGTTTTGTAGCTCCTCTCTAAATGTCCTTCAATTGTATCTTGCAGAATCATAGAATCCCAGAATATGCCAAGCTGGAAGGGACCCACAAGGATCATCCAGTCCAACTACTGGCCTGGACAGAACCATCCCCAAGAGGCCCACCATGTACCTGAGAGTATCATCCAAACAACTGAACTCTGTCAGGCTTGGTGCTTTGACCAATTCCCTGAGGACCCTGTTCCCGTGCTCAACCACCCTCTGGGTGAAGAACCTCTTTCTAATATCCAACTTAAACCTCCCCTGACACAACTTTAGGCCATTCCCTCAGGTCCTGTCACTGGTCACCACAGAGAAGACATCAGTGCCTGCCCCTCCTCTTCCCCTCCTGAGGAAGTTGTAACTACAATGAGGTCTCCCCTCAGTCTCCTCTTCAGGATGAACAGAACAAGTGACCTCAGCTGCTTCTCTTATGACTTCCCCTCAATGCCCTTCCCCATCTTCATTGCCCTCCTTTGGATACTCTCTTAT
Organism: Campylorhamphus procurvoides; assembly: GCA_013396655.1. Lineage (NCBI taxonomy): Eukaryota > Metazoa > Chordata > Aves > Passeriformes > Dendrocolaptidae > Campylorhamphus > Campylorhamphus procurvoides. The sequence goes on from WBMV01006439.1 coordinate 124,062, forward strand.
AGCTTAATATCTTCCTTATATTGCAGTGCCCAAAACTGCACACAATATCCAAGGTGAGGCCATCCCAGTGCAGAGCAGAGCGGGACAATCCCCTCCCTCGACTGGCTGCACTGCTTCCTGAGGTATTATATTGCAGTGAATGAATGAGATAGTATTTCAGCTTAACATCAAGGGAAAGAAAACACCACTGACAGTGAATAAAGCTGAGTATGCAAATCAGTAAAATTCTCTTTTCTAGTCATATGCAGAGGTATGTGACCCTTTCCTATTTTTTTTTCAGATTCCTCAGATTTATTACCAAACACAGCACAATGGTAGCCATGAGAACACTATTAAAGTTTTATGAAATTCGCTAGGCAAGGAGGATTTTGCAATACTGTTCAATGTATTTTATAGGGGTTTTTTGCCCAAATTTCAGTGTTGCCAACATATGGAAGGTAGCATAATTGACAGGGGTTATTTTGTGACACCTTTAAGTTTTTCACTAAACTCTTTGCATAATCATATAATACAGTTTTTAAAGAAAAGCTGTAATACAACCAGAATACAATATACTTTAGCAGATTTATTCCCTGGGAATTTGTTCAATCTCTTTATCTCTTACAAGTGTAAAGTGCCTTACAATTGTAAATGCATATAAGGCCAATAGTGAGAGTGACATAAACATGTTGGTTTTCACAGCACAAATCTGCAGTCCAGAGCAAAATATGATTCACTTTTCCCTCCAGGACTGGTATATGCCATTGCATGAGCTGGCAAATTCACCTTACCCTTCACATTTAGATTACTTCATACCAGGGATGCTAAGAAGGAAGAAGTTGTACGAAGGAAAGCAAGGAGAGGATGAAATACATGCAGATGAATCGGGTTTCACCTTTGCTCAATTGCAGCTCAGAGTGGTTGTGCAGTGAACGTTATCCAAAATGCCAGAGCTGTGGGATGTGAGAAGCCAGGATCTCTTCTCATGCATTGCATTCTGCTTGCATGCATTCTGCTTGCATACATTCTGCCTGGAGGTGGGATTCCCTCCCCGGTTTAGACCCCAGTGTAAGAAAATAATATCTTTCAAGACAATTTGGCTTCATTTCTTTCAGATTTGTGCCTATGACATGAGTTCAGGGAGAACAACAGCTTTTGATTAGAAAAATTAGCAGGTCCATTTTCATTCTTACCATCAGCTACTGAAATGGGAACGCAAAGCAGTCTCTATCTCATTTTGCAGGGATATTATGTGTGGGGAAAAGAATTCACCTCTTAGCACCTGCTTTTATTTCTGATTTTCCCAAGTCATGCAAAACTAAGGATTTCCATTTTAGTCTGTACTAAATTAGGCCACTCTTTCTGGAACACATAGTAACAATTAGAAATTGCTTTGTGCTTTGTAGGATTATTGTGCCAGATGTTGTTCCCTGGCAAAGTTACAAAAATAAGGTTTATAACTGTCAGCATTGCTGCCACCTTGTGTGGCAGAGAACGTGCAGGATCAGAAATGGGAAAAATCCTGTCAGAAATGGGTTTCTGAGGAAAGTGAAGAAGACAATCAGGGTGCTTTAAAACCTGAAGCTTTTACAGTGTTGTAAAATGGTTTCCTGTCTTTTTTACTT